>JAYESA010000009.1:101656098-102201098 GCA_036927795.1 Iris macrosiphon
TGAAACACCGTTTCGTGGGCCCCACGGTTCTATTTGACGGGTAATTTTGTGATCAAGTCATCAGAATCCAGTTATGCACGTTCCGTTGGGTTCGTGACATCATTCTAGTCTTATAGACACTAAGTTTGACAAATTTGGAGATTTTTATCTCTGACATATTTTTTGGTACGAAGTGGGCCACATGTGGACCCCGCTTTGATCCAAAACTGTTAATTCTGTCCCTGTATCCAAATTGGACTTATGGATAGTCAATCCTAGATATTTTAAGTATTTTGAGAACAATGATGATGTTTGTTTCAGCATTCGGAGGCATACTTGGAGATTCCACTTTTACAAGAGTAGTTGACGGAGTTTAGAGCCCAGGCAAGTGTACCTTGCCAAATTAGCAATAGATCATGTTATACTATTTGCTTGTGTTTCTTTCTATATATTCTTATGATGTGCCAGTTTAACCTAGGACCATGAGACGTTGCTTAGCGTCCGAACAAGATTTGGGTGTCGACGCCGTACGCAGAGTCGTATAACGTCACTGAGAGAGTTGATACCACGATCTTATTTTTACATACTTGCTTTACCAAGTATGTCATACCTTAGGACACTTGACACTATTTCATGTGACAGAATATTTCTTGAGTTATTCATGGTGATTCTGTATAGGCTTACAGGATTCGTGATATAAGACTTGCATATATAGAGATATTATTATGACTTATTGTACTAGCTAGAGGTCATGATCTTGCGTGTTATGGACATGAGACGTCGTGGACATGAGACGTGAGGTTATATTGGGTGGGGAAAGGCACACCATACTACAGGCTGATTATTTATATATATACTATACTAGTGGAGGTGCTTTGGCACTTATATTGGACTACATGATATTACTTGCTGCTATGGGCTCTCCGACACAGAGCTTGTAGTGGTTTCAGCCTGAGTATGAGTGATGCTCTCACGTGCATATCACTTAAATATTTACATTAGTTTACCTTTGAGTATATGGCATTATACTATTTTACTTTGGCATGTTGTTTCTTGTACCTTGTTACGTCCCTCTGAGGACCTGGTCCCTTGCCAGTTTTGCAGCATAGACCGTTGTGGAGCCTGCCTGAAGTTGCTGATGTATGTTGCTTTGTCTTGCAGAAATTGATTCCAGGTACTTATATTATTTCTTTCGGAGTTATGGTTATTATTCATATTGTTTATTCATCTGCTAATATAGCCTAGTTTTATAAACTCATATTCCTTTCTCGAGTCTATTCGAGCTTATATTTTATTGGACGGCCGACTTTGGCATATGTAGTTCATTCTTAATATTTTGTCCTTTATGTGGATTGAGACATAAATATTTTCAGTATTATTATATAGTTACCCTTATTATACAGCTTATACGTATTCGAGTCGGACCAGAGTTTGGTCGAATGCATAGCTGGCATATTACGTATTTTTAGTCCTACGTATTTTAGTAGTGGGATGTTACAGTTATAGCCTTAGACCTTGTAGCTCAGGTGTGATTGCCAGGAGGTCTAGCCGAAATTACTAGTTATATTAGTTAAAAAAATTAGTATTTTGCTACCAGATTTATTTTTGGCATATATTGAGACTTGGATGTTATTGTTTGAAGTTTAGATTTGTATTGTTGTTTAGACTTTATGGTTTTGATTTGGATTTTTCCTTGATATCTTACCGTGCTTTATTTCTGTGATTGGGTATTTTATATTATATTGTTATATCATTGTCTCCTTATGGAGTGGGATATTATTGTGTGAGATGAAAGATAGATATTGATGACCTAGACAGTGTTCTACCGTCGATGTTATGACATAGGTTAGACGTACCCACATACTCGTGCCCTTATTCTGGGTGCGGGTCATGACATATTTTTGTGGTGGCCTATGCAGGTCAGGCTTCGCAATTAGTGCGATATCGTGGTAGTGCAATGACTTAGTTGTACTACTGCAAGCCTGCGATAGGATACATGGTATAGGATACTAGGATGAGAGAAAACTCAATCACAAATTAGGATTTCTTTAGAGATTACTGGGATGACCCTTGAGAATCTTATTTTGAATCTATTTTCACTTGCTTCGTTTCACCTTCATCTTTATACTTGTCCATTGTTGAATTTGATTATTGTATCGAGATAAATCTTATTGACTAAGTTGATATATATATTCTGATAACATAAATGGATAAGAACAGTGGAAAAGGTAACTGTCTACCTAAGTTATGAGTCTAGAGTTTATCGCAACCATATTAGCTGGCGTGGCGAAGACATAGAGCCTAATTTTGGATATATTTATCTTGGTTATAGAATTTAGAGTTTTTGCAACCAAGCTAGCGGCAGGACAAAAATTCTAGATACCATGATTATAGGGGTATGTGCCTTAGTTACGGACTCTATAGTTTATCGCAGCTATGCTTACTGGCATAACGAGGATTCTAGGTAACATGATTTCAAATAGACATGTATGATTATTAGATTGTATCTTAAATTAGTTCTTAACATATCGTCTCTATCATTTAGACTTGTTATCATTGAATTCTGTTTCTATCGCCCCTATTAGCTCAGGATAAGGATATCTTTAGTTCCCTAGTTCAGTTCCTTATAGAGCTTTCCTTCACTAGTTCATGAGATTTCTTGGATAGTGTAGTAACTTGATAACTTGCAAGTAGGTTGGTGTCTAGTTGAGTATTAGTGTTGGTTGTTGGAAGTGAAGTGTGTGAGTCCGGGAGTGGTTCCTAGTTGGATAGCTGAGCATTAGGTATCAGTGTATAAGCTTAAAAGTAACTCATAGTGTAGTACCATTTGTAGCAATAGTTCTAAGATAGATGTTAGAACATAGTTAGTAGTTGGTATCTTGGAATATTAAGCATGTATAGTTATAGATTTAGTATCTATGTATCAAGGGTGCCTAGAGCAGGCAAGTGATCATGAGTGTACCAAGACTAGGATGAGTGATATATGGAGTGTGTTAGTCTAGTATCAGTGGGTGTTATTGAGGGGATAATATTAGCTAGGTGTATTAGTTTGATATTGGATATAGGATATGTAAGAGAGTATCATGATAGTAGGAGTGCAAGTGTTCCAAGCAGTGAGAGAGGTATAACTAGGTCACCTGTGACACAACAAATTGTCCCGCACCAGCGTAGGGAGACATCCCAGCAGGATAGGGCTTTTGCGATGATGGTCGAGGAGACCGATGCTGTAGGTGATGGGTTAGCATATTCTGTTCTTTCTTTCTATTTCTTTTCATCTATTGATTGATTGACTGATTACTTAGTACCTTTAGCTTGAATTAGTGATTTTTATGCTAGAATATAATTAGTAGTAACCTTCATAAATACTACAATATCATGCCAGGCAGCGACTATAACTATGCGTATTTGTTTCTTTCCATAAGAATTGCATGTTGTATGATTTTAGATAGGACTTTCGTAGACCATGATTATTAGGGGTTTGACCGTAGTGATTGTAATAAGTAGGTTATGACTGGCCAGAGAGTGATGAGGTGTCTTAAATTTTGAGGATACATTTTTTCTAGGGGGGTAGACTTGTAACTACCACATTTCTAGAATAGACGTATTTTTGCCATTTTGTATTATTATAAATATTGTGTTTATATTTTATTTAATATATAATGTGTGTGTGTGTATGTATGTATGTATGTATGTATGTATATATATATATATATATATATATATATATATATATATATATATATATATATATATATATATATATATATATATATATATATATATATATATATTGTAAATAGTATTATTATTGGTTAGTGGATTAGACTATTTAATTAGACTTGACACTAGTGGACCTAACCAGAGTTGACTTGACACATTAATTCAATTAAATGGTTACTCATGGTTTGACCCATTAGTTTAGGAGAATGAGTTAGTTATTGAGTTTGGACTATTTGACTTGAGTCATTAGTTAGTTATGACTAGATTAAGTCTATTAAATCCATTTAGACTCAAGAATAAAATATTCTTTCTATAGGATTAGTTGTTCATATTCATGAGAGAATGAGGGGGGCCTTTGTGTCAATTCAAATATTCTTTAACCTAACCCTAACCCTATTAGGAGGCTATATAAGCATCTTATTCATGAATAGCCTCAATTTGCTTTCCTAATTAATTCATTCTCAAATTTGGAAGCAAACCCTAATCCACCCATTCCCAATCTCATCCCTCTCATTTTCATTCCCATGGAGACATAGGAGTTTGGAATAGAAAGAAGAAAGTATTGGAACGAAGCTAGCTAGGAGGTGTCCATTCATTGCATTGTGTCCTTGTGGTATGATACATTGGAAATCCATCTTCCAATAGATATAATTCTAAAAAAATTCTTCTAATTAGGTTCAAATTATTATACTTGACCATCAGGAACCCACATATGGATTAGGGCTACTCATAGGAAGAATAAATAGGTTCTTTTGACCCCTATTGTGAAAGTTACATTGACTTTTGTGGCCAAATTGGAAATTTTCGAATTTGGACCACCAGGTGTTTGTAGAAATATTTTATAAAGGATTTTAGATGTGATTAATTGATTTGAGAGGGTATACGTGTCCATAAATTGATACGGAAAGTCTGTATCATGATACACCATGATACGGTAGTGTAGGTTGATAGTTTCAATGTGATTTAGGCTCTAGCATGTCAATTTCTCCATTTTGCATTAGAATAGCTCTTTGACATATCATTCATATTGTATTTGGTGTTTTAGATGTGTTCTAGGTGTTATGAGTGATGGTATCAAGGTTGAGAGTGGGTATCACAAGCGTATCATGAATGCTTCTGTGGTGCTTGATGTTGCTCACCAAGTGTTTGGTGAATTGTCAATAGGTTGTATTTTATGTGTGTGTGTGTGTGTTATTTATGTATACGAATGTATTATATATAAAGGGTTATATATGTATAGTATTAAGCATGTATATGTATACATATATGTATATATTTATACAAGTCGTATATGAGTGTATATGGGATGGTGTGTGGTGTTACGTGATGTGTATTAGCTTAGGGTTATGTGCAATGTTTCAAAGGATAGTGTATCCATGTTTAGTGGCCATGTGCAGGAGGTTAGTAGTAGTAGTGTGAACTGGAACTGCAGTAGAAGAGGTTGGATAATGTTCAGTATAGATTGGTAGGGCACTGCAGTACATCCAATGATAATGAGGTACACGGTGAGTATAAGGCATAGGTTGAGATAGTATCCTGAGTTACTAGAGTGTACATTGTTACCTTAGTGTGTGGTGCTCTTTGGGCACATGTTGGCACAGTCCAAGTATGCACCTAGTGCAGCAATTAGGAAGCAGACTTAGGGGTGAACCTGAGGCTAGTAGGTGTTCAAGTTGTAGAGTTAGAAGTATATCAGTTGATCAGGATTAGGAAGGGATATCAGTGGTGCGTGTGTCTGGGGGTCTAGTGTACTGTGTTGGAAGGTTGAGCTACTACAAGATGAAGTGTGGATTTAATTCACTCAGTGATAAGTGATAAAGGATTCAATAGGTAGAGTATCAGGAAGGGCTCGGGTATTTGTAGTAAGGAAAGTAGGGTATGTACAGATAGGTAAGGGGGCTTGGGGTTGCAGCAAACATGGTTAAGATAAGCAAGTAGAGGGGTGCTTGGGATTGAGAACTGGTATGCGTGAGTGTCGTGTCTGGTGGAGCTAGTTACCAGGTCTGCCATACAAGTGCATTAGGAGTGTCAAGTGAAGGGTGTATATATTCTATATATATACTTATGTGTGAATACTGAGTATAAGTGTAGGTATGGGGGCATACACTTGTGCATTAAAACCTTTGTGCAAGTATGTGTGAAGGTCGAGAGAGGGGGGTTCAAGTGATCTTGGAATGCATTTGGGGTGCCAGGCCTGTGCAGTGGAGTAACTGCAGGCATATCGAGTGCTAGCAGCAACATTAGGGTACAGGTCTTGTGGGGGAATTGTGAATCAGTTGATTTAGGATATACAATATAGAGTGGAACTATGGTGGTGTGAAGATATGGTCATGCAGGAAGTGGAGTAGTTAGGCTCTGGTTCAAGGGCAGTTTAGTGCAAGATGTGATATTCAGAGCTTGGGCTATATTGAGTACAGGCGGGTAAGGGGGTTTGGGTTGTGTACCATGTCTCCAGGTGCAGCTAGTTGGAGTATTACCTATACTTGGTATCAGTGGTGGAGGTTCAGTTGGGTTAGTGTGTTCCATACTCGGGTAGTGGGTGAAGGGGACCTGGAGGTGCTGAAGAGGGGGTACATGTATCAAGTACTATATTGTATCAATACACTTAGTTAATGTAGATTTGTTGAAGTATGAAGTATGTCCATGGTAGGTCCAGTTGTGGTACACTACAAGGTATTCAGTTCAAGAAGGGGTGATGGAAGAAGTGGGCAACAAGGAAGGGTAGAGCTTGGGTTAATGTTAAGTATAAATAACTTGGGAGTATCAGAGAATTGGAAAGGAGTTCCAGTTTCAGACCCAGGGTAAGGTTGATACCTGGCCTACAACCAAAGGATTGCAGGTAGCAGACTTAGGGAGTGATGCTCAGGTGATGAAGTGTTGACCTTAGTTACCTGTGCAGACCATGGGGAAAATTTAGAGCAGCAGTTGCAAGGCCTGCTGTAGTTGGAGTTGGTGTTGGCATGGTATTGGGGGAAATGGTTGGGCAGTGAGTTCAGGGTATGCAATGTTGCACTGCATATTGGGAAGTTTAGATTAGTATTGTTCAGTGTATAAGAACTTGGGTATAGCAATTGTTGGGGCTTGAGGTATTAAGTTGACCCATAGTAGTATTAGTATCAGATAGATAATAGATATAACCAAGGCTATGGGGTTCTAGTGCTGTGAATTAGGGGTGTTAAGGGGGGAAGATTAAGGTATCATGACAGATACTAAGGGTATCAGTTATATTGTTAAGTACTAGTGTCAATAGGGGGTTTTATTGTTAGCACTAATGGATAGCTAAGGTAATAAGTTATATATTTATATAAGTTATATATACTGGTAATAACTAGTATAGCTAATAGTAACTTAGTTAGTAATGATAACTAGTATTAATGAGTATGGATTAGTATACCTTAGCATGACTTAGAAAACCTAGAGTAGCCAAATATTGACCTATTAACCTAGGCATAGACTAGTGCAAACTAGAATTTACTCGTTTGACCAAGTTTGACTAGTTTGACTTAGAGTTGACCAAGTTTGACTATTGTGGCCTAGTTTAACCTAAAGGTGGCTTGAAGACCTAGAAAATAACTAGTTTAACTTCATTATTATTCAAGAACACCAATTGACATTGATATTCCATATTTAGGTCCTTGAGACACCTGGACGAACATTGTTTGATATTTATTACTCTGGACCACAGGCGAGTACATTCTCTGATAGTTTTTATTATATGGCATTTACTATGATTCATGTGCTTAGTGATGTTCTACTTGATTTCTGACATGATGGTACACAAATTGGTATAGTATGGATCACCGTCATGAGATGTTGCTTTCCTGCTTATTGTGTAAGTTACCCTTACTGTGCAAGTTATTCTTGTAGAATGTGTCATGGTTTGGATCTACTGTACTAGTCGAGGGTGGGGAAGTACTAGCTAGAAATGTGATCATATCCTTACTGTGCAAGAGAAAGTACTGTAAGTGTTAATCATACACCTCACGAATGATTAGCCAGGCCCTATCGTATTGTGCAAGTTCCCAAGCCGATCACATGTCAACACTATTACTTCAAGGCACTTCACGAGTATAGTTTCTTCATGTCTATTTTATTTTCACTGAGATGTTCTCTATTGCTCTGTCTATTTATTCTCTGCCATATAGTTGTGTTTATCAATTTCTTATATTGATATTGACAGTTATGATTCAGTTATTTATTCTCATCTTGTATTGCACTCATTATTACTGTTTTATAGTCTTTGTCATTTAATTGGAACTGCTGTTAGAGTTATGTGCTTCGCTCCAATCCCTTCTGGATAACATTTTTCAGAGGACTTGGAGGATTTGTATCCGACATATTATGGACCACAGGAAGAGTAGTTGTAGCCTTGGACCTTGTAGCTTAGGTGTAATTTTCGGGAGGTCTAGTCGGAATCACTAGTTATCTTAGTTAGTTTCTTTTAGCATTTTTGTACCAAATTTGTTTTCGGCATATATTGAGACTTTGATGTTATTGTTAGAAGTTTAGATCTGTATTATTGTTTAAACTTTGTGGTTTTGATTTGGAATTTTCCTTGATATCTTATCGTGCTTTAGTTCTGTGATTGAGTATTTCATATTATATCGTTATATCATTGTCTCCTTATGGAGTAGGATATTATTGTGTGAGATGATAGATAGATAGATATTGATGACCCAGACAATGTTCTACCGTCGATGCTGCGGTGTAGGCTGGACTTACCCACATAATCGTACCCTTATTTCGGGTATGGGCCATGACAAGAAGCATAGACCATCTCACATGTTCTCTTCCTCAACTGATAAAGGTTTATCAGGGGAAACTAGGTCTGGCAAGACCTACCTACGTAGCTATGATCCGGTTCAGGAAGATGCTACACCTTCAACCATCGTGCCTGTTGCTCTAGTAGTACCTGAGGCATGTTCGTCTAAGCCTTCCACGACGGATGAACAGAAACAAAAGGAGACTCGTTTTGACAAGTCTCTGAAAAATAACTCTCCTCTGGGCTTGAACAAATTATACAACTTTGACATATTAGCACAACTTGTTAATACACCGACGAGGTTCTCACTCTTCGACTCCTTCGTCTCTCCAAAGAGACCCGAGATGCCTTAAGTGAAGCACTACAACATGGTGACTCTTATTTGACTCAAGTTAAGAAGCCATCTGAGGACCATGTTGCATGTCCTTATTGCCACAGCGTGATAGAGAGAATTCTTAATATAACATTCTCTCAGTAGGACATATTATTGAAAAATAATCGGCACGATAGACCTTTGTATTATACGGGATATATCGGTGCCATCAAGGTGGATCAAATGCATATTGACCCCGACTCGTCACTCAGCATCATCCCTCGAAGTTAGCTCCAAACTCTGGGAATCCCAATGCACCGGCTGTCTACCACCAATATAACCATCAACGACTTCAATGCAGGTAGAAGCTACCCTATATGCAAGATCCGCCTAAAGTGTCAGATAGGCGATCTACGAACTGAGGTCAATTGCTACATCATTGATGTAGATGTATCCTATAACGTCATGTTGGGGCATCCTTGGATACATGAACACATGATTGTACCATTGACTCTTCATTAGTGCCTGAAATACGTCGATGGCGAAGGAGTTGTCAGAACCGAGTTTGCTGATGTCGACTCTTTCAAAGTTGTTGAATCCTACTACTCCAACTAGGTGCTCTATAAACGAACGCATCAGGAGGAAGGGGACATTGATGTTGATGATGAAGCTGAAGCAGATTCAGCTTCTGATGAACCTTTGAGTATCCGGGTGAAAGGACACATCACCAACACTCCAACCCCTTTTATTGTCAAAATTCACAAGAAAGTAGTAGAGCCTCTTGTGGTTAACCCCCGTGAAACATCCATCGGAGAAAGGCCGGATAGCCCACCGAAGAGTGATCGTCCTGTTATAAAGATCTCTGAACCTATGGTGATAAACCTCCGTCACCCCAATAAGAAGGTTCCTGATCCACCCCTGGCATTAACATCAGATAGTGAAGATAACGAGTTGGAGGAGTATGTTAGTGCTCAGTCTAATGCTCCTTATTTTGATGATGTAATCTCCGATGAGGAGATACTTTATTTTCCAAATAGGGGGTTATCTTTGAATTACTCCAATGTCGAATAATTGAGTACTATGTAGTCCTTAGAACAATGCCTAGGCCTATAGTTGCACATGCCAGTGACAGCAACTTACACAGTAAACAAAATACTACCATATGGAGGCGACTACTTCATAATTCCAGCAAGAAAGAAAGGAGAAAAGCCTATCATCTTTGGTAGTGCAGAAGGTTGTCGAGACTTCCTCCTATACGAACCGGAACCTGATAACGGCAAAATACAGCTTTTCTATTATATCTCGCAAACCAAGAACATCTTCCAGAAGATGGACTATGACTTGAAGAGCAATCAAGGCCTTAACTAAGGCAAGGGACGACGTTTGCCATTACGTTACTTTGCTCCCAAAGGCAAGGCAGAGAAATATTACAAACGGACCGGTCACGATCCGGGATATGTCATACCTCCATATGTTCAGAAGCAGAAGTCGAGACGCGTTCTCACTCTTCAGAGTCTTCTATTTGGGACTCCGATGCAAGTATCACAAACATTTTCAAACAAGCATTGTCTATCAACATGTTGTCAATAAACCAGATTGAAGATGATGATCAAACGCCCGAGCTCTTCGAAGTCGAACCTTAGGCTCACTGATTAGAATCTCAGTGGAAGATGTGTTTCGAGCAACGAGAACCCCCTACCGAAGATGAAGTAGTACAAGTAGACTTAGGTGACGAGTCCTCACCCAAGCCTATCTTCATCAACAAAAGTCTTTCTAAAGAAGATCGTGAATCCCTTATCCAACTCATTCGGGTGTACATCGATGTCTTCGCATGGAGCTATGAAGATATGCCAGGAATAGATTCTCTGATCGTGATGCATAAGCTCAACATCCTGCCGAATGTCAAATCCGTGAAGCAACAACAACGACGGTTTCATCCGGACGTCATGGATGCGATCGAAGCATAAGTGAATAAGCTAATAGTATGTGGCTTTATTCCCGAGAAACAACACCCAGACTGAGTAGCCAACATCGTTCTTGTCCTAAAAAAGAACGGTAAAATTTGATTCTGCATAGACTATCGTGATTTAAATGCAGCGTGCCCAATAGACAAGTTCCCTGTTCTGATTACGGACGTGATGATCGACAACACATGTGGATTCGAACGGATGCCCTTCATGGTTGGGATCTCAGGCTACAATTAAATCAAAATATTTTGGATGATGAGAAGCACGCATCGTTCTGAACACCGTTGGGAGTATATTGCTACACGTTGATGCCCTTCGGTCTGAAAAATGCAAGTGCAACATACCAACGAGCAATGAGCACAATCTTTCGCAAACATTTGTGCAAAACAATATAGTGTTATGTTGATGAGTCGGTTCAAAGACGATCACCTCTATGACTTGAGAATGGTGTTCGAACTAATGCGTGCACACCAACTCAAGATGAACCCGGCCAAACTTTCATGGGAGTCTCCAGCGGCAAGTTTCTTGGCTTCATTATAACTTCAAAGGGGATTCATCTAGCCCTGAGAAGACAAAAGCTATCCTTAATATGCCCCCCTCCCCCGAAGAATCTCAAAGAGCTTCTTGGTCTTCAAGGAAGATTTGCATACATTATGAGATTCATATCCAATCTCTCCGGTCGGTGCCAGCCATTCACCCCGCTGATGAAGAAATGAGTCTCTTTCGTCTGGACTGAAGAATGCCAGCGTGCATTAGACGATATCAAGATGTATCTCACGAATCCCCCAGTGTTGGTGGCTCCGGTTGTAGGAAAACCCGTTTCTACTCTAAGTCCATGCAATGGACCATTCTCTTGGTGCACTGCTGACTCAAAAGAATTAGACAGGTCATGAACATACTATGTATGACCTGAAGTTCATAAAAAAAATTTTATATTAAGTCTGATGTTCAAAGGATTGAACCTGAAGTTCATAAGTGAATCCAAAATTTTATATTTAACATGGAGTTCATTCGAACCCAAAGTTGAAAAGAATCTACAAACTACTACAATTCCGATAAACTAAATTGAATTTTATAGGACCAATAATAACTTATAGTAAGATCACAATTCAAATGAAATTAATGAATAAAACTGATAAGTAAGTTATTGGATAGCAATTATAATGGGTACGTATTTATTTATTGTGATTGTAGCATCGACAAAATTCTTACTAAACTAATCCTGCCAATAATTTTGAAGGTTGAGATTTCTCTTCATACTCGGTCATGTGATGGAATTAAAATACGTTATCCGAGTAAAAGTTATTGGCTATAACTGAAATTTCTTCTTTGTGGTTACCCATTAATAATGTTTATAGCAACTAGTATTACAATCTTATTAACAATATAAATATACCAATACCAAGAGTTACAAGCTCAACAAAATGTTAGCCAAGTATATGCTCCAATTAATGTGTATATCTGAGATTCTGTCTCACAATAATTTTTAATTGTTTTCAAAAGCTAACCTAAAATTAAAGTATCCCAAAATTAAATTGACTTTACAAATTTTATATAAATAAAAAACCCATGAGCCATCGCAAACCAAGTCTAGGTTATGGATTCATGAATAAGCACAAAAAATAATTATAATAAAAGTAAAATACCGAACTCAACTGACTCTTGTGGTCTGTGAGAAGAGGTATAACTTCTTTGGTTAGACGGACGGTCTCGGAATCAAACCGCAGAAAATGTGTGGGACAGTGGGCCCAAATCACATACAACGTTGCGTGCACAAAGTTCTGTGCGTATCGTCAAAAAATTAAAAAATTAAAAGTTAAATGGATCAAACATTCAGAATCAAATCAAGGAGAACATCATTTGCAACATAAAGTAACTATTTCTTCCTTTGGAAAAGATAAAGCAAACCGAATTTTTCAAAAAAAATGAAGTAATTTTTACATAATTATGAAAAAAGGGAGAAGTTTTGGATATTTGCTGTGAGGGGAATCTCGCCAAGTTAGTTGGCGAGGTGGGGGTAGGAGAGAGAGACCGCCAACTTGGTTGGCGGGTGGGAGTTGAATATATATATATATAATTAATTTCTTTCTAAATTAATTAAATTTTGTAAATGGATAATAACAAATTATCTATTATAATATTAAAAAAAAATTACATTGATAATACCAAAAAAAAATATTTATTAAAAATTTTAAATCCAAAAATTTAAATAATACCAAAAAAATTCAAATAAATAGTGTTATGGGATATTTTAGCAAATACCCTAAAAAATGTCAAAAGTAGTATATACCCCAGTAAAAAAAAACTAGCAAATGTTCCAAAAATAAAAAAATTTCGGTTAAAAGAGTTCGGACATATCTTAAAATTTTACTTCATCCGTAAAAATAATAGGAGCACATTTGCTAAAATGCCAACCTGATTTTAAAATATGATTTGTTGCTTTTTTGCCATCCTAATGGCGAAAGCTTTCGTTACTTAATTTTTTTTAAATATTTTTTTTTGATAATTTATTTTAAATATTTTGGTACAACAAAATTTTTGTTCATTTAGAAACCAAGGAGAGCACCATATGATTTATATTAAGAACATAGAGCATTTATATAGTTGTTAAGTAATGACACGTTGACAGTAATAATTATTACATATTATTCATTGTGCTAATTTAATCGAAGTCCAAAGAACAAAAGGAGTAGGGGAGAGGCGCAAGTTGGACATCATCATCACCATTATCATCGTTCTCAACAGGAAAAGGGGCATTAGCAGCAGCAACACCACCACCATCAACATTACCGAAAGCATTACCAACCACATCCGAAAATGGCTTTTGGATGTACGACTCAGTGAGTAACTGCTCGGTCGTCCTTTGCTCCTCCATCTTGCACTTCAAACCCTTGAGCATCCTCTCAAACTCCATCATCTCCTCCAACCCCATATCCCAAATATCAGCATTCCACCAGAAGGGATCCATCTCTTGCTTCTCCTTCAGTTCCTTCTTGAGGTCGTCTCTACGCTTCTTTGCTACCTCCGTCAGTGCTTGTAACTTCGTCCACATTCGGCTGAGATCTTCTACAATCACTACAAAATAAATAAAGGGGTTTAGCGACTCTTCAAACTGCCGCTAAACACAAATAGCGACGTCTTGACGATTGAAATTTGACATATTACTCATAGGCGTCGATAAATGGTTAGTCACTATCTTTTTTCGACATCGAACCTTCGATGACTTTCTGACTACCTGACAACAAACAAATTGACGACGACTTATTGTCAAACCAGCGACGGATGACACTAACGTCGGCTTGGCGACAAACTAACAACCGACTATCCAAAAGAGAGATTTATTGTAATGGAGTTTTAGTTGTAATTGTAATATTAATATTACCTTCTCGTGTTGAAACAATACTTCGACTGTCGCGATTGCCACTGCTGTTACCGGCGAAAGAGAGAGATTCATTGTTGCCGGGCAAAAGACGGCCGACAACCGAATCAACAGACGGATGGCCGAAGGAGGAGGCCTTGCCTCCAGGAGAGAAGACGACGATGCCAACCTCGCTGCCGGAAAGGATGGAGAGCTCGCAAGCCTTCTTAAAAACTCCTGCACGACGCTTAGAGAAGCATACGTCACGAGCCTTTTCGTTGGTGAGGCGCTTGATTTCTATTATCTGTCGGCCCCTTGTCTGTTTCTTAGCCACCATCGTTGCTCGCGATAGAGAAAAATCTATGGTAAAAGAAAGGTGGGATGGCAATTGGTATACAAAAATAAGATATGTATATATAGGGATGGAGGAGGAGAGAGGGCACATGTCAAGAATATTTTCTTGACATAAAATTGCTTCTTCTTACCATTTTTGTGTACTAATTATTAGGTAGGTAATCTCTCTCTAAATCAATCAAAGATTTAATTTTTGATGAAAAATCAATTAAAGATTTGAATTATATAATATTATGAATAATGCTATTCGTTTTTTCAAACTATTCCTAATGTGGTAGATAACATAGCAAAATTTTAAATTAAATTATAATTATAATAGCATCACTTATATAATATTATATATTTTGTGTATATTTTTTTAACCTAAACTACATTGGTGACCATGGGGAGGTTCTTTCTTCCGATCCAACAACTCTCATGCTTCTCTTCTCCTCCTTTTTTCCTGAACCTTTCAATCTCGAGCTCCACCATGATCGACGTCTTCCACTAATTTGACAGAAAAGATGGACATGGAAGAGGACGAGCAGAACGAAGAGTAGGTCTACCTAGCTTTCTCGCCATGTTGAGCATACGGAATGTCGAATCAATGCCAATTTCAATTGAGTTTTTTTTTTTTTTTGCAGCTCGAATTCTTCGATGATTTCACTGTCGCATCTTCGTGGGAAAGTGAAATTCTAAAATCTATATATAATTATCTATATATATTTGTTAGAAAAGTGAAATTCTAAAATCTATTTTTTCTAATTTATTATTATTATTATCCGTATGTAAAATTATTTCTATTTAAATAACATAGATAATTGCATATGTTTAAATTTTATAGATTCAAAATAAAATACCGAAACAATTTTGAGAGAAATTAATAGATAACACTAGAGATATTTTAGAAAATGCCCCCAAATAAAATGTTAAAACTAACATATAACCTCTCTTAAGAAAAAATTAGCAAATGCTCCTATTATTTTTACAGATGAAGTAAAATTTTAAGATATGTCCGCACTCTTTTAACCGATTTTTTTTTATTTTGGAGCATTTGCTAGTTTTTTTTTACTGGAGTATATACTACTTTTGACATTTTTTTTGTACGGGCATTTGTTAAAATATCCCATAACACTATATATTTGATATTTTTTGGTATTATTTAAATTTTTGGATTTAAAATTTTTAATAAATATTTTTTTTTTGGTATTATCTATGTAAATTTTTGTAATATTATAATAGATAATTTGTTATTATCCATTATAAAATTTAATTGATTTAGAAAGAAATTATATATATATATATATATATATATATATATATATATATATATATATCCAACTCCCACCCGCCAACTGAGTTGGCGGTCCCAACTCCCACACGCCAACCAAGTTGGCGGTCTCTCTCTCCCACCCCCATCCCGCCAACCAAATTGGCGAGTTATCCCCCTCATAGCAAATACCCAAAACTTCTCCCTTTTTTCATAATTATACAAAAAAAAAAAAATCTTTTTTTTTTTGAAAAATTCCGTAAAGCAAAGGTTGGAGTGGTGCGTAAGAAAACTTAAAATGTTGTTTGATGAATCCCTCATTTGATCGGACCAAAGAATCTCTCTCGGTGCTGGTCTAATCAAATTTATGACAAGAAGGAGGATGATTGGCCTCTAGTTGGATTAAGCTTGGGCTTGGGCTTGGGCTTGTGTTCGGACTATGGCCACTGAAAGAAAAAGAAAAAATAAATTACAAATTTGATTGAAATTTTCCAAACAAAGTTGACTGGTTTTCTAATACGTTGCTTGTAAAACCAAAACAAATTGTAGTTGCTCAAATTTCTAATTTGGACAGAGATTTGATTCACAATAGTGTTTGGTATTAAATATTTACTTAGTATATATTTACCCGCAATGCACCTATTTCATATATTATTATTAAAAAAATCTTAAAAATAACTATTATAATTATTATAATATTTATTAAGATTACTTATAAATACTAAAAAAATAATTTATATAATTACCTAACTGTCATCATTAACTTAATAAATAATATTAATTGATAAATATTTTTAAGGTTACATTTAGAAAGAAAAGTTTCACGGTGAACTTGAACTTTTCGTAGTATAGAATCTATAGATACTAGTATATAGCTCAAATTTTGTATGTATTTTATAAATTATTATTAAATTATATTTTTTATAGATTATTATTAGAAAGACTAAAAAACTGTCATAATTATTCTAATATTTATTAAGACTATTTAGGAAGACTAAAAGACAACCATCTTGAAAAACGGGATATGAGTCACATGCACATATTCTTAAATGATTCATGCCATGTGGACTCCAACATGGACCAATAGAAATTAAGTGATTTAAAAAATATAGATATTTATTTTAATATTAATATTAATGTCAATATTATTTTTTAACTTTTAATATTAATTTTGATGTTAATGTTAATGTTAATGTTAATGTTAATCTTAATTTTAACGTTAATTTTAATTTTGATATTAGTATTAATTTTAATATTAATATTAATGTTAATATTAGTTTTAATGTTAATTTTAGTGCTAGTGTTAATTTTAGTGTTAATTTTAATGTTAATTTTAGTATTAATTTTAATTTAAATTTTAATTTTAATTTTAATATTAAATTTATCACTCAAATTAAAAAAAATATTTAAATCACTTAATTTCTATTGGTTCATGCGGGAGTTCACGTATTTAAGAATATGAACATATGACTCATATCCCTTCTTTTTTTTTCTTATTTTATACCTATATGCAAGATTATTTAGAAAGATCAAATGACAGCTCTTATAATTTTAGATGTCCATATTAACTTTGATAAATAATTTAATTAGTAAATATGTGCACGCGTATATTTGCAAAGCAAAGTTTCACGGCAAGGATGGTGAACTTTTGCCATTATAGACTAGTGTAGATGATTCCTTCCTATGAGTCGGTCAAAGTATCGGACTGGGTTCGTGCGGGCCGGGGTGGATGGTTAGCGGGTCTAAAGCCGAGAAGCCTGTAAAAAGTGATTTAAAAAAAACCCTATCTTCTCCCAAATTAACCAACTTTATTATTCGGTGTGGCGGTGGAGATCGGACCTCGTCGGAGAGACTCTCCCGCATCATCATCGGAACGGCCGGCCGGCCGAGGAAGAGGTACACTTACTCCCCTAACCCAATCAATAAATTCCTTATTTATCCTCCTCAATTGGTTTGGTGCCACCTCCAACTATCTTAAGCAAAGCGTTGCTATTTAATTTAGATCCATCCATAAACACATGACAGAGAGAGAGAGAGAGAGAGAGAGAGAGAGACTCAATTTCTCTAGTACGATGAATGATATAATCATAAATACCATAAAACTTACCAACTCCTAGGTATCTATTGTTCCTCTTTTTATCTTTCGCTTCTGGTTGAAGTTACATTTCATCTATGTTGCACGGACACAACACCTATTTTGGTGTTCCCTAAGTATATTTTGGAGCGTCCCGGGCGCAAGGTAATCAAAGTCGTAACGAGCAATTAACAAGTACCCCCTTATCGAATTTTTGGTGTCCATGCTTCCTATTATTTAATGTACTCCATTAATCTTGGAACCCTTAGATTCAAACTCTCTCCAAACTTCCATTTAGAGTCTAATGCTTCTCGAGTATCGACAAATCATACAATATCGTCACCAAACAACATACATCATGTAACTTCATCAAATGAAATTTCTGTTTTGGTTTAATTAAATATGTTGTTCTACAGTTTTCCAAGAATAAATTGTTGGAGACTAAGTATCCATGCCATGCGCCTCACGCTATGACTGACAACATCAGGCTTCCTATTTGACAAGTGTATGTAGATGGAAACTAAGTAGATTTTAGATGTAATATTTGGCCATATCTGATTTTGGGTGTTCTGAAGTTGTATGTTCAATTTCAGAGTTCCTGCTTTAGTTATTCTTTATGCTGCAATTTTGGTACTGGAAATCAAACCTTCAAGTTGCATGTGCCCATGCTTTTCTTATGCTCTTTGTTTCGTAGCAACATTTCTTTATCTTGAGCTTATTTATTTTCTATTAGTTGTTTGAATGTGTCCTATGATTTGTCAAAGAAACCAGAGAAGTAGTACCTAACACCAGTAAAGAAAGGACATAATGACCAATTACATGATAAGATCAGTGATCATGTTGGATTTCTAATGGATTGGCCAAAACGACAGGATCATGATATTATTAATTTATTTCGCATTGAATTGTTCGTAGCTGATGCGAGTGTTCTTGATTACGTTGAACTTGTTATCTTTTAGCCTGCAATTAGTAATTACAGATGACTAGTATATATGGTTATGTTTGATCTGCATGGAATTTGTCAATTCTAATCTTCAATTAGTCTTTTTCTGTCATTGTTTATTCTGAACAAAGGAATATGAACTATGCGCCTAAAGATGTCCCTCTCTGTGGGTGGTGACCTGAACTTTTTCGAGTAGCAACTTCTAGGCTGTCACCTAGTTCTGGTAGGCCGACTACGTCTAGCTCTACCCTAAAAACTGGTTGTTCATCCTCATCCATACATCCTATCCACAACTAGTTTTAGTTGGTGGTTTTACATACCTGAATAAATTGTAGGAGATGGTGGTGGCAGTCGAGCACCATATTTCAGTGAATGAAAAAAATGTTATGAGATACAAAGTCACGGAGTCTTGGAACACGATTTATTTCATATTATTGACAGATCTGGGTATCCACTGTGTATAAACTATCTATATGCCATCAACATATTGAGTTCATGTCACAACTCTATTTATTATTCATTTCTGTTTTTTTTTTCAAATGTTTGCACTAGTGATTTTGGAAGCTATGCATGCTCATTTAACTGTTTAACTAATGTTTTCTTCTTGGTTCTTTACAGTTCTCTTGGAATTGAGATTTGTCCAACAATGAGTTGCATTCAAACCAATATCATTGCCCCAAATGCAAACATTGGAAGGACTTATTATCCTTTATCTTGGTTGTCTCAGCCTTCTTATCCGAAGGCCAGACATATGAATGTTTCTGCAAGTCTTAAAGTCGAACATCATAAGGCATTTCCAAAACTTAATTGTTGTTCACCGAGCTACAAAAGATGTTCTCCAATTTGCTTCTCTGGAGCGAAAGGAAACTCAAAGAGTGAAAATGAGGTAATATATCTTCATTTCTCGCACAAAATTTATTTAAGCTGTTTTACTTTAGTATGCATTATGTACTAAACCTTCACTCACCTTGTGCCTTCATAACCTGGAGATCTATTGTATTATCTATTTTACTTTATGTGTAGCCACGATATCTTTTTATATTCATCTATATTCATAAATGCATCTCGCTTATATTCTGTGGGCCTATTAAGACAGCTTTAAGTTTAGAATCATGTGTATACATTGAAATCAGATGGTGCATTATATTACACAACATCATTGAAATAATGCCAACTATTGTGCAAAGATAATTTTATGACTTCACCTCTTGTTTTTCAACTGCATTTTGTTGGGATTTCGTGGAATTTATTGATTTGGGTGGAACTGCCTGCAGCCATTTTCTTGGGATCCCTTGAAGAGAGCCCTAAGTGGTTTTAAGAAAGAGCGAACAGTGCAAGATTTATTGAGGGAGCAGATGCAAAAAGAGGAGTTTGATGGCAATGGAGGTGGTGGCGGTCCTATTGGAGGAGGTGGTGATGGGTTTGGTGGTGGAGAAGATGAAAGTTTCTTGGGTATCTTGAATGAGCTGCTACAAGTGGTTCTGGCGACTATTGGATTTATATTTGTGGTAATTATCATATTTTTATCAAAATTTCCTGCCAATAACTTTAACTCTCATTGAAGCTCCCTACATATTGATTTCTGGCACACTGCTAAAATACTTATATTTATACAGCCATACCTTTTGTAGAATCTAAAAAATCCATGCATCTGCTTTAAGTACGATATTTTATTTAATAATCCATCTACTGAATATTAGTTAGTTGGGAAGTAATTATAGATGGTTTCCCCCATGAGTTTTAGGTTCTATGATATGGTAGGTCATGACGCAACATCATATACAAGTAGATAATCATCTTCTAGATGTGAACACTGGTATTAAGCAAGGGAAAGACATATAGTCATGACTAATAGGATGCAAGGCAGGCACTGTGAGTGTTTTGTGAAGGATCTAGAAGGTTGAATGTTTTGTTATGAATCTAGGAGGACTGTCCACTAGCTTCAGCCACCCTAGAGCATGCAATGAAACGTGGATGTAAGCTTTTATGAATTAATTGAATATTCATGTATAAAAAAAAAGTAATCCATATCATAAAATAATACTTCTAAATTGATGATGACAAGCCAATCTGTAGAGTCCTTTGGTTGGGAAAGGCTGGCCTTTGGTTCCGAACCCAGGGGGTACAGTAAGTAACTGGCCCTTTATTCTAAAAAAAATATATGTTTTGTTTAATTTCATAATGAGATTCTATGGTGTAATGTGGAATTGCAGCTATAAAATAAGATTCTGAATCCAATTTAGCAAGTAATGTTTAGAAGGGCTGGTGACCAAGATGCAATCATGCAACTCAGTTGGAAAACCCATGTGTTCTAAATTGATGATGATAAGAATAATGCTAGAGGAAAAGGGAACAGTTATAATGGAAGCATGCCACGATATGCACACGAATACTAGCAATAGAATCAGGTCATCAGTTTCCTTATGTATTTTTCGAGAAAACGACATCCCTTATTACAACTGAAAATACAAAACTGAGATTAAATCATTAAATATCCTCACCAAGCACCAATTATTGAAAGGAAATGTTAAGTGTGCATGGAATTGTCTATAACAATACCAATTGATTGGTTGACACAAATTGTTCAATTTCCAGATTATGAACAGAAAACAGCAGTCAAAGAATATCTAAAAAGTCAATTACAAACCATCATACACTCTAAAGATAGGTTGAAAGATTTAATCTGATACAAATGTTGGCAGTCAAATAATCAGAAAGGTTATTTACTTACCAAATGTGAGAAAAGTAGTTGCAAGAGTTCCAGGAGTCCCAGGTATCTCCCCATCATTGAAGAAGGCAATAAAATTGGATAATAACGACAGGGTAACGAGAACTGTCTCAAGAAATGTGTAGAACTACAAAAAAGACGAGGGAATTAAACAATGTTGAGAGTATGGTTAGTATAGGCTGAAGATAAGATGTTTAAGAGGAGTTGATATGAGTTTCTAAAGAAAGGAAAGAGAGAAGTTATGCTACTTTGTGTCTAGTTCCTGAAATAGTCTTTATTTGTGAGAGTTAAGTGTATAGAGCTACAGAGATGTGAGGTAAGAAAGCTTTAAGTCGTCTTTCTTGAATTCTTGATCCTTCTATTTTGTTTATCATTAAAATGGTCAGAATGCCACATTAATAATTTTTTGTAGACATAGTACAATTTATCAAGGGAAGTTCAATGAAAAACTAAATGAAACTAAAATGGATTGTGTCAGAAGTGTGTTATTCTAGAAGCTGCAGTATGCTGTCTGGTCTGTATTCAAGTAATCCAAGCCTGATCAATCCAAGAACTGTTTGTCCCATTCATAAAGGTAAACACGATGCATTCTGTGTAGCATTTTATCAGCATAAAATGATCGACTGCCTGATAACAAGGGCTGTCACTGAGCCGAGCATGTTGATGCTCAGCTCATTTATGACCTGAAATTATCGAGCCTAGTTCTAGCTCAATCTTCGAGCTTGATCTCTACTCGAGAAAGAGCCCATTAGGCCATTGGCTGCCTTGTTTTGTATCAACACTACTGTACATGTATATACTAAATGGAGGAAAGTGTCATTAGGCCATGATTCGAGCTTGTTCATGACCTCCTAATCAGAAATTCCTATATAGAAGCTGGGAAACAGAGCTCATTTCCATGTTCAAGCTTAATGAAGCTGGGACGAGCTTTTATCGAGCTGGTCAAATCAAGCTTGTGAGCTGCTATGTTCATTTGCACCCCTAAACAGCTTCTAGATAAACCGTAAATGGGATCTACTTTTACTTTTAACCACGAGTTTTTTGTACCTTTGTCTAAGGTTCTTTTGGTTTGATGTAAATGGATATCCATGCAACATTTGTTGCACCATTTACGTCATTTCTAATGTTTTGTTTGATGTGAATGATGGAAATGGTGCAATACATGTGCATCAATTCCCCAACTAGGCATGTGATTGGCTTATTTTGGGCAACATGTGTGCATCAATTCCCCAACTAGGCATGCGATTGGATTGTTTTGGGCTACAGTATAAAATTTTGATTTGTTTGGACATATCTCACATTACGTATTTAGATCCATTCAAGTCTATTTTGGGCTTGGGGTTAAGGTGGAGTATTTCAGGTGGCTTGGTAAAACGTCAGTTATGTATGAACTCTTCCATTGACAGGACCCCAATAAATGGAGCAAAATATGTACTTCTAAAAATTGAACTTGTTTCTTTGTGAGACAAAAATGCTACCTGAAAGTATTATATGGCCAAACTGGTCAAAACTATTGTAGATCTGACCAAAATCAAGCCATTTTCTAGATAGGATAATCCTATTGTCCCATTTCCCGTTCTAGATGTACTCCATTCCCAAAGGTGCTTCCATAGTGAACTGAAACACAAAATGAGATGTGAACTAATTTATGTGTACATCCCTAGACAAGAAAGCATAATTTGACATACAAAACAAAATTTAGATCTAAAGTAGAGGTGGTCAGTTATCCAATAGTATGCTCAGGGAACCTGATGCTGCTTGAATTATTGGCTCTTTAAGAAGTCTAATATTTTGGCCGGTTAGGATCCTGCTAACTCAAGATATGGAAGATGACAAACAATATATCATAGATTTTTCCAACTGACAATCTAACACATGTTAAACTATGTGGTTGGAACATGACCATCGGGAAGTGACTTCTAGGAGAAGATAAGTGATGTGAATATACTTGTGAAACAGATCACATACATGTTTAGTGGCCGTAAAGTAGCCAAGAAGATGGTGCAATTCATGTTGACGCAAATGTGACTAGTGCATTATACGATGAAACCAATTACTTCATTGTCTGGAGTTGTTATCGATATTGCTATCCTGGTGAGGCGCTTGATTTATATTTTTTGTCGGCCCCTTGTCTGTTTCTTAGCCACCGTTGCTCGCGATAGAGAAAAATCTATGATAAAAGAAAGGCGGGACAAAAATAAGATATGTATATATAGGGATGAAGGAGGAAAGAGGGGACATGTCAAGAATATTTTCTTGACATAAAATTGCTTCTTCTTACCATTTTTGTGTACTAATTATTAGGTAGGTAATCTCTCTCTAAATCAATCAAAGATTTAATTTTTGATGAAAAATCAATTAAAGATTTGAATTATGTAATATTATGAATAATGCTATTCGTTTTTTCAAACTATTCCTAATGTGGTAGATAACATAGCAAAATTTTAAATTAAATTAAAATTATAATAGCATTACTTATATAATATTATATATTTTGTGTATATTTTTTTAACCTAAACTACATTGGTGACCATGGGGAGGTTCTTTCTTCCGATCCAACAACTCTCATGCTTCTCTTCTCCTCCTTCTTTCTTGAACCTTTCGATCTCGAGCTCCACCATGATCGACGTCTTCCACTAATTTGACAGGAAAGATGGACATGGAAGAGGACGAGCAGAACGAAGAGTAGGTCTCGATCATGATCCAACCTAGCTTTCTCGCCATGTTGAGCATACTGAATGTCGAATCGATGCCAATTTCAATTGAGTTTTTTTTTTTTTTGCAGCTCGAATGCTTCGATGATTTCACTGTCGCATATTCGTGGGAAAGGTGACTTTTCTCTTTCTATTTACAATTTCCCCCCCTTACGTTTGAGGGATTTGACTGTTTAATGATGTTTCGTTTAGGTTAATTTCGGATGTCGAGGTGATTTGTCAGCGTTGGCTAGCTGATGGTCCTAAGAACCTAAAAGTACGTTCATTTGCCATGAATTTGTCCCCTTTTCCCCTATAAATTACGTCTATTTTGCATCCACTATGTTGCACGGGAACGGACACGAATCAGACACGAGAATGACACTAATTTTTGGAGTTAGTGCTTCCTAGTAGAGCATTTACAATTTTTGAAACACTTATGGTGCATTTTGTTCATTTTAATGTAATTGTAATGGTACGGAGTTTGTAATGTAATAGAATTACAATTATATTACCATGTTTGGTTGGAACATGTAATCAAACCATGTTATGTAATATTAATTACATTCAAATGTTTAGTTTAACATTTCATGTAATCAAATAATAATTGTTATTTGTATCAAAATGCCCATATACTAAATGAAATGTTCGAAACAAGACCAATCATTTTGATTTAGCAACTAACATTTTCGGTCATTAGGAAATTAATAATTAAATGGCAGGGAACTTAGCAAAAGAGAAAATCTACATTATGCAAACTTTCCACGCTCCTCGTCTTCACCCTTTCACCTACAAAAGAGAAGAGAAGAGAAGAGAAAGAGAAGAGAAGAGAAGAGATAGGAAGAGTGAAACAACCATCACAACACAACTAATACCGATGCGGCTAGCATCCACGTGGTGGAAATTGACTAGGCTCCGAGCCGAGTCAAATGCCATACAAAACCCCTACTATTGGATGTTGCTTATAATCAAAACCCCCCATTAGTCCCAACGAAGGCGAAGCAGAAGGTCCGCTTGGTATCCACGGAAGTACATCGTCACTGTCGGCAACTTCACCTTTGTCCTCCCGGCAAGGTCAAAGGATGTGTCAAACAACGAGATCCCCCTCCACCTGCTTCAGCCTTGCAGCCTCGACTGGGAGACATCCCATTACCGCGATGTATATGGGCTGTGCCAACCACTTCACCGACGTGCCCGATCCATCGATCACCCCACTCCAACTCGTGGATGGATCGAGTTTGAGATCCGAAGTAAAGACTCCGGAGACCCGCTCCCACCAATACTGACCTCGACTATGTCGATGTAGTAGAACATGTACATCTTCTCGAGTTGCGGATCGTCAGGGTGAAGGAGATTTACAATGCATGAATTAAATTTAAAATGCATGAATTAGATTTACAATGTAATGCCATTTGCATTACATTGTCTTGTCTAACCAAATACCTGAATTAAATTTAAAATGTAATGCCAATTATATTACATTGTCCAATCCTGCAAACAAAAATGAACACTCATATAATCAACATGTTCCATATTGACCTTTATGTAACGGGTAAAAGAATCCATTATTGATTGATGCAAATGGAGCGTGTGGGTCATGTGAGATTCTATGATTTGGGTTGGTCACGTTTTGAAACCCGACTCATGATCCCGAACATTTTAGCTAAAAAGGAGATACATAGATTCCTATGATAAAAGTGTTGAAGAGTTTATATATCTCTATGTTGAGGCTGCAGGTGTTTGTTGTACAAAATAATCTGCTTTATTTTTTCCATATCTTAGTTGAGAAACCCTCAATTTTATAACAGTTGGTCAAATGAAGTAGACTAAATCGCAAAACTGATTTAGCTTGTAGCTCATAGAGCCAATAAATCTGTATGACTCCATTTGAAAATATTATTCGTCTACTCATGATTAGCCCTATTTAGGTCAGGATTCGACTTTAAAAAGCCATAGTAAGATTTGGATTCTATTCGAGTAAAAATGACTTCCTGTTGTTACTCTTCATATGATTGTATTTTGGTTTCAATGACAATTCCTTAGTTAATCCCTTAGTATTTGCATAAGGTGCAAGTCAATTAATGAAATGGATGAACACCAAGCGTAAGAGTCCTTTATAGGTAAAGTAGTGCTTAAAAACAATGGGGTGACTGGGCCTGTTCCAGGTTTTGTTCAGTTCAATAGTTGAGCCAATAGCTCCCTTATAATAGGGTTGATCTTGGTTTTGTTCAAAGTCTGTTTCATACTTGAACTGGTAACTCTTATCCAGGTTTAGTTCAGGCCTTGCTCTAAACATGAACCTTCTAA
Organism: Iris macrosiphon; assembly: GCA_036927795.1. NCBI lineage: Eukaryota > Viridiplantae > Streptophyta > Magnoliopsida > Asparagales > Iridaceae > Iris > Iris macrosiphon. The sequence continues at coordinate 101,682,546 of JAYESA010000009.1, forward strand.
TCCCTTTGGTTCTGGTCCTAAACCAAAAGCCTTATGAAATAGGCACAGGTTCAGGTCCGGTCCAGTGAAATCATGAACTGAAATCCTGATATCCTGTCTGCTTATAAATAGTCCTAGTCAGGCCGAATTACATTATAAAGAGTAAGTTACAATCGACTTATAGATAAATTATAGGATACAAACTTCATTGACCAAGTAACTAAAATAAATCAAACATATCTTGCAAATATTTAGGCCTTCCAAATTCCTTCCTTACAATAGATTGTACTTTCTTGCTGTTAAATTAGGAAATTTGCTCTCTATGAATAACTTTGGCATTCTTGTTAATAAATTATGCTTTGTTTCAAATAAACTAAGTAGTACTTCTTGCTAATAAATTACACATATTTGGTAATAGTATATTAATAAAATGTTTTTTCTATTAAGTTTCACAGGCCAAACAAGTAAATAAGAAATTTCATGCTAATATAAATGTGGCACAATGTGAGAAACAAGTCAAATGACAACAATATTATTTTGTTGTATTTTTTGATAGATGTCAATTATTACATTTATCATGTATAAAAACATGGCTAATAATGCAAAAATGTTAACGTTTCTAATATTTTACTTGTTATGTCTATTAGATTAATATTTTTAATTATATTAACATTGAACTACATAGGAACGCATAAGATGGCGTCTTAATCGTAACATCATACCTTTTTTCTAATTTTTTTTTTGTAGTTTTTTAAACTCTTAGCGTGTCGAAACCAAACGTTCCAACGAGTGTCTAAAAAGTCCTTGAGGTGCTAGGATCACACTTGTGCCTCCGTTGAGGCTAGGTTCATTTAACAAGGCAGGGCCGGCCCTAGGGTAAGCCGGACATGACTTCGGGCTTGGGCAACTCCCCTCTGCTAGGGCAACCCCCTCGGTTCAGCATGATCCCACCAAAGGTTGAGGTCACGGATGACCCCCTCGGACCTGCTCACAATAAGGATTAAGGGACAACCAAAATTAGCTCCGGATAGAATAATCCAACCCTCCGGGCCGGCCCTGTACTTTGGCACACCTTAGACGTATGCCTCGTGCACCTCACGACTACTTTTGAGGTGCGTGAGGTTCATTAACCTTGTATTCTTCTTTCTTATTTTATTTCTTATTTTCTGTTGTAAATATGTTTTTAGTATATTAATGTTTATATAATAATTTAACTAATAATTATATTTGAGTTAATAGATTTTTTATTCTTACTTTTGATGTTATCAAGTTAATCAAAAAAAGATCCTGTGTGGAAAATTGTCACAAAATAGGTCTTAAGGATGGAAACACTATCAAATGATCTAATAAAACTATTTAGCTTTCTATTTAAGAGGTTTTGTATTGGATGACGGTGATGGTAAATGATGTGAATATGTTAATTGGATGCAGATGATAACATGTATTATGATAATTTTTAGGGTTTTACGAATTTTTTTAATATTATGAACTTCGTGGTAGTTTCTTTTGAGTTTTGGCGATGGTTTAGTGTTAGTTATCTTTATGATTTTATGTAATCCACTTTTTAATGGCGTTCTGAATTGATTTGATATAATAAGAGTTTGTGTATTTTAAAATATATTATTTAAAAAATCTGGAGATGTTTGCCTTGCTTTTTTGAAACTTGCCATGCCGTACTATGCACCTCACACCTAGGCTCCAGATGATCCTAGCGTCTTTAGTGGCACTGTGTCTTTTGTAACACTGATTCCAACCCTCTCATCTTAAACTGCCAAAATAATCCAAAATGTTAAACACATGGTATTCAAAGACGCGTCTTGCAGAAAGGCGCAGTAGTTGCGCCTCGCACCTCACTAGGTAAGACACCTTTCTCCAGGCACGCTAAGGCGTGCCTTTGGTCCGCCTTTCTATATGGCGCAACCCAGAAAATACATGCCTTATGTTTTTTTTTTAGTCAAAAAACTTTGAGATAGGGAGATAATTCTTACCTCATACAAGTAGTTGGTTACAGTTGAACTGAAAAAACTAAAATTTACTAAAAGCCGGGTAGGGATAATACAAATTATTGTTAATTCTGTTGACAGCTACTGCTGTCATGCTAGTTCACTTGGTTATGTTTTAACATATTTTTGTTGATTTTAATATGTTATTTGTTTTTATTTCTTACGTTACTAATTTATTTATTTATCTATATATATTATTATTATTTTTTATATTTGTGTCTCGCTTCGCTCGAGTGCGCGTCTTAATTGCGCCTTGCGCCTCGGACGCTATGGACCTTTTGCGTCTCGAGTGTGCCTTGAGCCTTTGACTATCTTGACGATACTCATAGTGAGTCTCTGATACCGGAACCAAGTTCTGAACCTTGATACTTTAAATGCTACACTATCTTGGCCTGAGAAAATGTCATGAAAAAGGAAGAAACGAGAAGAATGGTTTTTGTTTGGATAGTATAACAAATAAACTGGTAGAAAACAAATCATGAGGTTCGACGATACTTGTATTATATAAATTATTTGACTTCAGGTCTTGCCAAATAACATAAAAGAAGTGTTGGTTTTCTAGCCAAATCTTCAAAGAATATCCTTTTTCCATTATTTTGGATTTTTTGTAAATGATTTGGTAAAAGATTAATAAATGATGAATAGAGAGCATACAATCAGGTCTAAAATTACTCCATATCGACGATCATTATGATTCTCATGTTCTTGAAATATACCTCATATTTATGCAGTTTGATTTTTGCCATTAGCAATATGGTTATTGTTTCACCATCATGATTTATTCAGGTTCCATTTTTCTCTTTATATTTGATATCAGAAAACAATGATCTCTATGTGTCAGTGGTGACGGTAAATAATAATTATCATAAAAGTTATAGGTTACTTGTAACCATGATGATAATCATAATAAAGTCATAATGATTACTATCTGCTTTGCATTCTGTCCTATTTTTTGCATCATTTCCTAGGTTTAAGAGGTCCCTTGGCTATCCATGCCCACACCTTGTGGCTGCTTGCTTTGTACATTCTAGGTAGAGGCAGAAGCTTAGTTTTGATTTTTGAGATGAAAGTGTTTGCTGATCTTCACAGCATGCGTTTCTGCACTAATTTTTTGTAACTTATGAAATTGATAGGAACATGTGTGCGTGTGTAGAAAATGGGAAATGAGGTGACACATTCTCAAAGTTGGCTTGGGGATGGCTTATAATCATCCAGTAGACTGTTTCATGGACAATTCATATCCGGTTATCATGGTCTCTTCCATGCTCTATAACATTTATCTATGCACATTATATGCTTTGGAGATCTCTAAATGGGTGAATCATGTTCTCATATTGTTCTTTTGTTAGAAGGATTTCAATAGGGATCCAATCAGTCTATGAGTTAGAAAGCTGAAAACAATATGATTTCCATCCTTCGTTTTAGGGAATGAGCATGAAAACCACTAAATTGTTTTTTGAGATAACCCACTGGCTAGTTATTGTAGAAGCATAGAAAATCTATACCATACGCAACAATGATCAAGAGCCATACGCCAAAGTAATCAAGAGCCATACGCCGTAGTGATCAAGAGCCATGCGCCGAAGTGATCCAGAGCCATGCACCATCCCCAACATAGGTAGTGTTTCCATGTGCCAGGAGTGCCATGCGCCACTACTACCCCATTGGTCTCCATGCGCCAGACGGACGTATTCCCAAGGCGCAATCAAAACCGTCATAAAGTAGGATATGACATGTGTCACGAGTATTATGGGCATCAGCAACCCCAGATCTCGAATTACCACGTGGCAGCCTATTGCAACATGTGCCACTATACGACAGCATGAGATGCGCGCGTGCATGCCTTCTCAAGGCTATAAATAGTCTCCCACACAAAAAAAGAGGAGAGAGAGGAGAAGAAGATAGAAGCGTCGGAAGGGACACCCATTGAGTCGTATACTCAAGTTCCCTGAAGCTTCGTCACCCTCCTTGGTCCCGATTCGTTAACGGAGTAAAGGAGCCACTGCAGTGCTCGATCTCCACTGTCACACTTGTCCAAATTCTTATTTTTATTGTACTTAGACTCTACGCATTAGAGGTTCTTTTGTACTATTTTTTTTTCAATCAATAAAAAAGTTCGTTCAACATTATCCCGAGTGTTGATTTGGCGATGTCGACAAAAATATGACTATTGGGAAGAGCTTTTCCTCCAACGAGAAGCTGGTGACGCAATCCGACGTGGTCAATTTGGGTTTGACTCGAAGGATGTTGGTCGTTCGCTTCGACCAACATGCATTCGAAGACATGCTGGACAAGTCGAGTTCTTCAATGAGGCCCATACGACCTTCCAAGGCTCACAAGACGGGTCGCCAAGGCCGTTGCTCCATGCCCGGGGTCGGTGCCTGATGCATTTTCAACCTTTGTTGCAGATGCACATGAGGTTGACGTATATCCCGCTGACATACCGAGTTCTACAAGGAGGTCCGTACGACCTCACAAGACTCACAAGATTTTTGTTTCAAGGCCGTTGCACCGAACCCGAAATCTGTCCCAAAAGCATGGCCAACCTCTGCCGCAGATGCACATGAGGTTGGCGCACATCCCATCTCCATCTCCGAAGCGGCTCTTGAGAGGAACGAGGCTGAATCTCAGGAGACGTGCCCACAACGTGATCTACGCAAGAGAAGACGTGCCTTGCCAGAACATAGGCGCACAAAGTCCTTTACAGGCAAAGCTGTCTTCAACAAGGACTCCTATGGTTTTGACTTGGATTCCCTATATGCGCCTAAGAGCACTGGTTCAAGGAAACCAAAACCAACTCGAGCCATGCGCGCTCGATGGGTTGCACAACCAGCTCTTCAAAAGCATGCGCCGCTGTTTGTCATGCGTGCTGTTGATGTGAGACTATATAGGGATGACCCAGACACTCATGCCCCAGAAGTGGGTCAACCCTTAAAGCCTTCCCAAACCCACTTGGACACCGCAGTTGCATTTGAACCAAGTCGGAGAGAAAACACTATGATGACAGACCCATGTGCCCAGTTTGGCTGCACGCATGAAATGGGTCCGTCTCATATCAAGTCTTCCACTAATGATCCGGTTGCAGTTTTTGCGGAAGAACTGGGTTAGGGAGCAAACCTTTCACTTTCACCTCAATGTGCAAGGGTTGCTCGAGCACATGAAACAGGTGTGAAAGTGAAGCTTCCGTCGTCTGATTTACGCAACATGATTAGTCACAAGCGTAAGACGAGAGAAGCAACCCTCGCACATAACATGTCCCCTCGTGGACACACTTGTGCCAACATCATTGTCAACTATTGCTGCACTAGAGCACCCGTTCCTTCAATCAGACAGTCGGTGTTCCAGCGATTGCAACCCGCAGCACCAATCCGACAACGTCCCCCGAAACGACTGTACGACGAGGAGGAATTGCCTGTCGCTTCATGCTGCTCAACATGGAGGTCTCCTCCTATGAAGAAGATCTCAAGGAAAAGTTCACATAACCTGAGGGTGTCGGTCAGCGCATTACGAAGCCATCCGCGGGGTAGGAAACAAGCACCTACTGTGGTGGTATTTCAGGGCGTGCGCTCGAAAACAAGAACTGGGGGTAGCCATGTCCTTCTAAATAAGGTTGCAATTGGAGCTGGGGGTAGCCATGCCCTGTGGACATCTTATTGGATATCTCTAGTCATGACCAAATGCAGAAGTTATGCTACTTTGTGTCTAGTTCCTGAAATAGCCTTTATTTGTGAGCATTAAGTGTATAGAGCTACAGAGATGTGAGGTAAGAAAGCTTTAAGTCGTCTTTCTTGAATTCTTGATCCTTCTATTTTGCTTATCATTAAAATGGTCAGAATGCCACATTAATAATTTTTTTGTAGACATAGTACAATTTATAAAGGGAAGTTCAATGAAAAACTAAATGAAACTAAAATGGATTGTGTCAGAAGTGTGTTATTCTAGAAGCTGTAGTATGCTGTCATGTCTGTATTCAAGTAATCCAAGCCTGATCAATCCAAGAACTGTTTGTCCCATTCGTAAAGGTAAACACGATGCATTCGTGTAGCATTTTATCAGCATAAAATGATCGACTGCTTGATAACAAGGGCTGTCACTGAGCCGAGCATGTTGATGCTCGACTCATTTATGACCTGAAATTATCGAGCCTAGTTCTAGCTCAATCTTCGAGCTTGATCTCTACTCGAGAAAGAGCCCATTAGGCCATTGGCTGCCTTGTTTTGTATCAACACTACTGTACATGTATATGGAGGAAAGTGTCATTAGGCCATGATTTGAGTTTGTTCATGAGCTCCTAATCTGAAATTCCTATATTGAAGCTGGGAAACAGAGCTCATTTCCATGTTCAAGCTTAATGAAGCCGAGTCGAGCTTTTATCGAGCTGGTCAAATCAAGCTTGTGAGCTGCTATGTTCATTTGCACCCCTAAACAGCTTCTAGATAAACCGTAAATGGGATCTACTTTTACTTTTAACCACGAGCTTGTCTAAGGTTCTTTTGGTTTGATGTAAATGGATATCCATGCAACATTTGTTGCACCATTTACATCATTTCCAATGTTTTGTTTGATGTGAATGATGCAAATGGTGCAACACATGTGCATCAATTCCCCAACTAGGCATGCGATTGGCTTGTTTTGGGCGACAGTATAAATTTTTGATTTGTTTGGACATATCTCACATTACGTATTTAGACCCATTCAAGTCTGTTTTGGGCTTGGGGTTAAGGTGGAGTATTTCAGGTGACTTGGTAAAACGTCAGCTAGGTATGGACTCTGCCATTGATAGGACCCCAATAAATGGAGCAAAATATGACCTACTTCTAAAAAATTGAACTTGTTTCTTTGTGAGACATAAAAATGCTACCTAAAAGGATTATATGGCTAAACTGGTCAAAACTATTGTAGATCTGACCAAAATCAAGCCATTTCCTAGATAGGATAATCCTATTGTCCCATTTCCCATTCTAGATGTACTCCATTCCCAAAGGTGCTTCCATAGTGAACTGAAACACAAAATGAGATGTGAACTAATTTATGTGTACATCCCTAGACAAGAAAGCATGACATACAAAACAAAATTTAGATCTTAAGTAGAGGTGGTCAGTTATCCAATAGTATGCTCAGGGAACCTGATGCTGCTTGAATTATTGGCCCTTTAAGAAGTCTAATATTTTGGCCAGTTAGGATCCTGCTAACTCAAGATATGGAAGATGACAAACAATATATCATAGATTTTTCCAACTGACAATCTAACACATGCTAAACTATGTGGTTGGAACATGACCATCAGGAAGTGACTTTTAGGAGAAGATAAGTGATGTGAATATACTAGAGAAACAAATCACATATATGTTTAGTGGCCGTCAAGTAGCGAAGAAGATAGTGCAATTCATGTTGATACAAATGTGATTAGTGCAGCTTACGATGAAACCAATTACTTCATTGTCTGGAGTAGTTATCGATATTGCTATCCTGGTCCTTGCAAGGAATATTAAGTTTGGTACTTTGTTTTATATGTGCATAGGTCTCTATCAGCAACAACCATGTCTGTATTTTCTTAGTTTCTTATGGTGGCACCAAAAGTGTCAAGGTCTAGTGTTAGGAACAGGACAAACCCATCCCCTATTAAACACTTTCATGAGAGCAGCATACTATGTTCTCTATGGGTGCCAGGATTTTTGTCTTAGCATCAATAATTGCCATATGTCGATGTGCTATTCGGTACTATAGGGACCATAAACATCAAGCTCCAGTGTTTAAGTTAAAGGACTAAAGGTCACCCACCAAGAAATTTGGTTTCAGTGACAGGACAAGTAAATCCCTAACCCGAATCCTACATAGACCCAAAACTTCAAGACATTAAAATCACAATACGATATCGTATGACATATTTCTTTGGCCAGTTAGGAAGCTACATTAAAACATCTAATCTTCCAAATTTGTTGATGTCGTTGATTTTGTATTGTATTTAATATGTCAAGAGTTAGCTATCACTTGCTCTGAGGTAGTGTATCATGGGTTGCTTATTTGCTGACGGAACAAGAATCACATTTAAATGGTATTGTGTTGCAAGGACACATATACAACATTGTACAGATACAACACCTACTTTGTTGTATCCTAGTATAATGGATTCATAGTTTGAAGCATCGGCCGATACCGATCTGATACGGCCGATACTGATACAGTTTGGCATAACCCAATCCAATACCGACCGATATCTGATGCTGATCGATACCGACATTAGAGGTCTCTTTTCCGGTCAATTCGGCAAAAAAAATTTGATTTGTAAAGACCAATTAGCAATGGTGTAAAAGCATAGTAAGGTTGTAAAAACATATAAAAGAGAAACTTATCTATCGCATTTTAATCAATCGACAAGGGTGACTACTATTTTATTCAATATCAAAAATACTAAGAAACAACACTGAAAATACTTTAAATTATGCATAAATGTATAAAATATATTCTCGAAAATGTTAATAATTTACTAATAGTTGTTTGCTTTCCGATACCAAAAATTCGATACTCCGATCCGAAACCGCCGATACTACTGATACCGTCGATCCCGATACTCATAGGAATGGTCCAATACCGTTTCTGATACCGATACTTTGAACCTTGGTTGGATTGTCCATGTCCTGTCCAATACTTGTTTGACATGACAGGTCATACAACATTGTACAGATACAACACCTACTTTAGTGTTGGGAAGAGCTTTTCCTCCAACAACACCTTGATGCACTCGAAGCCATGATGTAGATTTTGAGCACCTCAATGCAGACTCTGACTCACACAATGTTGGAACTCAAAGAAAACTTAAGTTCCGACACAACTACGAACCCCGGGGCGAACAAACCTGGATCAGGGGACCAACGAGAAATCCGGCGTGCCTGACCCGGTTCCTCATGTCGCAAGCAGCCAGACCATACCTCGACCCTCTGCCTCTCTTTTGCTAGACAATATCCAAGAGACTCTTAGGGACTTGCGTGCCCGCGTTGATGCTTGAGATAATCAAGACAGGCTCCAGAAGCTTGGGATCCGGCAACCCTATCCTCCTGAATGGGATAATGTGGTGTACCCTCCCAAATACAAGCCATTATCTCTGACTCCATTTGACGGAAAGATATCACCCCGTCAATATATGAGATACTTTAATTCCACAATGGACCATTTACCTCGGTATGGCGTCTTACCAAATTGTTCGTCAGAGCACTATTCGGTTATGTTGTCTCCCAGATAAATGCGTCTCGTCCTTCGAGGATTTGAAGTCCCTCTTCCACTTCTGGTTCTATGAAGGAGGAATGGATATGGCTATGTTCTCCCTAATGGACATCACCCAAAGGGATAGAGAACCGACATGAGAATACATCGAACGTTTTCGACATGCAGTATTGAAGTTGCCTTCCGGTATCCCCGAATCTACACTTGGACATGTGTCGAAAGAATTTACCATCAGTAGACTCTGGACGTCTCTGGCCCGTTCAGTGACTGGACGACATTTATCATAAGTGTCGCTGCTGCAGAAAAGAGGATATGACATCATTTGTACTTGAGGAGTTTTACGCCGAATTACTAATAGTGGACCTTACACGGAGAACTTGTATCTTTAGCATCGGAGCCGGAGCATTATGTGGAGCCGTATATGGATGTCCACGACCACGCTGATTACGACGATGAGTGCGTAAACATGATTTTCGACGATGCCGGACCTAAGTTTCAATCCGGATAATCATGATGCAGCTGAGGAGGCACCGAATGCCGATGCTGCAAAGTTCATAGAGTTACTGGAGAATGCAAGGACTTCATTATATACTGGTTGTGAGGATCATTCACCGTTGGAGGTGGTTACAAGACTGTTGAGCATCAAGTTCGATTTTAACATGTCGTAAGAATGTTACAACCGACTGATGGAGTTGATTATAGAGGTCTTGTCGGCGGGTGCTAAATTACCTAAAGACTTCTACCGATATAAGAGGATGGTGAGATCCCTCTGAATGGGATACGAGAAAATCGATGCATGTCGCAACGGGTGCATGCTGTATTACAAAGACGACAAGGATGAAGATGTGTGCAGATTTTATGGTGCTGATCGCTACAAGGCAACTGGTACAAGAAGGTCTGTCGGTGCAAGGAAGCTGACCGATTCGATGCACTACTTGACTTTAACGCCGCGGTTGCATATGTTGTTCATGGTGAAGGAGACTACCGAAAACACGAGTTGGCACAGGCGAGAACAGTTGAATAAGTGTTGGATCACCCATCCGATGGAGAAGCATGGAAGCACTTCGATCGAGAGTATCCTGATTTTGCTTCGGATTTCGCATAATGTAAGATTGGGGCTATCCTCCGACGGTTTCATCCCATTCGGACTTTTTGGCTTCCAGTATTCGTGTTAGCTTGTGATCGTCACCCCGTACAACCTATCGTCTTGGATGTGCATGAAGACTCCGGTTATGTTATTAACCGTCATTATTCCGGGTTCGAACAATCCGAAGAGGAACATCGATGTGTACTTGCAACCGTTGATAGATGAGTTGAATCAGCTGTGGAAAGTATGCGCCAACACGTACGATGTTTCAAAAAAGCAGAATTTTCATATGAGGACAACACTTATGTGGACCATCAACGACTTTCCGGCTTATGGCATGTTACCAGGATGGAGCACTAATGTTCGTCTCTCATGTCAGTATTGCATTGACCGTACTAAGGCTTTCCGTTTGAAACACGGAGGAAAACCGTGCTTCTTCGAATGTCATCGACAATTTCTGCCGTCGGATCATCCGTTCCGGAGGAACATGAATGCATTTCGTGCCGACGTTGTGGGGAAGGCAAATCTACCTCCAAGGTGGCCCAGAGACACGATATGGAAAGAGACTAATGATTTACCAATTGCTATCGAAGAGCCTACTAAGGGGTACAAGTACGATGGATTTGGTCACTCATAACTGGACGAAGAGAAGCATATTCTGGGACCTGCCATATTGGAGCACCAATTTGATCAGGCATAACCTTGATGTCATGCATATCAAGAAGAATGTGTTTGACAACATAATTAATACTATGATGGACGTAAAGGGGAAGATGAAAGACAATCACAAGGCCAGGTTAGACTTGGAAGAAATATGCAAACGTCCTGCATTGCATTTGATAGAGGAAGGGAATTAGAAGTATAAGCAGCCTAAGGCAATTTTATTACTGAAAAATGAGGATAAATGGAGACTTTGTAGGTGCATTCAGGGGCTAAAATTTTCAGACGGGTACGTGTCGAATCTGATAAGATGCGTCGACCCGAAGGAGAACAAACTGACGGGTATGAAGAGCCACAACTGTCATATATTCATGGAGGTTTATTCCGATTCCATTTCGAAAATTATTACCGCAGGTAGTTTGGGATCCATTGACATAGCTTAGCATATTCTTCAGAGATCTTTGTTCTACTAAGTTGCTCGTTAATCGCCTAAAAAAGCAAGAGAAGGACATTACGATAACATTATGCAAGCTCGAGCGGGTGTTTTCTCCTGGCTTTTTCGACTCCATGAAACATTTGTCAATTCATATTACCTATGAGAACCGTGTCGGTGGACCTGTAGGTTATCAGTGGATGTATCCGTTCGAGCGACAGTTGAACCACCCAAAGAGGTAAAAAACAAGGCACTGGTCGAGAGTTCTATTTATGAAGCATATGTTCTCGAGGAGATTACAAAATTTTGTTTCATGTATTTCAAGCCACATGTTGCTACTAATCGAACGAGAGCTTCGAGAAACGACGACGGGTACTAGGAATCTAATGATGCAATACTGAAAGTATTCAATACTTTCGGTAAGCCTTCGGGCAAAATGAAGAAGAGATATATGAATGCCGATGAGCTAAGGGCTGCTTAGTTGTATATATTACTCAACTGAGACAAGGATGAAGTAGAGAAGCTCGAGGGGTAAGTAATTAATACGTCCATGTTTAAGTCATCTCAATGTAATAGTATACGCTAATATTGTTACACTAATTAGGCGATATTTTGTTCTTTTTCAGTACATTTAATGATGAGGCGAGGTCGATGAGACCATACATAACAGATAAAAAGTAAAACAGGAAATGAGAACTCATTTTTTTTCTTGGTTGAGTGTATATGTAAGGAGCTCGCTAATTTCTTTATGTATATGTACTTTACAAAATAATTAACGGAACGTTGAACTTAATTTCTTATCTTGTGGTATTTTGGTCGATCGTCCAGACGCAACACTTGAGAATAAATCTATTATAACTCTAGCTAATGGGCCAATTTATGCCGTCAAAATCTGGCCAATCTATTGTGTAAATGGGTTTAGGTTCAAGTCAACAACTGCTCCGATCAGAGGCAGCTTCTTAGATCTCGATTTCATGAAAAATTGTTGTTTGTGTATCAGATCTTCGAACTACAAAGATGTCGATACATGCAATGATTTATATGACGTCTTACGGGAGATTGTGGAGTTGACATATAATTATGTAACGGAGCCTGCTAAGATCGTGTTATTCAGGTGTCATTGGTTCGATCCGATCCAAGATCAAGGTCGAAAAATAGACAAGCATGATCTTGTGGATATAAACTATCGACGTCGATATCAAGGCTATGAACCATTTGTCCTATCAAGTTATGCTCAGCTCGTGTATTTCACAATTTATCCTAAACGGGGAACAACGAGGTCGGACTAGTGGGCAGTATGCAAGACCAAAGCTCTAAATACTTTTGACGTTGATGAAATAACTTATCCGGATGATGAGCTACCTCTTGTAACAAATATTGTAGATGTGGACTTAATGGAAGTTTTCCATTAGACGTCTAATCGTGTAGAAGGGGTAGAATTATCCGAAGAGTAAGGCGAAGTAGATGAAAGTGAAGATGAGGAAAATGAAGAGGAGGACGAGAGAAACGAATAAGAAGAATTTTCAGAAGAGGATTGAAAATAAAATGAAATCTATTTAGTCTTCTGACATGTCCGGATTTGTCTCCGGTAGACTTATCGTTTTATTATCTTTCTGGATTGGACTTCTTAGATGTATTATCTTTCTGGATTAGACTTATGGTTATTATCTAGACTTATTTACAACTTGAGAAATTGGATTTCCTTCTCTATATATCATATTGTGCTTATCTTACTTAACATTTGATTTAGTATTGTTTTGTGATGTTATTGTATTTTAGCTGTGGAATATAAAAATCTATTTAGTGACATGTACTTGTGGCTATGTACTATATTTTTCTTCTTCTTTTCATTTAGTAACATGTACTGTATTTAAACTGTTTCTTTGTAACTTTTATTTTGTCTATCATAAGTCAGATATGACAGGACGACGCGGATCGTTCGGTTAGTCTAGAGGTAGAGTTTCTAGACGACATGTTACTTCGATTGACAGTTCTCCTTCGGGACATGGTACTGGGTCCGGACCCTCGTCTCCCATTACTCGAGTCTTTCGATCACTATCTCCTTTTGGCAGTACTCCTGGGACGAGCAGTTCCAGGCCCGAGACTACTCCTACGTCCACTTTGGATCGTTGGTGAGGAACATTATGAAATAAAGAGCAAATACATAAGGCACATCTAGGCGCACATTTTTTTGTTGGCGTCTTGCTGTGGGACTCTCCTGGAGAAAGACGCATTACCTAGTGAGGTTATAGCTGGTGTGCCTTACTGCGAGGTGCGCCTTTGACTACACACCGGGAACTGTTCGATACAGTGTCTGACATGACACGGCTCGAATTTTTGGTGTGTCCATGCTTAGTATTTAATGTACTCCATTTCCATCGTACTAATCTTGGAACCCTTAGATTCAAACTCTCTCCAAACTTCCATTTAGAGTCTAATGCTTCTCGAGTATAGCCAAATCATACAATATCATCACCAAACAACATGCACCATGTAACTTCATCAAATGAAATTTCTGTTTTGGTTTAATTAAACATGTTGTTCTACAGTTTTCCAAGAATAAATTGTTGGAGACTAAGTAAGTCTATGTATCCATGCCATGCGTCTCACGCTATGAGTGACAACATCAGGCTTCCTATTTGACAATTGTATGTAGATGGAAACCAAGTAGATTTTAGATGTAATATTTGGCCATAATTTGGGTGTTCTGAAGTTGTATGTTCAATTTCGGAGTTCCTGCTTTAGTTATTCTTTATGCTGCAATTTTGGTACTGGAAATCAAACCTTCAAGTTGCATGTGTCTATGCTTTTCTTATGCTCTTTGTTTCGTAGCTAACATTTCTTTATCTTGAGCTTGTTTATTTTCTATTAGTTGTTTGAATGTATCGTATGATTTGTCAAAGAAACTAGAGAAGTAGTACCTAACACCAGTAAAGAAAGGACATAATGACCAATTACATGATATGATCAGTGATCATGTTGGATTTCTAATGGATTGGCCAAAACGACAGGATCATGATATTATTAATTTATTTCACATTGAATTGTTCGTAGCTGATGCGAGTGTTCTTGATTACGTTGAACTTGTTATCTTTTAGTCTGCAATTAGTAATTACTGATGACTAGTATATATGGTTATGTTTGATCTGCATGGAATTTGTCAATTCTAATCTTCAATTAGTCTTTTTCTGTCATTGTTTATGCTGAACAAAGAAATATGAACTATACGCCTAAAGATGTCCCTCTCTGTGGTGACCTGAACTTTTTCAAGTAGCAACATCTAGGCTGTCACCTAGTTCTGGTAGGCCGACTACGTCTAGCTCTACCCTAAAAACTGGTTGTTCATCCTCATCCATACATCCTATCCACAACTAGTTTTAGTTGGTGGTTTTACATACCTGAATAAATTGTAGGAGATGGTGGTGGCAGTCGACACCATATTTCAGTGAATGAAAAAATGTTATGAGATACAAAGTCACGGAGTCTTGGAACACGATTTATTTCATATTATTGACATATCTGGGTATCCACTGTGTATAAACTATCTATATCTCATCAACCGTTTGATTTCATGTCACAACTCTATTTATTATTCATTTATGTTTTTTTAGTGATTTTGGAAGCTATGCATGCTCATTTAACATCTTAACTATTGTTTTCTTCTTGGTTTTTTACAGTTCTCTTGGAATTAAGATTTGTCCTACAATGAGTTGCATTCAAACCAATATCATTGCCCCAAATGCAAACATTGGAAGGACTTATTATCCATCACAAGGCATTTCCAAAACTTAATTGTAGTTCACCGAGCTACAGAAGATGTTCTCCAATTTGCTTCTCTGGAGCAAAAGGAAACTCAAAGAGTGAAAATGAGGTAATATATCTTCATTTCTCGCACAAAATTTATTTAAGCTGTTTTACTTTAATATGCATTATGTACTAAACCTTCACTCACCTTGTGCCTTCATAACCTGGAGATCTATTGTATTATCTATTTTACTTTGTGTAGCCACGATATCTTTTTATATTCATCTATATTCAGAAATGCTTCTCTCTTATATTCTGTGGGCCTATTAAGACAGCTTTAAGTTTAGAATCATGTGTATACATTGAAATCAGATGGTGCATTATATTACACAACATCATTGAAATAATGCCAACTATTGTGCAAAGATAATTTTATGACTTCGCCTCTTGTTTTTCAACTGCATTTTGTTGGGATTTCGTGGAATTTATTGATTTGGGTGGAACTGCCTGCAGCCATTTTCTTGGGATCCCTTGAAGAGAGCCCTAAGTGGTTTTAAGAAAGAGCGAACAGTGCAAGATTTATTGAGGGAGCAGATGCAGAAAGAGGAGTTTGATGGCAATGGAGGTGGTGGTGGTCCTATTGGAGGAGGTGGTGATGGGTTTGGTGGTGGAGAAGATGAAAGTTTCTCTGGTATCTTGAATGAGCTGCTACAAGTGGTTTCGGCGACTATTGGATTTATATTTGTGGTAATTATCATATTTTTATCAAAATTCCCAGTCAATAACTTTAACTCTCATTGAAGCTCCCTACATATTGATTTCTGGCACACTGCTAAAATGCTTATATTTATACAGCCATACCTTTTGTAGAATCTAAAAAATCCATGCATCTGCTTAAAGTACGATATTTTATTTAATAATACATCTACTGGATTTTAGTTAGTTGGAAAGTAATTATAGATGGTTTCCCCCATGAGTTTTAGGTTCTATGATATGGTAGGGCATGACGCAACATCATATACAAGTAGATAATCATCTTCTAGATGTGAACACTGGTATTAAGCAAGGGAAAGACATATAGTCATGACTAATAGGATGCAAGGCAGGCATCGTGAGTGTTTTGTGAAGGATCTAGAAGGTTGAATGTTTTGTGATGAATCTAGGACTGTCCACTAGCTTCAGCCACCATAGAGCATGCAATGAAACGTGGATGTAAGCTTT
Organism: Iris macrosiphon; assembly: GCA_036927795.1. NCBI lineage: Eukaryota > Viridiplantae > Streptophyta > Magnoliopsida > Asparagales > Iridaceae > Iris > Iris macrosiphon. The sequence continues at coordinate 101,698,894 of JAYESA010000009.1, forward strand.
TATGAATTAATTGAATATTCATGTATAAAAAAAAAGTAATCCATATCATAAAATAATACTTCTAAATTGATGATGACAAGCCAATCTGTAGAGTCCTTTGGTTGGGAAAGGCTGGCCCTTGGTTCAGGACCCAGGGGGTACAGTAAGTAACTGACCCTTTATTCTAAAAAGAAAATATGTTTTGTTTAATTTCATAATGAGATTCTATGATGTAATGTGGAATTGCAGCTATAAAATAAGATTCCGAATCCAATTAATCATGCAACTCAGTTGGAAAACCCATGTGGTCTAAATTGATGATGACAAGAATAATGCTAGAGGAAAAGGGAACAGTTATAGTGGGAGCATGCCACGATATGCACAAGAATACTAGCAAGAGAATCAGGTCATCAGTTTCCTTGTGTATTTTTCGAGAAAACAATATCCCTTATTACAACTGAAAATACAAAACTGAGATTAAATAATTAAATATCATCACCAAGCACCAATTATTGAAAGGAAATGTTAAGTATGCATGGAATTGTCTAGAACAATACCAATTGATTGGTTGACACAAATTGTTCAATTTCCAGATTATGAACAGAAAACAACAGTCAAAGAATATCTTAAAAGTCAATTACAAACCATCATACACTCTAAAGATAGGTTGAAAGCTTGGAGTGAAGGCTGAAGATAAGATGTTTAAGAGGAGTTGATATGAGTTTCTAAAGAAAGGAAAGAGAGAAGTTGCAATGGCCAATGTCATGCAACTTCTACAAGCAACTTACTCTTAAGGGAAGGGTCTCTTTCCAATGTTTAGCTGCATACATGCTTAGGATGATTTAATGAGGGATGGCAATGTGGAATACTAAGAGATTGAAGGTTGGGATGTCACAGATTGAAGGGAAGGGGAAAATGAAGATACTATTTATGTTTTACGTTATGTTGTACTGACATGAGAAATGGTCTGTATCTGTATCACATCGGTATATGTATTCACACAAAATAGGTGAATACTTATTTTACCTATTTGAAATGTCTGTAACCCGTATTTGATTGTGTGCCCTTATATGTATCCGTGTCGGTATTCGTGCAACATAGTTTTTTGGAGTTATTTTTATTTGTTTCTTTATAATTTCTGTTGTTGATCCTAAAAAGAGGCATTACTATAGATTTCCTCTCAGTTAGAACATACATTGTTGGAAACAAAGAAAGGTTGAATTCTCTTATATTTTGAGCACTTTCAGTCACTAGTTTATATTACAACTACTCTAATCTCTTTTGGGAAAGAGATAGGTGTCCTGAACTAAGAAATAATGTCACTATGGAACCTAAGAACTAAAGGATTATAAGCAAATTGACTTGATGCGACCAGGTTACAAATTTCAGTCATGTGCTCAGTCCTTGCCAACCCAAAAAAGTTTCAGTAGTAGTGATCTTATTGTAGAAAAGATCTTTAAACTTCAGATTAGGCAGCGGACGACATTCTTCTGATAAATGAATTTTCTCACCCTGACAATTGCAAAAAAAGTGTCGAATATTCAGAAGACCTACATATTCTATTATCAGAAAGTTGCATGAAAGATAGTGGTCATTCCATCCACTCTTGGATGCCCTGTGGACATCTTATTGGATCTCTCTAGTTATGACCAAATGCAGAAGTTATGCTACTTTGCGTCTAGCTCCTGAAATAGTCTTTATTTGTGAGCGTTAAGTGTATAGAGCTACAGAGATGTGAGGTAAGAAAGCCTTAAGTCGTCTTTCTTGATCCTTCTATTTTGTTTATCATTAAAATGGTCAGAATGCCACATTAGTAATTTTTCTGTAGACATAGTACAATTTATAAAGGGAAGTTCAATGAAAAACTGAATGAAACTAAAATGGATTGAGTCAGAAGTGTGTTATTCTAGAAGCTGTAGTATGCTGTCATGTCTGTATTCAAGTAATCCAAGCCTGATCAATCCAAGAACTGTTTGTCCCATTCATAAAGGTAAACACGATGCATACGTGTAGCATTTTAACAGCATAAAATGATCGACTGCCTGATAACAAGGGCTGTCACTGAGCCAAGCATGTTGATGCTCGGCTCATTTATGACCTGAAATTATCGAGCCTAGTTCTAGCTCAATCTTCGAGCTTGATCTCTACTCGAGAAAGAGCCCATTAGGCCATTGGCTGCCTTGTTTTGTATCAACACTACTGTACATGTATATGGAGGAAAGTGTCATTAGGCCATGATTCGACCTTGTTCATGAGCTCCTAATCTGAAATTCCTATATTTAAGCTGGGAAACGGAGCTCATTTCCATGTTCAAGCTTAATGAAGCCGAGTCGAGCTTTTATCGAGCTGGTCAAATCAAGCTTGTGAGCTGCTACGTTCATTTGCACCCCTAAACAGCTTCTAGATAAACCGTAAATGGGATCTACTTTTACTTTTAACCACGATTTTTTTGTACCTTTGTCTAAGGTTGATCTTTTGGTTTGATGTAAATGGATATCCATGAACATTTGTTGCCCCATTTACATCATTTCCAATGTTTTGTTTGATGTGAATGATGGAAATGATGCAACACGTGTGCATCAATTCCCCAACTAGGCGTGCGATTGGCTTGTTTTGGGCTACAGTATAAATTTTTGATTTGTTTGGACATATCTCAAATTACGTATTTAGACCCATTCAAGTCTGTATTAGGCTTGGGGTTAAGGTGGAGTATTTCAGGTGGCTTTATAAAACGTCAGCTAGGTATGAACTCTGCCATTGACAGGACCCCAATAAATGGAGCAAAATATGACCTACTTCTAAAAAATTGAACTTGTTTCTTTGTGAGACATAAAAATGCTACCTAAAAGGATTATATTGCCAAACTGGTCAAAACTATTGTAGATCTGACCAAAATCAAGCCATTTTCTAGATAGGATAATCCTATTGTCCCATTTCCCATTCTAGATGTACTCCATTCCCAAAGGTGCTTCCATAGTGAACTGAAACACAAAATGAGATGTGAACTAATTTATGTGTACATCCCTAGACAAGAAAGTGACTTCTAGGAGAAGATAAGTGACCATCTAACACATGCTAAACTATGTGGTTGGAACATGACCATCAGGAAGTGACTTCTAGGAGAAGATAAGCGATGTGAATATACTTGTGAAACAGATCACATATATGTTTAGTGGCCGTCAAGTCGCCAAGAAGATGGTGCAATTCAGGTTGACGCAAATGTGACTAGTGCAGCATAAGATGAAACCAATTACTTCATTGTCTGGAGTAGTTATCGATATTGCTATCCTGGTCCTTGCAAGGAATATTTAGTTTGGTACTTTGTTTTATATGTGCATAGGTTTCTATCAGCAACAACCATGTCTGTATTTTCTTAGTTTCTTATGGTGGCACCAAAAGTGTCAAGGTCTAGTGTTAGGAACATGACAAACCCATCCCCTATTAAACACTTTCATGATAGCAGCATACTATATTCTCTATGGGTGCCAGGGTTTTTGTCTTAGCATCAATAATTGCCATATGTCGATGTGCTTTTTGGTACTATAGGGACCATAAACATCAAGCTCCAGTGTGAGTTAAAGGACTAAAGGTCACACTCCAAGAAATTTGGATTCAGTGACATAAGGACAAGTAAACCCCTAACCCGAATCCTACATAGACCCAAAACATCAAGTAAGACACTAATTTACAAATACGATATCGTATGACATATTTCTTTGGCCAGTTAGGACGCTGCATTAAAACATCTAATCTTCCAAATTTGCTGATGTCGTTGATTTTGTATTGTATTTAGTATGTCAAGAGGTAGCTATCACTTGCTCTGAGGTATATCATAGGTTGCTTATTTGCTGACGGAACAAGAATCACATTTAAATAGTATTGTGTTGCAAGGACACATATACAACATTGTACAGATACAACACCTACTTTGTTGTATCCTAGTATGTTGGATTCATAGTTTGAAGCATCGGCCGATACCGATACAGTTTGGCATGTCCCAATCCGATACTGACCGATATCCGATGCTGATCGATACCGATATTAGATGTCTCTTTTCCGGTCAATTCGGCAAAGAAATTTGAATTGAAAAGACCAATTAGCAAGGGTGTAAAAGCATAGTAAGGTTGTAAAAATATATAAAAGAGAAACTTATCTATCGCATGTAAATCAATCGACAAGGGTGACTACTATTTCATTCAATATGAAAAATACTAAGAAACAACACTGGAAATACTTTAAATTATGCATAAATGTATAAAATATGTTCTCGAAAATGTTAATAATTTACTAATAGTTGTTTGCTTTCCGATACAAAAAATCCGATACTCCGATCCGAAACCGCCGATATTACTGATATCGCTGATCCCGATACTCATAGGAATGGTCCAATACCGATACCGATACTTTGAACCTTGGTTGGATTGTCCATGTCCTGTCCAATACTTGTTTGACATGACAGGTCATACAACATTGTACAGATACAACACCTACTTTGTTGTATCCTAGTATGTTGGATTGTCCATGTCCTTTCCAATTCTTGTTTGACACGACTGGTCATGGACATGGTTTATGGAGTTCCCATGCTTCCTAGGTTAAGAGAGTTCGTTGAGAAACATTTTGGATGATCTTATAATTAACTTCCAAATTTTTTGGATTATCATCTTACCTCTTAGTCAATATTCTTTAAAAGTTTATGGAACATGGAGGGTACTCCTTGGCTCCATGAGTTTAAACTCCATAGTCCATAACCAAGAGATAGTCTACCTACCCGCCAGATAGCCATCACCTTCATCGTAGCTTACGACTACCTTGGCTAAATATTTGCACCAACATAGAGGTCGATCTCAGGTTGGCGACCGGTTGTAAAAACTTTTTTTTCTTTTATGGAGCTTCCTTTGCTCATAGTCTGACCCATTTTGATGGAATAAGCCTCGGATGTTGATAATGATGACGTCGATGAACAACAATTATCTATAGTATTTACAATGGAAGTAAGAAGCCATGATTTTACCAAAAGATGATGTGTAGTATATACATCCTTGCTCATCCTTGTTAATTTGACGTAAGCCCCTTCCTATATGTCCTTCAATAACAGAGAGCGGCCATTTAGTAATATATGTGTTACCATTCATTGGGCAAAATTCAGTGTAAATCAGTTACCAAGGTAATTAGCTTTTAGTGGTGCCAGTTGAACCAATTTATGTGCTCAAAGGGCCAAATCATATTATGTTAAAGCCTTCCAAGCTGCTTAGAGAACTGCGACACTCAGGTTCTGATTCAAGTTCAATTGCTATTAACCGTGGACCACATCCTCCTTTAGGATTGTGCTGCTTCAAGGGAAGTGAGGAAAAAATAGGTTAATGGGCCTGAGGAACATTTCATTTCTTTGCTATCAGATTACTTGCAAACCTTAGCAAGCCACTTATCTATTCTTAAGAGCGCAAGATATTCATTCTTCCATATACCATTTGCACTTGATTTGCAGTGAATGCATTTATTTATTTTCCCCTTTAATTTCCCATATGCATTGTTTTCTGATCATGTGCATTACTTAATCTAAGTTGTGCTTTCTGATGCAACCACAAAAAATATTGAACAAGCTTTTGTTTGCAGTATATATACTTGATCAGAGGTGCGGAGCTGACACGACTCGCCAGGGACTACGTCAAGTATCTTATATGAGGAACTACCACCGTACGTTTGCAAAAAGCCATGCGCCGTTGGAAGAGGTTCTATGAGAAAATGAGGGTAAGGAAAGAGACGAGAGAGGACTGGCTGGAGCAAGCAATTATCGCCACACTTACGTGGTGGCACAAACTCAAGAAATTGGCTGAGGCAATGCAGCGGATTAAGAGGGCTCGTGATTCTCAGAACGCTCCTCCCGTTCCAGCACAAACCAAAATCCAGGAAATCAACTCGGATAATGAATTTGATGATGATGACGATGAGTTCTAGTTTCAACTTTTTGTTTTTTTTAGTGTGACATGAATTATGTAATAGTGAATAGACAAAAAGTAGTCGTGATGGTGTAGAAATCAATTGCAATTGTTGCCTAATGTTTCAAGTAAGAATAGTAGTAGAAATTTAATAGGCAAATCAATATCCATTCTTAAATCTCTTTACCAGTTTTTAAGAACTAGTCGGTTTTTGGATGTTAACCCAAATATATGTACGGATGATTAAGTCGTGACAATTGAATTTATTCTGTTAGAGTCTGGGTTTTTTTTCAAAGAATACAATTATTGTTTTTCCTAGAGAAGATGGGCAAGGAGGAAAGAAAGGCGAAATCAATAAATTTAATAAATTTTACAGATCTTTGTTAACCACTGCAAGGTGGACATTAACAAAAGTATGTCGTATTAAAATTGATCTCAAGTGGAAGTGTGTAACTAGCCTACAAGAAAATAGCATTTGGTTCTATGTACAACAAACGGAGCACAAGGGAACAAAATTTCAAGAATACGAACTTGAAACATGTTTTAGTGACTATGTAGTGCCAGAGGAAGAGCCCATCTACAATTTAAACTTGATATTAAGAAAGTTGTAAGAAGACAAAATATGTTGTTTGATAGTGTTAATTATTATATCAACATTTAGAAGGTGCACTAAATTAATGAGTAGCTCATGTATATGGTGATTGTATTTCACCAGTCGGTCCAAAGTGTTGGTGGTTGTTTGGATATTCCTCCGATGACTAAATGAGAGCCGATGAACTAGTTTAAAGCCTCATGAAAATATGGTCAAATAAAGTGGAAGATGTTATACATTATTATAATCGTGTGAGATGTATTTTGAATATGGATCAATAAAGTAGGGTGCTAATTAAATTCTCTCTTCCCAGCCTCCTCCTCTGCCGTGTATGAAGTGGGGGATATTTTTGTCAAAAAATTTTGGTCAAAGAAATTGACCGTTAGTTGGAGACAATTTTCGTTAAAAGTGGGTCCGTCATACATTATGGTAATCGTGTGGGGTGCACCTTGAATATGGATAAATAAAGTAGAACTCAAATTTTCTCAAATAAATTTTTAGAATATGTTAATATATATATATATATATATATATATATATATATATAGAGAGAGAGAGAGAGAGAGAGAGAGAGAGAGGGTACACATCTCCGAATTTTTGCATCCTGATGTTGATCCCTATATATATATATATATATATATATATATATATATATATATATATATATATAGGGATCCACATTTTCGATTTTTTGTATCCTCAAGCATTTCTATGTTATCAATCGTGTTTAAGTTATCTTATCTTAACCATTAATTTGTAAACAAGATCCAACGATTGTAAACACAAAAATGCATAATAGGGGAATGTTGATATATATATATATATATATATATATATATATATATATATATATATATATATATATATATATATATATATATTTCTTTTCTTTAAGATTTTTTTCTGGTTTCTCTCTTTTTTCTCAAAAATATAATCATATATTCTAAAATTACTCTAATATAATTAATATGAAAGTATTACAATGTCAATGTATTTTTAAAATATGCTTATAGACAATCTACTATATGCAGTATCTAATTACAATGGGAATTCCATGTGAAAAATAATTACATAAATTTAACGATAGCTAATATGGAAACTACCATTTTTTCCAAAATATTATGATAATTAATGTTAGTTATTAAAACATTAGAGTTTGTGCTAGTTATTCGTTATGGTAGTTATTCAAACATTTATATGTTTAACTTATATGGTAGTTATTCAAACATTTAACTTATACGGTAGATATTCAAATACAATAATATTTGTTTCTCCTTGAAATATTTGTACCAGTCATATTTGGCCTTAAAATATTTCTACAATAAATATCTTACAAATACATGTATATACAAAAAAAAAAAATTATGGAACTTATTTAAACATTTGACTTATATGGTAGTTATTAAAATATTTATAAGTTTAACTTATTTGGTAGTTATTTAAACATTTAACTTATATTTTAGTTATTCAAAGGCGAACATATTTGTTTGATCTTAAAATATTTGTACATGTCATACTTGGACTTAAAAAAGTTTGTACAATAAATGTTTTATAAATATATGTATAAACAACAATTTTTTTACAAATAAATGTAAATACAAATGGCCATAAAACTCAGTTAGTCCAAAATTTTGCCAACTTCGTTGACGAAAATATGACATCCTAAACGCCACGTCAGCCATCCAATGCCAGCCACCCGTAGTTGCTCAATTTTTTACAACTAGGTTGGCAAAAATATGCCAACCTGATTTTAAAATATGATTTGTTGCTTTTTTGCCATCCTAATGGCGAAAGCTTTCGTTACTTAAATTTTTTTAAATATTTTTTTTTTGATAATTTATTTAAAAAAATTTGGTACAACAAAATTTTTGTTCATTTAGAAACCAAGGAGAGCACCATATGATTTATATTAAGAACATAGAGCATTTATATAGTTGTTAAGTAATGACACGTTGACAGTAATAATTATTACATATTATTCATTGTGCTAATTTAATCGAAGTCCAAAGAACAAAAGGAGTAGGGGAGAGGCGCAAGTTGGACATCATCATCACCATTATCATCGTTCTCAACAGGAAAAGGGGCATTAGCAGCAGCAACACCACCACCATCAACATTACCGAAAGCATTACCAACCACATCCAAAAATGGCTTTTGGATGTACGACTCAGTGAGTAACTGCTCGGTCGTCCTCTGCTCCTCCATCTTGCACTTCAAACCCTTGAGCATCCTCTCAAACTCCATCATCTCCTCCAACCCCATATCCCAAATATCAGCATTCCACCAGAAGGGATCCATCTCTTGCTTCTCCTTCAGTTCCTTCTTGAGGTCGTCTCTACGCTTCTTTGCTGCCTCCGTCAGTGCTTGTAGCTTCGTCCACATTCGGCTGAGATCTTCTACAATCACTACAAAATAAATAAAGGGGTTTAGCGACTCTTCAAACTGCCGCTAAACATAAATAGCGACGTCTTGACGATTGAAATATGACATATTACTCATAGGCGTCGATAAATGGTCAGTCACTATCTTTTTTCGACATCGAAACTTCGATGACTTTCTGACTACCTGACAACAAACAAATTGACGACGACTTATTGTCAAATCAGCGACGGATGACACTAACGTCGGCTTGGCGACGAACTAACAACCGACTATCCAAAAGAGAGATTTATTGTAATGGAGTTGTAGTAGTAATTGTAATATTAATATTACCTTCTCGTGTTGAAACAATACTTCGACTGTCTCGATTGCCACTGCTGTTACCGGCGAAAGAGAGAGATTCATTGTTGCCGGGCAAAAGACGGCCGACAACCGAATCAACAGACGGATGGCCGAAGGAGAAGGCCTTGCCTCCAGGAGAGAAGACGACGATGCCGACCTCGCTGCCGGAAAGGATGGAGAGCTCGCAAGCCTTCTTAAAAACTCCTGCACGACGCTTAGAGAAGCATACGTCACGAGCCTTTTCGTTGGTGAGGCGCTTGATTTCTATTATCTGTCGGCCCCTTGTCTGTTTCTTAGCCACCATCGTTGCTCGCGATAGAGAAAAATCTATGGTAAAAGAAAGTTGGGATGGCAATTGGTATACAAAAATAAGATATGTATATATAGGGATGGAGGAGGAGAGAGGGCACATATCAAGAATATTTTCTTGACATAAAATTGCTTCTTCTTACCATTTTTGTGTACTAATTATTAGGTAGGTAATCTCTCTCTAAATCAATCAAAGATTTAATTTTTGATGAAAAATCAATTAAAAATTTGAATTATATAATATTATGAATAATGCTATTCGTTTTTTCAAACTATTCCTAATGTGGTAGATAACATAGCAAAATTTTAAATTAAATTAAAATTATAATAGATTCCTTCCTATGAGTCGGTCAAAGTATCGGACTGGGTTCGTGCGGGCCGGGGTGGATGGTTAGCGGGTCTAATGCCGAGAAGCCTGTAAAAAGTGATTTAAAAAAAACCCTATCTTCTCCCAAATTAACCAACTTTATTATTCGGTGTGGCGGTGGAGATCGGACCTCGTCGGAGAGACTCTCCCGCATCATCATCGGAACGGCCGGCCGGCCGAGGAAGAGGTACACTTACTCCCCTAACCCAATCAATAAATTCCTTATTTATCCTCCTCAATTGGTTTGGTGCCACCTCCAACTATCTTAAGCAAAGCGTTGCTATTTAATTTAGATCCATCCATAAACACATGACAGAGAGAGAGAGAGAGAGACTCAATTTCTCTAGTACGATGAATGATATAATCATAAATACCATAAAACTTACCAACTCCTAGGTATCTATTGTTCCTCTTTTTATCTTTCGCTTCTGGTTGAAGTTACATTTCATCTATGTTGCACGGACACAACACCTATTTTGGTGTTCCCTAAGTATATTTTGGAGCGTCCCGGGCGCAAGGTAATCAAAGTCGTAACGAGCAATTAACAAGTACCCCCTTATCGAATTTTTGGTGTCCATGCTTCCTATTATTTAATGTACTCCATTAATCTTGGAACCCTTAGATTCAAACTCTCTCCAAACTTCCATTTAGAGTCTAATGCTTCTCGAGTATCGACAAATCATACAATATCGTCACCAAACAACATACACCATGTAACTTCATCAAATGAAATTTCTGTTTTGGTTTAATTAAATATGTTGTTCTACAGTTTTCCAAGAATAAATTGTTGGAGACTAAGTATCCATGCCATGCGCCTCACGCTATGACTGACAACATCAGGCAACCTATTTGACAAGTGTATGTAGATGGAAACTAAGTAGATTTTAGATGTAATATTTGGCCATATCTGATTTTGGGTGTTCTGAAGTTGTATGTTCAATTTCAGAGTTCCTGCTTTAGTTATTCTTTATGCTGCAATTTTGGTACTGGAAATCAAACCTTCAAGTTGCATGTGCCCATGCTTTTCTTATGCTCTTTGTTTCGTAGCAACATTTCTTTATCTTGAGCTTATTTATTTTCTATTAGTTGTTTGAATGTGTCCTATGATTTGTCAAAGAAACCAGAGAAGTAGTACCTAACACCAGTAAAGAAAGGACATAATGACCAATTACATGATAAGATCAGTGATCATGTTGGATTTCTAATGGATTGGCCAAAACGACAGGATCATGATATTATTAATTTATTTCGCATTGAATTGTTCGTAGCTGATGCGAGTGTTCTTGATTACGTTGAACTTGTTATCTTTTAGTCTGCAATTAGTAATTACAGATGACTAGTATATATGGTTATGTTTGATCTGCATGGAATTTGTCAATTCTAATCTTCAATTAGTCTTTTTCTGTCATTGTTTATGCTGAACAAAGGAATATGAACTATGCGCCTAAAGATGTCCCTCTCTGTGGTGACCTGAACTTTTTTGAGTAGCAACATCTAGGCTGTCACCTAGTTCTGGTAGGCCGATTACGTCTAGCTCTACCCTAAAAACTGGTTGTTCATCCTCATCCATACATCCTATCCACAACTAGTTTTAGTTGGTGGTTTTACATACCTGAATAAATTGTAGGAGATGGTTGTGGCAGTCGAGCACCATATTTTAGTGAATGAAAAAAATGTTATGAGATACAAAGTCACGGAGTCTTGGAACACGATTTATTTCATATTATTGACAGATCTGGGTATCCACTGTGTATAAACTATCTATATGCCATCAACAGTTTGAGTTCATGTCACAACTCTATTTATTATTCATTTCTGTTTTTTTCAAATGTTTGCACTAGTGATTTTGGAAGCTATGCATGCTCATTTAACTTTTTAACTAATGTTTTCTTCTTGGTTCTTTACAGTTCTCTTGGAATTGAGATTTGTCCAACAATGAGTTGCATTCAAACCAATATCATTGCCCCAAATGCAAACATTGGAAGGACTTATTATCCTTTACCTTGGTTGTCTCAGCCTTCTTATCCGAAGGTCAGACATATGAATGTTTCTGCAAGTCTTAAAGTCGAACATCATAAGGCATTTCCAAAACTTAATTGTTGTTCACCGAGCTACAAAAGATGTTCTCCAATTTGCTTCTCTGGAGCGAAAGGAAACTCAAAGAGTGAAAATGAGGTAATATATCTTCATTTCTCGCACAAAATTTATTTAAGCTGTTTTACTTTAGTATGCATTATGTACTAAACCTTCACTCACCTTTTGCCTTCATAACCTGGAGATCTATTGTATTATCTATTTTACTTTATGTGTATCAACGATATCTTTTTATATTCATCTATATTCATAAATGCTTCTCGCTTATATTCTGTGGGCCTATTAAGACAGCTTTAAGTTTAGAATCATGTGTATACATTGAAATCAGATGGTGCATTATATTACACAACATCATTGAAATAATGCCAACTATTGTGCAAAGATAATTTTATGACTTCACCTCTTGTTTTTCAACTGCATTTTGTTGGGATTTCGTGGAATTGATTGATTTGGGTGGAACTGCCTGCAGCCATTTTCTTGGGATCCCTTGAAGAGAGCCCTAAGTGGTTTTAAGAAAGAGCGAACAGTGCAAGATTTATTGAGGGAGCAGATGCAAAAAGAGGAGTTTGATGGCAATGGAGGTGGTGGCGGTCCTATTGGAGGAGGTGGTGATGGGTTTGGTGGTGGAGAAGATGAAAGTTTCTCGGGTATCTTGAATGAGCTGCTACAAGTGGTTCTGGCGACTATTGGATTTATATTTGTGGTAATTATCATATTTTTATCAAAATTTCCTGCCAATAACTTTAACTCTCATTGAAGCTCCCTACATATTGATTTCTGGCACACTGCTAAAATGCTTATATTTATACAGCCCTACCTTTTGTAGAATCTAAAAAATCCATGCATCTGCTTTAAGTACGATATTTTATTTAATAATCCATCTACTGAATTTTAGTTAGTTGGGAAGTAATTATAGATGGTTTCCCCCATGAGTTTTAGGTTCTATGATATGGTAGGGCATGACGCAACATCATATACAAGTAGATAATCTTCTTCTAGATGTGAACAATGGTATTAAGCAAAGGAAAGACATATAGTCATGACTAATAGGATGCAAGGCAGGCATTGTGAGTGTTTTGTGAAGGATCTAGAAGGTTGAATGTTTTGTGATGAATCTAGGAGGACTGTCCACTAGCTTCAGCCACCCTAGAGCATGCAATGAAATGTGGATGTAAGCTTTTATGAATTAATTGAATATTCATGTATAAAAAAAAAGCAATCCATATCATAAAATAATACTTCTAAATTGATGATGGCAAGCCAATCTGTAGTGTCCTTTGGTTGGGAAAGGCTGGCCTTTGGTTCAGAACCCAGGGGGTACAGTAAGTAACTGACCCTTTATTCTAAAAAAAAATATATGTTTTGTTTAATTTCATAATGAGATTCTATGATGTAATGTGGAATTGCAGCTATAAAATAAGATTCCGAATCCAAATTAGCAAGTAATGTTTAGAAGGGCTGGTGACCAAGATGCAATCATGCAACTCAGTTGGAAAACCCATGTGTTCTAAATTGATGATGAGAAGAATAATGCTAGAGGAAAAGGGAACAGTTATAATGGAAGCATGCCACGATATGCACACGAATACTAGCAAGAGAATCAGGTCATCAGTTTCCTTATGTATTTTTCGAGAAAACGACATCCCTTATTACAACTGAAAATACAAAACTGAGATTAAATCATTAAATATCCTCACCAAGCACCAATTATTGAAAGGAAATGTTAAGTGTGCATGGAATTGTCTATAACAATACCAATTGATTGGTTGACACAAACTGTTCAATTTCCATATTATGAACAGAAAACAGCGGTCAAAGAATATCTAAATTAAAATGAAGTCAATTACAAACCATCATACACTCTAAAGATAGGTTGAAAGCTTGGAGTATAGGCTGAAGATAAGATGGTTAAGAGGAGTTGATATGAGTTTCTAAAGAAAGGAAAGTGAGAAGTTATGCTATTTTGTGTCTAGTTCCTGAAATAGTCTTGATTTGTGAGCGTTAAGTGTATAGAGCTACAGAGATGTGAGGTAAGAAAGCTTTAAGTCGTCTTTCTTGAATTCTTGATCCTTCTATTTTGTTTTATCATTAAAATGGTCAGAATGCCACATTAATAATTTTTTGTAGACATAGTACAATTTATCAAGGGAAGTTCAATGAAAAACTAAATGAAACTAAAATGGATTGTCAGAAGTGTGTTGTTCTAGAAGCTGCAGTATGCTGTCTGGTCTGTATTCAAGTAATCCAAGCCTGATCAATCCAAGAACTGTTTGTCCCATTCATAAAGGTAAACACGATGCATTCGTGTAGCATTTTATCAGCATAAAATGATCGACTGCCTGATAACAAGGGCTGTCGGCTCATTTATGACCTGAAATTATCGAGCCAAGTTCTTGCTCAATCTTCGAGCTTGATCTCTACTCGAGAAAGAGCCCATTAGGCCATTGGCTTCCTTGTTTTGTATCAACACTACTGTACATGTATATGGAGGAAAGTGTCATTAGGCCATGATTCGCGCTTGTTCATGACCTCCTAATCTGAAATTCCTATATAGAAGCTGGGAAACAGAGCTCATTTCCATGTTCAAGCTTAATGAAGCTGGGACGAGCTTTTATCGAGCTGGTCAAATCAAGCTTGTGAGCTGCTATGTTCATTTGCACCCCTAAACAGCTTCTAGATAAACCGTAAATGGGATCTACTTTTACTTTTAACCACGAGTTTTTTGTACCTTTGTCTAAGGTTCTTTTGGTTTGATGTAGATGGATATCCATGCAACATTTGTTGCACCATTTACATCATTTCTAATGTTTTGTTTGATGCGAATGATGGAAATGGTGCAACACATGTGCATCAATTCCCCAACTAGGCATGTGATTGGCTTATTTTGGGCAACATGTGTGCATCAATTCCCCAACTAGGCATGCGATTGGCTTGTTTTGGGCTACAGTATAAAATTTTGATTTGTTTGGACATATCTCACATTACGTATTTAGATCCATTCAAGTCTGTTTTGGGCTTGGGGTTAAGGTGGAGTATTTCAGGTGGCTTGGTAAAACGTAAGTTAGGTATGAACTCTTCCATTGACAGGACCCCAATAAATGAAGCAAAATATGTACTTCTAAAAATTGAACTTGTTTCTTTGTGAGACAAAAATGCTACCTAAAAGTATTATATGGCCAAACTGGTCAAAACTATTGTAGATCTGACCAAAATTAAGCCATTTTCTAGATAGGATAATCCTATTGTCCCATTTTTCGTTTTAGATGTACTCCATTCCCAAAGGTGCTTCCATAGTGAACTGAAACACAAAATGAGATGTGAACTAATTTATGTGCACATCCCTAGACAAGAAAGCATAATTTGACATACAAATAGATCTAAAGTAGAGGTGGTCAGTTATCCAATAGTATGCTCAGGGAACCTGATGCTGCTTGAATTATTGGCCCTTTAAGAAGTCTAATATTTTGGCCAGTTAGGATCCTGCTAACTCAAGATATGGAAGATGACAAACAATATATCATAGATTTTTCCAACTGACAATCTAACACATGTTAAACTATGTGGTTGGAACATGAGCATCGAGAAGTGACTTCTAGGAGAAGATAAGTGATGTGAATATACTTGTGAAACAGATCACATACATGTTTAGTGGCCGTCAAGTAGCCAAGAAGATGGTGCAATTCATGTTGACGCAAATGTGACTAGTGCATCATACGATGAAACCAATTACTTCATTGTCTGGAGTAGTTATCGATATTGCTTTCCTGGTCCTTGCAAGGAATATTAAGTTTGGTACTTTGTTTTATATGTGCATAGGTCTATATCAGCAACAACCATGTCTGTATTTTCTTAGTTTCTTATGGTGGCACCAAAAGTGTCAAGGTCTACTGTTAGGAACAGGACAAACCCATCCCCTATTAAACACTTTCATGAGAGCAGCATACTATGTTCTCTATGGGTGGCAGGGTTTTTGTCTTAGCATCAATAATTGCCATATGTCAATGTGCTAATCGGTATTATAGGGACCATAAACATCAAGCTCCAGTGTTAGTTAGAGGACTAAAGGTCACACACCAAGAAATTTGGATTCAGTGACAAGACAAGTATATCCCTAACCCGAATCCTACATAGACCCAAAACTTCAAGTAAGACACTAAAATCACAATACGATATCGTATGACATATTTCTTTGGCCAGTTAGGACGCTGCATTAAAACATCTAATCTTCCAAATCTGTTGATGTCGTTGATTTTATATTGTATTTAATATGTCAAGAGTTAGCTATCACTTGCTCTGAGATAGTGTATCATGGGTTGCTTATTTGCTGACGGAACAAGAATCGCATTTAAATGGTATTGTGTTGCAAGGACACATATACAACATTGTACAGATACAACACCTACTTTGTTGTATCCTAGTATGTTGGATTCATAGTTTGAAGCATCGGCCGATACCGATCCGATACGGCCGATACCGATACAGTTTGGCATGACCCAATCCAATACCGATCGATATCCGATGCTGATTGATACCGACATTAGAGGTCTATTTTCCGGTTAATTCAACAAAGAAATTTAAATTGAAAAGACCAATTAGCAAGGGTGTAAAAGCATAGTAAGGTTGTAAAAACATATAAAAGAGAAATTTATCTATCGCATTTTAATCAATCGACAAGGGTGACTACTATTTTATTCAATATCAAAAATACTAAGAAACAACACTGGAAATACTTTAAATTATGCATAAATGTATAAAATATATTCTCGAAAATGTTAATAATTTACTAATAGTTTGCTTTTCGATACCAAAAATCTGATACTTCGATCCGAAACTGCTGATACTACTGATACCGTCGATCCCAATACTCATAGGAATGGTCCGATACCGATTCCGATACCGATACTTTGAACCTTTGTTGGATTGTCCATGTCCTGTCCAATACTTGTTTGACATGACATGTCATACAACATTGTACAGATACAACACCTACTTTGTTGTATCTTAGTATGTTGGATTGTTCGTGTCCTTTCCAATTCTTGTTTGACACGACAGGTCATGGACACGGTTTATGGAGTTCCCATGCTTCCTAGGTTAAGAGATAGTTCGTTGAGAAACATTTTGGATGATCTTATAATTAACTTCCAAATTGTTTGGATTAATCATCTTACCTCTTAGTCAATATTCTTTAAAAGTTTATGGAACATGGAGGGTACTCCTTTGTTGCATGAGCTTAAACTCCATAGTCCATATCCAAGAGATAAGTCTACCTACCCGCCAGATAGCCATCACCTTCATCGTAGCTTACGGCTACCTTGGCTAAATATTTGCACCAACATAGAGGTCGACCTCAGGTTGGCAACCGGTTATAAAAACTTTTTTTTCTTTTATGGAGCTTCCTTTGCTCATAGTCTGACCCATTTTGATGGAAGAAGGCTCGGATGTTGATAATGATGACGATGATGAACAACAATTATCTATAGTATTTACAATGGAAGTAAGAAGCCATGATTTTACCAAAAGATGATGTGTAGTATATACATCCTTGCTCATCCTTGTTAATTTGACATACGCCCCTTCCTATATGTGTCCTTCAATAACAGAGAGCGGCCATTCCGTAATATATGTGTTACCATTCATTGGGCAAAATTTGGTGTAAATCAGTTATCAAGGGAATTAGCCTTTTTGTGGTGCCAGTTGAACCAATTTCTGTGCTGAAAAGGGCCAAATCATATTATGTTGAAGCCTTCCAAGCTGCTTAGAGAACTGTGACACTCAGGTTCTGATTCAAGTTCAATTGCTATTAACCGTGGACCACATCCTCCTTTAGGATGTGCCGCTTCAAGGAAAAAATAGGTTAATAGGCCCCATGAACATTTCATTTGTTTGCTATCAGATTACTTGCAAACCTTAGCAAGCCACTTATCTATTCTTAAGAGCGCAAGATACTCAATTCTTCCATATACCATTTGCTGAATGTATTTATTTATGTTCCCCTTTAATTTCCAATTTGCATTGTTTTCTGATCATGTGCATTCCTTAATCTAAGTTGTGCTTTCTGATGCAACCACACAAAATATTGAACAAACTTTTGTTTGCAGTATATATACTTGATCAGAGGTGCGGAGCTGACACGACTCGCCAGGGACTACGTCAAGTATCTTATATGGGGAACTACCACCGTACGTTTGCAAAAAGCCATGCGCCGCTGGAAGAGGTTCTATGAGAAAATGAGGGTAAGGAAAGAGACGAGAGAGGACTGGCTGGAGCAAGCAATTATCGCCACACCTACGTGGTGGCACAAACCCAAGAAATTGGCTGAGACAATGCAGCGGATTAAGAGAGAGCGTGATTCTCAGAACGCTCCTCCCGTTCCAGCACAAACCCAAACCCAGAAAATCAACTCGGATAATGAATTTGATGATGATGACGATGAGTTCTAGTTTCAACTTCTTGTTTTTTTTAGTGGGACATGAATTATGTAATAGTGATTAGACAAAGTATTGGTGATGACACTGATGGTGTAGAAATCAAGTGCAATTGTTGCCTAATGTTTCAAGTAAGAATAGTAGGAGAAATTTAATAGGCAAATCAATATCCATTCTTAAATCTTTTTACCAGTTTTTAACAACTAGTTGGCTTTGGGATGTTAACCCAAATATATGTGCGGATGATTAAAACGTGACAATTGAATTTATTCTGTTAAAGTCTGGATTTTTTCTTTTCTTTTCAAAGAATACAATTTTTCTTTTCCCATAGAAGATGGGCAAGGAGGAAAGAGAGATGAAATCAATAAATTTTACAGATTTTTGTTGACTACCGCAAGGTGGACAAAGTTTGCCGTATTAAAATTGATCTCAAGTGGAAGTGTGTAACTAGTCTACAAGGAAATAACATTTGGTTTTATGTTCAACAAACGGAGCAAAATTTTAAGAACAAGGGAACAAAATTTTAAAACTTGAAACATGTTTTAGGGACTATGTACTGCATGAGCCAGAGCCATCAATTTAAACTCGATATTAAGAAAGTTGTAAGAAGACAAAATATGTTGTTTGATAAGGTTAGTGTTAATTATTATATCAACATTTAGAAGGTGCACCAAATCAATGAGTAGCTCATGTATATGGTGATTGTATTGCACTAGTCGGTCCAAAGTGTTGGTGGTTGTTCGGACATTCCTCTGATGACTAAATGAGAGTCGAGAAACTAGTTAAAAGCCTCATGAAAATATGGTCAAATAAAGTGGGAGCCGTTATATATTATTATAATCATGTAGGGTATATCTTGAATATAGATAAATAAAGTAGGGAGTTACTCAAATTTTCTCTCTTCCCAGCCCCTTCCTCTGCCGTGTATGAAGTGGGAGGTATTTTTGTCCAAAAATTTTGGTCAAAGAAATTGACCGTTAGTTGGAGACAATTTCCGTTAAAAGTGATACCATCATACACTATGGTTATCGTGTGGAGTGCACCTTGAATATGGATAAATAAAGTTGGGTACAACTCAAATTTTCTTAAATAATTTTTTTTTAAATATCAAAAAAAAAAAAATTGATACATATATAGTGTGGGTTCACTACTTTCTCCTCTCTCCTTATATGCGAGCATGAAATATGCGACACCGTAAAATCGTCGCTAATTACGTCGTTAAATTATTTTAGTGACGTTAGTTTACCTATTAGCGACGTTTTTAGGCGTCGCTAATATGTGTTAATCTGGTAGTGTGGATTCACTACTTCCTCCAACCTCCTTATACAACCCACACACCAACCAACCAACATTAAACCTCCCTCTCACCCACCCTATGAAACCAACCACCCTCTTAAACCTCCCTATCACCCACCCTATTAAATCAACCACCCTTTTAAACCACGGTCAAACCATATTAAATCTCTCTCTCACACACATTATTAAACCATCCAACCACCAAACCGAACCGGAGTAGCCCAATTTTAGCCAACTCAGTTATTTTTGCCAACTTCGTTGGCGAAATATGACATCCTAAACGCCACGTCAGCCATTCAATGTCAGTCACCCGTAGTTGCTCAATTTTTGCCAACTAGGTTGGCAAAAATATGCCAACCTGATTTTAAAATATGATTTGTTGCTTTTTCGTCATCCTAGATGGTAAAAGCTTTCGTTACTTAATATTTTGTTTAAATAATTTTTTTTGATAATTTATTTAAAAGAAAATTGGTACAACAAATTTTCTGTTGTTTTAGAAACCAAGGGGAGCACCATATGATTTATATTAAGAACATAGATCATTTATATATTTGTTAACTAATGACACGTTGACAGTAATAATTATTACATATCATTCATTGTGCTAATTTAATCGAAGTCCAAACCAACAAAAGGAGTAGGGAGAGGCGCAAGTTGGACATCCTCATCACCATTATCATCGTTCTCAACAGGAAAAAGGGCATTAGCAGTAGCAGCACCACCATCAACATTACCGAAAGCATTACCAACCACATCTGAAAATGGCTTTTGGATGTATGACTCAGTGAGTAACTGCTCGGTCCTCCTCTGCTCCGCTATCTTGCACTTCAAACCCTTGAGCATCCTCTCAAACTCCATCATCTCCTCCAACCCCATATCCCAAATATCAACATTCCACCAGAAGGGATCCATCTCTTGCTTCTCCTTGAGTTCCTTCTTGAGGTTGTCTCTCCGCTTCTTGGCTGCCTCAGTCAGTGCTTGTAGCTCCGTCCACATTCGGCTGAGATCTTCTACAATCACTAAAAAAAAAATAATGGAGTTTAACGACTCTTCAAACTGCCGCTAAACACAATAGCGACGTCTTGATGATTGAAATATGACATATTACTCATAGGCGTTGGTAAATGGTAAGTCACTATCTTTTTTCGACATCGAACCTTCGATGACTTTCTGACTACCTGACAACGAACAAATTGGCGACGGCTTATTGTCAAACCAGCGACGGATGACACTAACGGTGGCTTGGCGACAAACTAACAACCGACTATCCAAAAGAGAGAGAGATTGTAATGGAGTTGTAGTTGTAATTGTAATATTAATATTACCTTCTCGTGTTGAAACAATACTTCGACTGCCGCGACTGCCACTGCTATTATCGGCGAAAGAGAGAGAGATTCATTGTTGTCGGACAAAAGACGGCCGACAACCGAATCAAAAGACGGATGGCCGAAGGAGAAGGCCTTGCCTCCAGGAGAGAAGACGACGATGCCGAACTCGCTGCCGGAAAGGATGGAGAGCTCGCAAGCCTTCTTAAAAACTCCTGCACGACGCTTAGAGAAGCATATGTCACGAGCCTTTTCGTTGGTGAGGCGCTTGATTTCTATTTTTTGTCGGTCCCTTGTCTGTTTCATAGCCACCATTGCTCGCGATAGAGAAAAATCTATGATAAAAGAAAGGTGGGATGGCAATTGGCATACAAAAATAAGATATGTGTATATAGGGATGGAGGAGGAAAGAGGGGACATGTCAAGAATATTTTCTTGACATAAAATTGCTTCTTCTTACCATTTTTGTGTACTAATTATTAGGTAGGTAATCTCTCTCTAAATCAATCAAAGATTTTATTTTTGATGAAAAATCAATTAAATATTTGAATTATATAATATTATGAATAATGCTATTCGTTTTTTCAAACTATTCCTATTGTGGTAGATAACATAGCAAAATTTTAAATTAGATTAAAATTATAATAGCAATACTTATATAATATTATATATTTTGTGTATATTTTTTAACCTAAACTACATTGGTGACCATGGGGAGGTTCTTTCTTCCGATCCAACAACTCTCATGCTTCTCTTCTCCTCCTCCTTTCTTGAACCTTTCGATCTCGAGCTCCACCATGATCGACGTCTTCCACTAATTTGACAGGAAAGATGGACATGGAAGAGGACGAGCAGAACGAAGAGTAGGTCTCGATCACGATCCAACCTAGCTTTCTCGCCATGTTGAGCATACGGAATGTTGAATCGATGCCAATTTAAATTGAGTTTTTTTTTTTGCAGCTCGAATGCTTCGATGATTTCACTGTCGCATCTTCGTGGGAAAGGTGGCTTCTTTTCTCTTTCTATTTACAATATTTTTCCCCTTACGTTTGAGGGATTTGACTGGTTAATGATGTTTCGTTTAGGTTAATTTCGGATGTCGAGGCGATTTGTCAGCGTTGGCTAGCTGATGGTCCTAAGAACCTAAAAGTACGTTCATTTGCCATGAATTTGTCCCCCTTTCCCTTATAAATTACGTCTATTTTGCATCCACTATGTTGCACGGGAACGGACACGAATCGGCAATGTGGACACGAGAATAACACTAATTTTTGGAGTGTCAGTGCTTCCTAGTAGAGCATTTACAATTTTTGAAACACTTATGGTGCATTTTGTTCATTTTAATGTAATTGTAATTGTAATGGTACAGAGTTTGTAATGTAATAGAATTACAATTATATTACCATGTTTGGTTGGAACATGTAATCAAACCATGTTATGTAATATTAATTACATTCAAATGCTTAGTTTAACATTTCATGTAATCAAATAATAATTATTATTTGTATCAAAAATGCCCATATACTAAATGGAATGTTCGAAACAAGACCAATCATTTTGATTTAGCAACTAACATTTTCGGTCATTAGGAAATTAATAATTAAACTACAGGGAACTTAGCAAAAGAGAAAATCCACATTATGCAAACTTTCCACGCTCCTCGTCTTCACCCTTTCACCTACAAAAGAGAAGAGAAGAGAAGAGAAGAGATAGGAAGGGTGAAACAACCAGCACAACACAACTAATACCGATGCGGCTAGCATCAACGTGGTGGAAATTGACTAGGCTCCGAGCCGAGTCAAACGCCATACAAAACCCCTACTATTGGATGTTGCTTATAATAAAAACCCCCCATTAGTCCCAACGAAGGCGAAGCAGAAGGTCCGCTTGGTATCCACGGAAGTACATCGTCACTGTCGGCAACTTCACCTTTGTCCTCCCGGCAAGGTCAAAGGATGTGTCAAACAAAGAGATCCCCCCTCCACCTGCTTCAGCCTTGCTGCCTCGACTGGGAGACATCCCATTACCGCTATGTATATGGGCTGTGCCAACGACTTCACCGACGTGCCCGATCCATCGATCACCCCACTCCAACTCGTGGATGGATCGAGTTTGAGATCCGAAGTAAAGACTCCGGAGACCCGCTCCCACCAATACTGACCTCGACTATGTCGATGTAGTAGAACATGTACATCTTCTCGAGTTGCAGATCGTCAGGGTAAAGGAGATTTACAATGCATGAATTAAATTTAAAATGCATGAATTAGATTTATAATGTAATGCCAATTACATTACATTGTCTCGTCTAACCAAATACCTGAATTCAATTTAAAATGTAATGCCAATTATATTACATTGTCCAATCCTGCAAACAAAAATGAACACTCATATAATCAACATGTTCCATATTGACCTTTATGTAACGGGTAAAAGAATCCATTATTGATTGATGCAAATGGAGCGTGTGGGTCCTGTGAGATTCTATGATTCGGGTTGGTCACGTTTTGAAACCCGACTCATGATCCCGGACATTTTAGCTAAAAAGGAGATACATAGATTCCTATGATAAAAGTGTTGAAGAGTTTATATATCTCTATGTTGAGGCTGCAGGTGTTTGTTGTACAAAATAATCTGCTTTATTTTTTCCATATCTTAGTTGAGAAACCCTCAATTTTATAACAGTTGGTCAAATGAAGTAGACTAAATCGCAAAACTGATTTAGCTTGTAGCTCATAGAGCCAATAAATCTGTATGACTCCATTTGAAAATATTATTCGTCTACTCATGATTAGCCCTATTTAGGTCAGGATTCGACTTTAAAAATCCATAGTAAGATTTGGATTCTATTCGAGTAAAAATGACTTCCTGTTGTTACTCTTCATATGATTGTATTTTGGTTTCAATGACAATTCCTTAGTTAATCCCTTAGTATTTGCATAAGGTGCAAGTCAATTAATGAAATGGATGAACACCAAGAGTAAGAGTCCTTTATAGGTAAAGTAGTGCTTAAAAACAATGGGATGACTGGGCCTATTCCATGTTATGTTCAGTTCAATAGTTGAGCCAATAGCTCCCTTATAATAGGGTTGATCTTGGTTTTGTTCAAAGTCTGTTTCATACTTGAACTGGTAACTCTTATCCAGGTTTAGTTCAGGCCTTGCTCTAAACATGAACCTTCTAATCCCTTTGGTTCTGGTCCTAAACCAAAGCCTTATGAAATAGGCACAGGTTCAGGTCCGGTCCAGTGAAATCATGAACTGAAATCCTGATATCCTGTTTGCTTATAAATAGTCCTAGTCAGGCCGAATTACATTATAAAGAGTAAGTTACAATCGAATTATAGATAAATTATAGGATACAAACTTCATTGACCAAGTAACTAAAATAAATCAAACATATCTTGCAAATATATAGGCCTTCCAAATTCCTTCCTTACAATAGATTGTACTTTCTTGCTGATAAATTAGGAAATTTGCTCTCTATGAATAACTTTGGCGTTCTTGTTAATAAATTATGATTTGTTTCAAATAAACTAAGTAGTACTTCTTGCTAATAAATTACACATATTTGGTAATGGTATATTAATAAAATGTTTTTTCTATTAAGTTTCACAAGTCAAACAAGTAAATTAGAAATTTCATGCTAATATAAATGTGGCACAATGTGAGAAACAAGTCAAATGACAACAATATTATTTTGTTGTATTTTTTGATAGATGTCAATTATTACATTTATCATGTATAAAAACATGGCTAATAATGCAAAAATGTTAACGTTTCTAATATTTTACTTGTTATGTCTATTAGATTAATATTTTTAATTATATTAACATTGAACTACATAGGAACGCATAAGATGGCATCTTAATCGTAACATCATACCTTTTTTCTAATTTTTTTTTGTAGATTTTTAAACTCTTAGCGTGTCGAAACTAAACGTTCCAACGAGTGTCTAAAAAGTCCTTGAGGTGCTAGGATCACACTTGTGCCTCTGTTGAGGCTAGGTTCATTTAACTAGGCAGGGCCGACCCTAGGGTAAGCCGGATATGACTTCGGGCTTGGGCAACTCCCCTCTGCTAGGGCAACCCCCTCGGTTCAGCATGATCCCACCAAAGGTTGAGGTCACGGATGACCCCCTCGGACCTGCTCACAATAAGGATTAAGGGGCAACCAAAATTAGCTCCGGATAGAATAATCCAGCCCTCCGGGCCGGCCCTGTACCTTGGCACACCTTAGACGTATGCCTCGTGCACCTCACGACTACTTTTGAGGTGCGTGAGGTTCATTAACCTAATATTCTTATTTCTTATTTTATTTCTTATTTTCTGTTGTAAATATGTTTTTAGTATATTAATGTTTATATAATAATTTAACTAATAGTTATATTTGAGTTAATATATTTTTTATTCTTACTTTTGATGTTATCAAGTTAATCAAAAAAAGATCCTGTGTGGAAAATGGTCACAAACTAGGTCTTAAGGATGGAAACACTATCAAATGATCTAATAAATCAATTTAGCTTTCTATTTAAGAGGTTTTGTATTGGATGACAGTGATGGTAAAGGATGTGAATATGTTAATTGGATGCAGATGATAACATGTATTATGATAATTTTTAGGGTTTTACGATTTTTTTAATATTATGAACTTCGTGGTAGTTTCTTTTGAGTTTTGGCGACGATTTAGTGTTAGTTATCTTTATGATTTAATGTAATCCACTTTTTAATTGCGTTCTGAATTGATTAGACATAATAAGAGTTTGTGTATTTTAAATATATTATTTAAAAAATCTGGAGTGTTTGCCTTGCTTTTTTGAAACTTGCCATGCCGTACTATGCACCTCACACCTAGGCTCCAGATGATCCTAGCGTCTTTAGTGGCACTGTGTCTTTTGAAACACTGATTCCAACCCTCTCATCTTAAACTGCCAAAATAATCCAAAATGTTAAACACATGGTATTCAAAGACGCGTTTTGCAGAAAGGCGCAGTAGTTGCGCCTCGCACCTCACTAGGTAAGACACCTTTCTCCAGGCATGCCAAGGCGTGCCTTTGGTCCGCCTTTCTATATGGCGCAACCCAGAAAATACATGCCTTATATTTTTTTTGTAGTCAAAAAAATTTGAGATGGGGAGATAATTCTTACCTCATACAAGTAGTTGGTTACAGTTGAACTGAAAAAACTAAAATTTACTAAAAGCGGGTAGAGATAATACAAATTATTGTTAATTCTGTTGACAGCTACTGCTGTCATGCTAGTTCACTTGGTTATGTTTTAACATATTTTTGTTGGTTTTAATATGTTATTTGTTTTTATTTCTTACGTTACTAATTTATTTATTTATCTATGTATATTATTATTATTTTTTATATTTGTGTCTCGCTTCGCTCGGGTGCGCGTCTTAATTGCGCCTTGCGCCTCGGACGCTACGGACCTTTTGCGTCTCGAGTGCGCCTTGAGCCTTTGACTATCTTGACGATACTCATAGTGAGTCTCTGATACCGGAACCAAGTTCTGAACCTTGATACTTTAAATGCTACACTATCTTGGCCTGAGAAAATGTCATGAAAAAGGAAGAAACGAGAAGAATGGTTTTTGTTTGGATAGTATAACAAATAAACTGGTAGAGAACAAATCATGAGGTTTGACGATACTTGTATTATA
This sequence comes from Iris macrosiphon, assembly GCA_036927795.1. Classification (NCBI taxonomy): domain Eukaryota; kingdom Viridiplantae; phylum Streptophyta; class Magnoliopsida; order Asparagales; family Iridaceae; genus Iris; species Iris macrosiphon. Next base: position 101,725,600 of record JAYESA010000009.1, read on the forward strand.
TAAATTATTTGACTTCAGGTCTTACCAAATAACATAAAAGAAGTGTTGGTTTTCCAGCCAAATCTTCAAAAAATATCATTTTCCCATTATTTTGGATTTTTTGTAAATGATTTGGTAAAAGATTAATAAATGATGAATAGAGAGCATACAATCAGGTCTAAAATTACTCCATATCGACGATCATTATGATTCTCATGTTCTTGAAATATACCTTATATTTATGCAGTTTGATTTTTGCCATTAGCTATATGGTTATTGTTTCACCATCATGATTTACTCAGGTTCCATTTTTCTCTTTATATTTGATATCAGAAAACAATGATCTCTATGTGTCAGTGGTGACGGTAAATAATAATTATCATAAAAGTTATAGGTTACTTGTAACCATGATGATAATCATAATAAAGTCATAATGATTACTATTTGCTTTGCATTCTGTGCTATTTTTTGAATCATTTCCTAGGTTTAAGAGGTCCCTTGGCTATCCATGCCCACACCTTGTGGCTGCTTGCTTTGTATATTCTAGGTAGAGGCAGAAGCTTAGTTTTGATTTTTGAGATGAAAGTATTTTCTAATCTTCACAGCATGAGTTTCTGCACTAATTTTTTGTAACTTATGGAAATGATAGGAACACGTGCGCGTGTGTAGAAAATGGGAAATGAGGTGACACATTCTCAAAGTTGGCTTGGGGATGGCTTATAATCATCCAGTAGACTGTTTCATGGACAATTCATATCCGGTTATCATGGTCTCTTCCATGCTCTATAACATTTATCTATGCCAATTATATGCTTTGGAGATCTCTAAATGGGTGAATCATGTTCTCATATTGTTCTTTTGTTAGAAGGATTTCAATAGGGATCCAATTAGTCTATAAGTTAGAAAGCTGAAAACAATATGATTTCCATCCTTCGTTTTAGGGAATGAGCATGAAAACCACTAAATTGTTTTTTGAGATAACCCACTGGCTAGTTATTGTAGAAGCATAGAAAATCTATACCATACGCAACAATGATCAAGAGCCATACGCCAAAGTAATCAAGAGCCATGCGTCACAGTGATCAAGACCCATGCGCCGAAGTGATCCAGTGCCATGCACCATCCCCAACATAGGTAGTGTTTCCATGTGCCAGTAGTGCCATGCGCCACTACTACCCCATTGGTCTCCATACGCCAAATTCCTTCCTTACAATAGATTGTACTTTCTATGCACCAGACGGACGTATTCCCAAGGTGCAATCAAAACCGTCATAAAGTAGGATATGACATGTGTCACGAGTATTATGGGCATCAGCAACCCCAGATCTCGAATCACCACGTGGCAGCCTATTGTAACATGTGCCACTATACGACAGCATGAGATGCGCGCGTGCATGCCTTCTCAAGGCTATAAATAGTGTCTCCCTCACAAAAAAGAGGAGAGAGAGAGGAGAAGAAGACAGAAGTGCCGAAAGGGACACCCATTGAGTCGTATACTCAAGCTTCCTGAAGGTTCGTCACCCTCCTTGGTCCCGAATTGTCAACGGAGTAACGGAGCCACTGCAGTGCTCGATCTCCACCGTCACACTTGTCCAGATTTTTATTTTTATTGTACTTAGACTCTACGCATTAGATGTTCTTTTGTACTATTTTTTTTTTCAATCAATAAAAAAGTTCGTTCAACATTATCCCGAGTGTTGATTTGGCGATGTCGACAAAAATAACTACTATTGGGAAGAGCTTTTCCTCCAACGAGAAGCTGGTGACGCAATCCGACGTAGCCAAGTTGGGTTTGACTCGAAGGATGTTGGTCGTTTGCTTCGACCAACAGGCATTCGAAGACATGCTGGACAAGTCGAGTTCTTCAATGAGGCCCATACGACCTCCCAAGGCTCACAAGATGGGTCGCCAAGGCCGCTACGCCATGTCCGGGGTCGGTGCCCGATGCATTTCATCCTTTGTCGCAGATGCACATGAGGTTGACGTATATCCCGCTGACATATCGAGTTCTACAAGGAGGTCCGTACGACCTTACAAGACTCGCAAGATTTGGGTCGTCAAGGCCGTTGCACCGAACCCGAAATCCGTTCCAAAAGCATGGCCAACCTCTGCCGCAGACGCACATGAGGTTGGCGCATATCCCATCTCTATCTCCGAAGCGGCTCTTGAGAGGAATGAGGCTAAATCTCAAGAGACGTGCCCATAGCGTGATCTACGCAAGAGAAGACGTGCCTTGCCAGAACATAGGCGCACAAAGTCCTTTACAGGCAAAGCTATCTTCAACAAGGACTCCTATGGTTCTGATTTGGATTCCCTATACTATGCGCCTAAGAGCACTGGTTCAAGGAAACCAAAACCAACCCGAGCCATGCGCGCTCGATGGGTTGCACAACCAGCTCTTCAAAAGCATGCGCCGCTGTTTGTCATACGCGCTATTGATGTGAGACTATATAGGGATGACCCAGACACTCATGCCCCGGAAGTGGGTCAACCCTAAAAGCCTTCCCAAACCCATTTGGACACCGCAGTTGCATTTGAACCAAGTCGGGGAGAAAACACTATGATGACAGACCCATGTGCCCAGTTTGGCTGCACGCATGAAATGGGTCAGTCTCACATCAAGTCTTACACTAATGATCCGGTTGCAGTTTCTACGGAAGAACTGGGTTAGGGAGCAAACCTTCCATTTTTACCTCCATGTGCAAGGGTTGCTCGAGCACATGAAACATGTGTGAAAGTGAAGCTTTCGTCGTCTGATTTACGCAACGTGATTAGTCACAAGCGTAAGACGAGAGAAGCAACCCTCGCATATAACATGTCCCCTCGTGGACACACTTATGCCAACATCATTGTCAACTATTGCTGCACTAGAGCACCCGTTCCTTCAATCAGACAGTCGGTATTCCAGCGATTGTAACCCGCAGCACCAATTCGACAACGTCCCCCGAAATGACTGTACGACGAGGAGAAATTGCCTGTCGCTTCATGCTGCTCAATATGGAGGTCTCCTCCTATGAAAAAGATATCAAGGAAAAGTTCACATAACCTGAGGGTGTCGGTCAGCGCATCATGAAGCCATCTGCGGGGTAGGAAACAAGCACCTACTGTGGTGGTATTTCAGGGCGTGCGCTCGAAAACAAGAACTGGGGGTAGCCATGCCCTTCTAAATAAGGTTGCAATTGGAGCCATGCCCTCTGGACGTCTTATTGGATATCTCTAGTCATGACCAAATGCAGAAGTTATGCTACTTTGTGTCTAGTTCCTGAAATAGTCTTTATTTGTGAGCATTAAGTGTATAGAGCTACAGAGATGTGAGGTAAGAAAGCTTTAAGTCGTCTTTCTTGAATTCTTGATCCTTCTATTTTGTTTATCATTAAAATGGTCAGAATGCCACATTAATAATTTTTTTGTAGACATAGTACAATTTATAAAGGGAAGTTCAATGAAAAACTAAATGAAACTAAAATGGATTGTGTCAGAAGTGTGTTATTCTAGAAGCTGTAGTATGCTGTCATGTCTGTATTCAAGTAATCCAAGCCTGATCAATCCAAGAAATGTCTGTCCCATTCATAAAGGTAAACAATAGGCATTCGTGTAGCATTTTATCAGCATAAAATGATCGACTGCTTGATAACAAGGGCTGTCACTGAGCCGAGCATGTTAATGCTCGGCTCATTTATGACCTGAAATTATCGAGCCTAGTTCTAGCTCAATCTTCGAGCTTGATCTCTACTCGAGAAAGAGCCCATTAGGCCATTGGCTGCCTTGTTTTGTATCAACACTACTGTACATGTATATGGAGGAAAGTGTCATTAGGCCATTATTTGAGCTTGTTCATGAGCTCATAATCTGAAATTCCTATATTGAAGCTGGGAAACAGAGCTCATTTCCATGTTCAAGCATAATGAAGCTGAGTCAAGCTTTTATCGAGCTAGTCAAATCAAGCTTGTGAGCTGCTATGTTCATTTGCACCCCTAAACAGCTTCTAGATAAACCATAAATGGGATCAACTTTTACTTTTAACCACGAGCTTGTCTAAGGTTCTTTTGGTTTGATGTAATGGATATCCATGCAACATTTGTTGCACCATTTACATCATTTCCAATGTTTTGTTTGATGTGAATGATGCAAATGGTGCAACACATGTGCATCAATTCCCCAACTAGGCATGTGATTGGCTTATTTTGGGCAACTTGTGTGCATAAATTCCCCAACTAGGCATGTGATTGGCTTGTTTTGGGGGACAGTATAAATTTTTGATTTGTTTGGACATATCTCACATTACGTATTTAGACCCATTCAAGTCTGTTTTGGGCTTGGGGTTAAGGTGGAGTATTTCAGGTGACTTGGTAAAACGTCAGCTAGGTATGAACTTTGCCATTGACAGGACCCCAATAAATGGAGCAAAATATGACCTACTTCTAAAAAAATGAACTTGTTTCTTTGTGAGACATAAAAATGCTACCTAAAAGGATTATATGGCCAAACTGGTCAAAACTATTGTAGATCTGACCAAAATCAAGCCATTTTCTATATAGGATAATCCTATTGTCCCATTTCCCATTCTAGATGTACTCCATTCCCAAAGGTGCTTCCATTGTGAACTGAAACACAAAATGAGATGTGAACTAATTTATGTGTACATCCCTAGACAAGAAACCATAATTTGACATACAAAACAAAATTTAGATCTTAAGTAGAGGTGGTCAGTTATCCAATAGTATGCTCAGGGAACCTGATGCTGCTTGAATTATTGGCCCTTTAAGAAGTCTAATATTTTGGCCAGTTAGGATCCTGCTAACTCAAGATATGGAAGATGACAAACAATATATCATAGATTTTTCCAACTGACAATCTAACACATGCTAAACTATGTGGTTAGAACATGACCATCAGGAAGTGACTTCTAGGAGAAGATAAGTGATGTGAATATACTAGTGAAACAAATCACATTTATGTTTAGTGGCCGTCAAGTAGCCAAAAAGATGGTGCAATTCATGTTGATACAAATGTGACTAGTGCAGCTTATGATGAAACCAATTACTTCATTGTCTGGAGTAGTTATCGATATTGCTATCCTGGTCGTTGCAAGGAATATTAAGTTTGGTACTTTGTTTTATATGTGCATAGGTCTCTATCAGCAACAACCATGTCTGTATTTTCTTAGTTTCTTATGGTGGCACCAAAAGTGTCAAGGTCTAGTGTTAGGAACATGACAAGCCCATCCCCTATTAAACACTTTCATGAGAGCAACATACTATGTTCTCTATGGGTGCCAGGGTTTTTGTCTTAGCATTAATAATTGCCATATGTCGATGTGCTATTCGGTACTATAGGGACCATAAACATCAAGCTCCAGTGTTAAGTTAAAGGACTAAAGACCACACACCAAGAAATTTGGTTTCAGTGACAGGACAAGTAAATCCCTAACCCGAATCCTACATAGACCCAAAACTTCAAGTAAGACATTAAAATCATAATACGATATCGTATGACATATTTCTTTGGCCAGTTAGGAAGCTGTATTAAAACATCTAATCTTCCAAATCTGTTGATGTCGTTGATTTTGTATTGTATTTAATATGTCAAGAGTTAGCTATCACTTGCTCTGAGGTAGTGTATCATGGGTTGTTTATTTGCTGACGGAACAAGAATCACATTTAAATGGTATTGTGTTGCAAGGACACATATACAACATTGTACAAATACAACACCTACTTTGTTGTATCCTAGTATGTTGGATTCATAGTCTGAAGCATCGGCCGATACCGATCTGATACGGCAGATACCGATACAGTTTGGCATGACCCAATCCAATACCGACCGATATCCGATGCTGATCGATAGCGACATTAGATGTCTCTTTTCCGGTCAATTCGGCAAAAAAAATTGAATTGTACAGACCAATTAGCAATGGTGTAAAAGCATAGTAAGGTTGTAAAAACATATAAAAGAGAAACTTATCTATCGTATTTTAATCAATCGACAAGGGTGACTACTATTTCATTCAATATCAAAAATACTAAGAAACAACACTGAAAATACTTTAAATTATGCATAAATGTATAAAATATATTCTCGAAAATGTTAATAATTTACTAATAGTTTGCTTTCTGATACCAAAAATTCGATACTCCGATCCGAAACTGCCGATCCCGATACTCATAGGAATGGTCCAATACCATTTTCGATACCAATACTTGTTTGACATGACATGTCATACAACATTGTACAGATAAACACCTACTTTGTTGTTGGGAAGAGCTTTTCCTCCAACAACGCCTTGATGTACTCGAAGCCATGATATAGATTTTGAGCACCTCAATGCAGACTCTGACTCACACAGTGTTGGAACTCAAAGAAAACTTAAGTCCCGACACAACCACGAACCCCGGGGCGAACAAACCTGGATCAGGGGACCAACGAGAAATCCGGCGTGCCTGACCCGGTTCCTCATGTTGTAAGCAGCCAGACCATACCTCGACCCTCTGCCTCTCTTTTGCTAGACAATATCCAAGAGACTATTAGGGACTTGCGTGCCCGCGTTGATGCTTGAGATAATCAAGACAGGCTCCAGAAGCTTGGGATCCGGCAACCCTATCCTCCTGAATGGGATAATGTGGTGTACTCTCCCAAATATAAGCCATTATCTCTGACTCCATTTGACGAAAAGATATCACCCCGTCAATATATGAGGTACTTTCATTCCACAATAGACCATTTACCTCGGTATGGCGTCTTGCTTACCAAATTGTTCATCAGATCACTATCCGGTTCTGTTGTCTCCCAGATAAATGCGTCTCGTCCTTCGAGGATTTGAAGTCCCTCTTCCACTTCTGGTTCTATGAAGGAGGAATGTATATGACTATGTCCTCCCTAATGGACATCACCTAAAGGGATAGAGAACTGACATGAGAATACATCGAACGTTTTCGACATACGGTATTGAAGTTGCCTTTCGGTATCCCCGAATCTACACTTGGACATGTGTCGAAAGAACTTACCATCAGTAGACTCTGGATGGCTCTGGCCCGTTCAGTGACTGGACGACATTTATCATAAGTGTCGCTGCTGCAGAAAAGAGGATGTGACATTATTTGTACTTGAGGAGTTTCACGCCGAATTACTAATAGTGGACCTCACACGGAGAACTTGTATATTTAGCATCGGAGCCGGAGCCTTATGTGGAGCCGTATATGGATGTCCATGACCACGTTGATTATGACGATGGGTGCGTAAACATGATTTTCGACGATGCCGGACCTAAGTTTCAATCCGGATAATCATGATGCAGCTGAGGAGGCACCGAATGTCGATGCTGCAAAGTTCATAGAGTTACTGGAGAATGCAAAGACTTTATTATATACTGGTTGTGAGGATCATTCACCGTTGGAGGTGGTTACAAGACTGTTGAGCATCAAGTCCAATTTTAACATGTCGCAAGAATGCTATAACCGACTGATGGAGTTGATTATATAGGTCTTGTCGGCGGGTGCTAAATTACCTAAAGACTTCTACCGATATAAGAGGATGGTGTGATCCCTCTGAATAGGATACGAGAAAACTGATGCATGTCACAACGGGTGCATGCTGTATTACAAAGACGACAAGGATGAAGATGTGTGCAGATTTTATGGTGCTGATCACTACAAGGCAACTGGTCAAGAAGGTCTGTCGGTGCAAGGAAGCTGACCGATTCGATGCACTACTTGACTTTAACGCCACTGTTGCATATGTTGTTTATGGTGAAGGAGACTACCGAAAACATGAGTTGGCACAGGCGAGAACAGTTGAAGAAGTGTTGGATCACCCATACGATGGAGAAGCATGGAAGCACTTCGATCGAGAGTATCCTAATTTTGCTTCGGATTCGCATAATATAAGATTGGGCTCTCCTCCGACGGTTTCACCCCATTCGGACTTTTTGGCTTCCAGTATTCGTGTTATCTTGAGCTTATTTATTTTCTATTAGTTGTTTGAATGTATCGTATGATTTGTCAAAGAAACCAGAGAAGTAGTACCTAACAACAGTAAAGAAAGGACATAATGACCAATTACATGATATGATCAGTGATCATGTTGGATTTCTAATGGATTGGCCAAAACGACAGGATCATGATATTATTAATTTATTTTGCATTGAATTATTCGTAGCTGATGCGAGTGTTCTTGATTACGTTGAACTTGTTATCTTTTAGTCTGCAATTAGTAATTACTGATGACTAGTATATATGGTTATGTTTGATTGGCATGGAATTTGTCAATTCTAATCTTCAATTAGTCTTTTTCTGTCATTGTTTATGCTGAACAAAGAAATATGAACTATACGCATAAAGATGTCCCTCTCTGTGGTGACCTGAACTTTTTCAAGTAGCAACATCTAGGCTGTCACCTAGTTCTGGTAGGCCGACTACGTCTAGCTCTACCCTAAAAACTGGTTGTTCATCCTCATCTATACATCCTATCCACAACTAGTTTTAGTTGGTGGTTTTACATACCTGAATAAATTATAGGAGATGGTGGTGGCAGTCGAGCACCAAATTTCAGTGAATGAAAAAACGTTATGAGATACAAAGTCACGGAGTCTTGGAACACGATTTATTTCATATTATTGACAGATCTGGGTATCCACGGTGTATAAACTATCTATATGTCATCAAAAGTTTGATTTCATGTCACAACTCTATTTATTATTCATTTATGTTTTTTAGTGATTTTGGAAGCTATGCATGCTCATTTAACTTCTTAACTATTGTTTTCTTCTTGTTTTTTTACAGTTCTCTTGGAATTGAGATTTGTCCAACAATGAGTTGCATTCAAACCAATATCATTGCCCCAAATGCAAACATTGGAAGGACTTATTATCCTTTACCTTGGTTGTCTCAGCCTTCTTATCCGAAGGTCAGACATATGAATGTTTCTGCAAATCTTAAAGTTGAACATCACAAGGCATTTCCAAAACTTAATTGTAGTTCACCGAGCTACAGAAGATGTTCTCCAATTTGCTTCTCTGGAGTAAAAGGAAACTCAAAGAGTGAAAATGAGGTAATATATCTTCATTTCTCGCACAAAATTTATTTAAGCTGTTTTACTTTAATATGCATTATGTACTAAACCTTCACTCACCTTGTGCCTTCATAACCTGGAGATCTATTGTATTATCTATTTTACTTTGTGTAGCCACGGTATCTTTTTATATTCATCTATATTCAGAAATGCTTCTCGCTTATATTCTGTGGGCCTATTAAGACAGCTTTAAGTTTAGAATCATGTGTATACATTGAAATCAGATGGTGCATTATATTACACAACATCATTGAAATAATGCCAACTATAGTGCAAAGATAATTTTAGGACTTCGCCTCTTGTTTTTCAACTGTATTTTGTTGGGGTTTCGTGGAATTTATTGATTTGGGTGGAACTGCCTGCAGCCATTTTCTTGGGATCCCTTGAAGAGAGCTAAGTGGTTTTAAGAAAGAGCGAACAGTACAAGATTTATTGAGGTAGCAGATGCAAAAAGAGGAGTTTGATGGCAATGGAGGTAGTGGCGGTCCTATTGGAGGAGGTGGTGATGGGTTTGGTGGTGGAGAAGATGAAAGTTTCTCTGGTATCTTGAATGAGCTGCTACAAGTGGTTCTGGCGACTATTGGATTTATATTGTGGTAATTATCATATTTTATCAAAATTCCCTGTCAATAACTTTAACTCTCATTGAAGCTCCCTAACTATTGATTTCTGGCCCACTGCTAAAATGCTTATATTTATACAGCCATACCTTTTGTAGTATCTAAAAAATCCATGCATCTGCTTAAAGTATGATATTTTATTTAATAATACATTTACTGGATTTTAGTTAGTTGGAAAGTAATTATAGATGGTTTCCCCCATGAGTTTTAGGTTCTATGATATGGTAGGGCATGACGCAACATCATATACAAGTAGATAATCATCTTCTAGATGTGAACGCTGGTATTAAGCAAGGGAAAGACATATAGTCATGACTAATAGGATGCAAGGCAGGCATCGTGAGTGTTTTGTGAAGGATCTAGAAGGTTGAATGTTTTGTGATGAATCTAGGAGGACTGTCCACTAGCTTCAGCCACCCTAGAGCATGCAATAAAACATGGATGTAAGCTTTTATGAATTAATTGAATATTCATGTATATAAAAAAGTAATCCATATCATCAAATAATAGTTCTAAATTGATGATGGCAAGCCAGTCTGTAGAGTTCTTTGCTTGGGAAAGGCTGGCCCTTGGTTCAGGACCCAAGGGGTACAGTAAGTAACTGACCCTTTATTCTAAAAAAAAAATATGTTTTGTTTAATTTTATAATGAGATTCTATGATGTAATGTGGAATTGCAGCTATAAAATAAGATTCCGAATCCAATTTAGCAAGTAATGTTTAGAAGGGCTGGTGACCAAGATGCAATCATGCAACTCAGTTGGAAAACCCATGTGGTCTAAATTGATGATGACAAGAATAATGCTAGAGGAAAAGGGAACAGTTATAGTGGAAGCATGCCACGATATGCACAAGAATACTAGCAAGAGAATCAGGTCATCAGTTTCCTTGTGTATTTTCGAGAAAACAATATCCCTTATTACAACTGAAAATACAAAACTGAGATTAAATAATCAAATATCATCACCAAGCACCAATTATTGAAAGGAAATGTTAAGTATGCATGGAATTGTCTAGAACAATACCAATTGATTGGTTGACACAAATTGTTTAATTTCCAGATTATGAACAGAAAACAGCAGTCAAAGAATATCTTAAAAGTCAATTACAAACCATCATACACTCTAAAGATAGGTTGAAAGTTTGGAGTGAAGGCTGAAGATAAGATGTTTAAGAGGAGTTGATATGGGTTTCTAAAGAAAGGAAAGAGAGAAGTTGCAATGGCCAATGTCATGCAACTTCTACAAGCAACTTACTCTTAAGGGAAGGGTCTCTTTCCAATGTTTAGCTGCATACATGCTTAGGATGATTTAATAAGGGATGGCAATGTGGAATACTAAGAGATTGAAGGTTGGGATGTCACAGATTGAAGGGAAGGGGAAAATGAATATACTATTTATGTTTTATGTTATGTTGTACTGACATGAGAAATGGTCTGTATTTGTATCACATTGGTATCTGTATCACATCGATATCTGTATTCACACAAAATAGGTGAATACTTATTTTACCTATTTGAAATGTCTGTAACCCGTATTTGATTGTGTGCCCTTATATGTCTCCGTGTCGGTATTCGTGCAGCATAGTTTTTTGGAGTTATTTTTATTTGTTTCTTTATAATTTTTGTTGTTGATCCTAAAAAGAGGCATAACTATAGATTTCCTCCCAGTTAGAACATATATTGTTGGAAACAAAGAAAGGTTGAATTCTCTTATATTTTGAGCACTTTCAGTCACTAGTTTACATTACAACTACTCTAATCTCTTTTGGGAAAGAGATAGGTGTCCTGAACTAAGAAATAATGTCACTATGGAACCTAAGAACTAAAGGATTATAAGCAAATTGACTTGATGCGACCAGGTTACAAATTTCAGTCATGTGCTCAGCCCTTGCCAACCAAAAAAAGTTTCAGTAGTAGTGATCTTATTGTAGAAAAGATCTTTAAACTTCAGATTAGGCAGCGGACGACATTCTCCTGATAAATAAATTTTCTCACCTTGACAATTGCAAAAAAAGTGTCTAATATTCAGAAGACCTACATATTCTATTATCAGAAAGTTGCATGAAAGATAGTGGTCATTCCATCCACTCTTGGATGCCCTGTGGACGTCTTATTGGATATCTCTAGTCATGACCAAATGCAGAAGTTATGCTACTTTGTGTCTAGTTCCTGAAATAGTCTTTATTTGTGAGCGTTAAGTGTATAGAGCTACAGAGATGTGAGGTAAGAAAGCCTTAAGTCGTCTTTTTTGATCCTTTTATTTTGTTTATCATTAAAATGGTCAGAATGCCACATTAGTAATTTTTCTGTAGACATAGTACAATTTATAAAGGGAAGTTCAATGAAAAACTGAATGAAACTAAAATGGATTGAGTCAGAAGTGTGTTATTCTAGAAGCTGTAGTATGCTGTCATGTCTTTATTCAAGTAATCCAAGCCTGATCAATCCAAGAACTGTTTGTCCCATTCATAAAGGTAAACACGATGCATACGTGTAGCATTTTAACAGCATGTTGATGCTCGGCTCATTTATGACCTGAAATTATCGAGCCTAGTTCTAGCTCAATCTTCGAGCTTGATCTCTACTCGAGAAAGAGCCCATTAGGCCATTGGCTGCCTTGTTTTGTATCAACACTACTGTAAATGTATATGGAGGAAAGTGTCATTAGGCCATGATTCGAGCTTGTTCATGAGCTCCTAATATGAAATTCCTATATTTAAGCTGGGAAACGGAGCTCATTTCCATGTTCAAGCTTAATGAAGCCGAGTCGAGCTTTTATCGAGCTGGTCAAATCAAGCTTGTGAGCTGCTACGTTCATTTGCACCCCTAAACAGCTTCTAGATAAACCGTAAATGGGATCTACTTTTTACTTTTAACCACGATTTTTTTGTACCTTTGTCTAAGGTTCTTTTGGTTTGATGTAAATGGATATCCATGAACATTTTTTGCACCATTTACATCATTTCCAATGTTTTGTTTGATGTGAATAATGGAAATGATGCAACACGTGTGCATCAATTCCCCAACTAGGCGTGCGATTGGCTTATTTTGGGCTACAATATAAATTTTTGATTTGTTTGGACATCTCAAATTACGTATTTAGACCCATTCAAGTCTGTATTAGGCTTCGGGTTAAGGTGGAGTATTTCAGGTGGCTTGGTAAAACGTCAGCTAGGTATGAACTCTGCCATGCATGATCGATGGGCTGCACAACCAGCTCTTTAAAACCATATGCCGCTGTTTGTCACGCGCGCTGTTGATGTGAGACTATATGGGGATGACCCAGGCACTCATGCGCCGGAAGTGGGTCAACCCTTAAAGTCTTCCCAAACCCACTTGGACACCCAGTTGCACTTGAACCAAGTCGGAGAGAAAATACTGTGATGACATACCCATCTGCCCAGTTTGGCTGCACGCATGAAATGGATCCGTCTCACATCAAGTCTTCCACTAATGATCCGGTTGCAGTTTCTGCGGAAGAACTAGATTAGGGAGCAAACCTTCCATTTTTACCTCCATGTGCAAGGGTTGCCCGAGCACATGAAACATATATAAAAGTGAAGCTTCCATCGTCTGATTTACGCAACGTGATTAGTCACAAGCGTCAGACGAGAGAAGCAACCCTCACAAATAACATGTCCCCTCGTGGACACATTCGTGCCAACATCATTGTCAACTGTTGCTGCACTAGAGCACCCGTTCCTTCAATCAGACAGTCGGTGTTCCAGCGATTGCAACATGCAGCACCAATCCGACAACGTCCCCCGAAACAACTGCACAACGAGAAGGAATTGCATGTCGCTTCATGCTGCTCAACATGGAGGTCTTCTCCTATGAAGATCTCAAGAAAAAACTCACATAACATGAGGGTGTCGGTCAGCGCATTACGAAGCCATCCGTGGGGTAGAAAACAAGCACCTACTGTGGGGGTATTTCAGGGCGTGCGCTCAAAAACAAAAACCAGGGGTAGCCATGCCCTCATAAATAAGGTTGTAATTAGAGCTAGGGGTAGCAATCTCCCGGTGTTCCATGTCAATCCATCCTTCTGAGAGGACAATAAATCTCTGCGAACGGATGATAGCTTAAAAGGGGGTAGTCAAACCTTCCAGGTTGAGTCCGCAATTGAGACTGGGGTGGCAATCCTTCAAATAATGAAAGTGATGCAACAATGTCCACTCTTCCTGAGGACAATGAGACTCAGACATTTTAGACGGAAAGTGAGACGTCCACCCTTCCGTCCACCTCATCCCACATAATGCCGGTATACATGGCATGAGATGCGCATGGCGTAGGGTCCAGTAACCAACAACGCCTTGATGCACTCGAAGCAATGATGTAGACTTTGAGCACCTCAATGCAGACTCTGACTCACACAGTGTTGGAACTCAAAGAAAACTTAGTCCCGACACAACCACGAACCCCGGGGCGAACAAACCTGGATCAGGGGACCAACAAGAAATCCGGCGTGCTTGACCCGGTTCCTCATGTCGCAAGCAGCCAGACCATACCTCGACCCTCTGCCTCTCTTTTGCTAGACAATATCCAAGAGACTCTTAGGGACTTGAGTGCCCGCGTCGATGCTCGAGATAATCAAGACAGGCTCCAGAATCTTAGGATCCGGCAACCCTATCCTCCTGAATAGATAATGTGGTATACCCTACCAAATATAAGCCATTATCTCTGACTCCATTTGACGGAAAGATATCACCTCGTCAATATATGAGATACTTTCATTCCACAATGGACCATTTACCTCGGTATGACGTCTTGCTTACCAAATTATTCGTCAGAGCACTATCCAGGGTCGCTTTTGAGTGGTTCTGTAGTCTTCCAGATAAATGCGTCTCGTCCTTCGAGGATTTGAAGTCCCTCTTCCACTTCTGGTTCTATGAAGGAGGAATGGATATAACTATGTCCTCCCTAATGGACATCACCCAAAGGGATAAAGAATCGACATGAGAATACATCGAACGTTTTCGACATGCGGTATTGAAGTTGCCTTCCGGTATCCCCGAATCTACACTTGGACACGTGTCGAAAGAACCTCTTACCATCAGTAGACTCTGGACGGCTCTGGCCCGTTCAGTGACTGGACAACATTTATCATAAGTGTCGTTGCTGCAGAAAAAATGATGTGACATCATTTGTACTCGAGGAATTTCACGTCGAATTACTAATAGTGGACCTCACACGGAGAACTTGTGTCTTTAGCATCGAAGCCTGAGCCTTATGTGGAGCCGTATATGGATGTCCACGATCACGCTGATTATGACGACGGGTGCGTGAACATGATTTTCGATGCTGTCGGACCTAGTTTCAATCCGGATAATCATGATGCAGCTGAGGAGGCACCGAATGCCGATGCTGCAAAGTTCATAGAATTTTTGGAGAATGCAAGGACTCCATTATATCCTAGTTGTGAGGATCATTTACCGTTGGAGGTGGTTACAAGACTATTGAGTATCAAGTCCAATTTTAACATATCGCAAAAATGATACAACCGACTAATGGAGTTGATTATAGAGATCTTGCCGGCGGGTGCTAAATTACCTAAAGACTTCTACCGATCTAAGAGGATGGTGAGATCCCTCTGGATGGGATACGATAAAACTGATGCATGTCGCAACGGGTGCATGTTGTACTATAAAGACGACCAGGATGAAGATGTGTTCAGATTTTGTGGTGCTGATCGCTACAAGGCAACTGGTACAAAAAGGTCTGTCGGTGCAAGGAAGCTGACCGATTCGATGCACTACTTGACTTTAACGCCGCGGTTGCATATGTTGTTTATGGTCAAGGAGACTACCGAAAATATGAGTTGGCACAGGCGATAACAGTTGAAGGAGTATTGCGATAACATTGTGCAAGCTCGAGCGGGTGTTTCCTCCTGGCTTTTTCCACTCCATGAAACATTTGCCAATTCATATTTCTTATTAGAACCGTGTCGGTGGACCTGTAGGTTATCGGTGGATGTATCCGTTCGAGAGACAGTTGAACCACTTAAAGAGAAAGGTAAAAAACAAGGCACTGGTCGAGAGTTCTATTTGTGAAGCATATGCTCTCGAGGAGATTACAAACTTTTATTTAATGTGTTTCAAGCCTCATGTTGCTACTAATCGAACGAGAGCTTCGAGAAACGATGACGGGTACTAGGAATCTAATGATGCAATACTGAAAGTATTCAATACTTTCGGTAAGCCTTCGGGCAAAATGAAGAAGCGATATATGAATGACGACGAGCTAAGGGCTGCTCAGTTGTATATAGTACTCAACTGAGACAAGGATGAAGCAGAGAAGTTTGAGGGGTAAGTAATTAATACGTCCATGTTTAAGTCATCTCAATGTAATAGTATACGCTAATATTGTTACACTAATTAGGCAATATTTTGTTGTTTTTCAGCACATTTAATGATGAGGCAAGGTCGATGAGACCATACATAACAGATAAAGAAGTAAAATAGGAAATAAGAACTCATTTTTTCTTGGTTGAGTGCATATGTAAGGAGCTCGCTAATTTCTTTTTGTATATGCACTTTACAAAATAATTAACGGAATGTTGAACTTAATTTCTTATCTTGTGGTATTTAGGTCGATCGTCCAGATGCAACACTTGAGAATAAATCTATTAGAACTCTAGCTAATGGGCCAATTTATGCCATCAAAATCTGACCAAGCTATTGTGTAAATGGGTTTAGGTTCAAGTCAATAACTGCTCCGATCAGAGACAACTTCCTAGATCTCGATTTTATGAAAAATAGTTGTTTGTGTATCAGATCTTCGAACTACAAAGATGTCGATACATGCAATGATTTCTATAACGTGTTACGGGAGATTATGGAGTTGACATATAATTATGTAATAGAGCCTGCTAAGATCGTGTTATTCAGGTGTGATTGGTTCGATCTGATCCCTGATCAAGGTTGAAAAATAGACAAGCATGATCTTGTGGATATAAACTATCGACGTTGATATCAAGGCTATGAACCATTTGTCCTATCAAGTTAGGCTTAGATCGTGTATTTAACTACTTATCCTAAACGGGGAACAACGAGGTCGGACTAGTGGGCAGTATGCAAGACCAAAGCTCTAAATACTTTTGACGTTGATGAAATAACTTATCCGGATGATGAGCTATCTCTTGTAACAAATATTGTAGATGTGGACTTAATGGAAGTTTTCAATTAGACGTCTAATCGTGTAGAAGAGGTAGAATTATCTGAAGAGTAAGGCGAAGTAGATGAAAGTGAAGATGAGGAGGAAAATGAAGAGGACGACGAGAAAAACGAAGAAGCTTTTTTCAGAAGAGGATTGAAAATAAAATAAAATCTATTTAGTCTTCTGACATGCCCAGATTTTTCTCCTATAGACTTATCGTTGAATTATCTTTCTGGATTGGACTTCTTAGATATAATATCTTTCTGGATTAGATTTATGGTTATTATCTAGACTTATTTACAACTTGAGAAATTTGATTTCCTTCTCTATATATCATATTGTGCTTATCTTACTTAACATATTTGATTTAGTGTTGTTTTGTGATGTTATTGTATTTTAGCTGTGGAATGTAAAAATCTATTTAGTGACATGTACTTGTGGCTATGTACTATATTTTTCTTCTTCTTTTTATTTAGTGATATGTACTGTATTTAAACTGTTTCTTTGTAACTTTTATTTTGTCTATCATAAGTCAGATATGACAGGATGACGCGGATCGTTCGGTTAGTCTAGAGGTAGAGTATCTAGACGACATGTTACTTCGATTGACAGTTCTCCTTCGGAACATGGTACTGGATCTGGACCCTCGTCTCCCATTACTCAAGTCTTTCGATCACTATCTCCTATTGGCAGTACTCCTGGGACGAGCAGCTCCAGGCCTGAGACTACTCCTACGTCCACTTTGGATCGTTGGTGAGGAACATTATGAAATAAAGAGCAAATACATAAGGCACATCTAGGCGCACATTTTCTTGTTGGTGTCTTGCTGTGGGACTCTCTTGGAGAATGACACATTTCCTAGTGAGGTTATAGCTGGTGTGCCTTACTGCGCGGTGCGCCTTTGACTACACGCCGGGACGTGTTCGATACAGTGTCCGACATGACATGAGTCAAATTTTTGGTGTGTCCATGCTTCCTAGTATTTAATGTACTCCATTTCCATCGTACTAATCTTGGAACCCTTAGATTCAAACTCTCTCCAAACTTCCATTTGGAGTCTAATGCTTCTCGAGTATCGCCAAATCATACAATATAATCACCAAACAACATACACCATGTAACTTCATCAAATAAAATTTCTGTTTTGGTTTAATTAAATATGTTGTTCTACAGTTTTCCAAGAATAAATTATTGGAGACTAAGTAAGTCTATGTATCTATGCCATGCGCCTCACGCTATGACTGATAACATCAGGCTTCCTATTTGATAATTGTATGTAGATGGAAAATAAGTAGATTTTAGATGTAATATTTGGCCATATCTGATTTTGGGTGTTCTGAAGTTGTATGTTCAATTTTGGAGTTCCTGCTTTAGTTATTCTTTATGCTGCGCTACAATTTTGGTACTGGAAATCAAACCTTCAAGTTGCATTTGCCTATGCTTTTTTATGCTCTTTGTTTCAGAACTAACATTTCTTTATCTTGAGCATATTTATTTTCTATTAGTTGTTTGAATGTATCGTATGATTTATCAAAGAAACCAGAGAAGTAGTACCTAACCCCAGTAAAGAAAGGACATAATGACCAATTACATGATATGATCAGTGATCATGTTGGATTTCTAATGGATTGGCCAAAACGACAGGATCATGATATTATTAATTTATTCTGCATTGAATTTTCGTAGCTGATGCGGGTATTCTGGATTACGTTGAACTTGTTATCTTTTAGTCTACAATTAGTAATTACAGATGACTAGTATATATGGTTATGTTTGATCTGCATGGAATTTGTCAATTCTAATCTTCAATTAGTCTTTTCTGTCATTGTTTATGCTGAACAAAGGAATATGAACTATACGCCTAAAGATGTCCCTCTCTGTGGTGACCTGAACTTTTTCGAGTAGCAACATCTAGGCTGTCACCTAGTTCTGGTAGGCCGACTACGTCTAGCTCTACCCTAAAATCTGGTTGTTCATCCTCATCCATACATCCTATCCACAACTAGCTTTAGTTGGTGTTTTTACATACCTGAATAAATTGTAGGAGATGGTGGTGGCAGTCGAGCACCATATTTCAGTGAATGAAAAAAATGTTATGAGATACAAAGTCACGGAGTCTTGGAACATTATTTATTTCATATTATTGACAGATCTGGGTATCCACTGTGTATAAACTATCTATATGCCATCAACAGTTTGAGTTCATGTCACAACTCTATTTGTTATTTATTTCTGTTTTTTAATCAAATGTTTGCACTAGTGATTTTGGAAGCTATGCATGCTCATTTAACTTTTTAACTATTGTTTTCTTCTTCGTTTTTTACAGTTCTCTTGGAATTGACATTTGTCCAACAATGAGTTGCATTCAAACCAATATCATTGCCCCAAATGCAAACATTGGAAGGACTTATTATCCTTTACCTTAGTTGTCTCAGCCTTCTTATCCGAAGGTCAGACATATGAATGTTTCTGCAAGTCTTAAAGTCGAACATCATAAGGCATTTCCAAAACTTAATTGTAGTTCACCGAGCTACAGAAGAGGTTCTCCAATTTGTTTCTCTGGAGCGAAAGGAAACTCAAAGAGTGAAAATGAGGTAATATATCTTCATTTCTCGCACAAAATTTATTTAAGCTGTTTTACTTTAATATGCATTATGTACTAAACCTTCACTCACCTTGTGCCTTCATAACCTGGAGATATATTGTATTATCTATTTTACTTTGTGTAGCCACGATATCTTTTTATATTTATCTATATTCAGAAATGCTTCTCGCATATATTCTGTGGGCCTATTAAGACAGCTTTAAGTTTAGAATCATGTGTATACATTGAAATCAGATGGTGCATCATATTACACAACATCATTAAAATAATGCCATCTATTGTGCAAAGATAATTTTTTGACTTCGCTCTTGTTTCTTAAATGTATTTTGTTGGGATTTCGTAGAATTTATTGATTTGGGTAAAACTACCTGCAGCCATTTTCTTGGGATCCCTTGAAGAGAGCCCTAAGTGGTTTTAAGAAAGAGCTTATAATGCAAGATTTATTGAGGGAGTAGATGCAAAAAGAGGAGTTTGATGGCAATGGAGGTGGTGGCGGTCCTATTGGAGGAGGTGGTGATGGGTTTGGTGGTGGAGAAGGTGAAAGTTTCTCTGGTATCTTGAATGAGCTGCTACAAGTGGTTCTGGCAAGTATTCGATTTATATTTGTGGTAATTATCCTATTTTTATCAAAATTCCCTGTCAATAATTTAACTCTCATTGAAGCTCCCTACATATTGATTTCTGGCACACAGCTAAAATGCTTATATTTATATAACCATACAATTTGTAGAATCTAAAAAATCCATGCATCTTCTTTAAGTATGATATTTTATTTAATAATCCATCTACTGTATTTTAGTTAGTTGGAAAGTAATTATAGATGGTTTCCCCCATGAGTTTTAGGTCCTATGATATGGTAGGGCATGACGCAACATCATATACAAGTAGATAATCATTTTCTAGATGTGAACAATGGTATTAAGCAAGGGAAAGACATAGACATGACTAATAGGATGCAAGGCAGGCATCGTGTTGATTGTTTTGTGATGAATCTAAGAGGACTATCCACAAGCTTCAGCCACCCTAGAGCATGCAATGAAACATTTTTATGAATTAATTGAATATTCATGTATAAAAAAAAGTAATCCATATCATAAAATAATACTTCTAAATTGATGATGGCAGGCCAGTCTGTAAAGTCCTTTGGTTGGGAAAGGCTGGCCCTTGGTTCAGGACCCAGGGGGTACAGTAAGTAACCGACCCTTTATTCTAAAAGGAAAATATGTTTTGTTTAATTTCATAATGAGATTCTATGATGTAATATGGAATTGCAGCTATAAAATAAGATTCTGAATCCAATTTAGCAAGTAATGTTTAGAAGGGCTGGTGACCAAGATGTAATCATGTAACTCAGTTGGAAAACCCATGTGTTCTAAATTGATGATGACAAGAATAATGCTAGAGGAAAAGGGAACAGCTATAGTGGAAGCATGCCACGATATGCACAAAAATACAAGCAAGAGAATCAGGTCATCACTTTCCTTATGAATTTTTCGAGAAAACGATATCCCTTATTACAACTGAAAATACAAAACTGAGATTAAATCATTAAATATCATCACCAAGCACCAATTATTGAAAGAAAATGTTAAGTATGCATGGAATTGTCTAGAACAATACCAATTGATTGGTTGACACAAATTGTTCAATTTCCAGATTATGAACAGAAAACAGCAGTCAAAGAATATCTAAAAAGTCAATTACAAACCATCATACACTCTAAAGATAGGTTGAAAGCTTGGAGTGAAGGCTGAAGATAAGATGTTTAAGAGGAGTTGATATGAGTTTCTAAAGAAAGGAAAGAGAGAAGTTGCAATGGCCAATGTCAAGCAACTTCTACAAGCAACTTACTCTTAAGGGAAGGGTCTCTTTCCAATGTTTAGCTGGATACATGCTTAGGATGATTTAATGAGGGATGGCAATGTGGAATACTAAGAGACTGAAGGTTGGGATGTCACAGATTGAAGGGAAGGGGAAAAGGAAGATACTATTTATGTTTTAAATTATGTTGTACTGACATGAGAAATGGTCTGTATCTGTATCACATCGGTATCTGTATTCACACAAAATAGGTGAATACTTATTTTACCTATTTGAAATGCCTGTAACCCGTATTTGATTATGTGCCCTTATATGTATCCGTGTCGGTATTCGTGCAACATAGTTTTTTGGAGTTATTTTTATTTGTTTCTTTATATTTTTTGTTGTTGATCCTAAAAAGAGGCATTACTATAGATTTCCTCTTAGAACATACATTGTTGGAAACAAAGAAAGGTTGAATTCTCTTATATTTTGAGCACTTTCAGTCACTAGTTTTTATTACAACTATAATCTCTTTTGGGAAAGAGATAGGTGTCCTGAACTAAGAAATAATGTCACTATGGAACCTAAGAACTAAAGGATTATAGTCAAATTGACTTGATGCGACCAGGTTACAAATTTCAGTCATGTGCTCAGCCCTTGTCAACCTAAAGAAGTTTCAGTAGTAGTGATCTTGTTGTAGAAAAGATCTTTAAACTTCAGATTAGGCAGCGGACGACATTCTCCTGATAAATGAATTTTCTCACCCTGACAATTGCAAAAAAAAGTGTTTAATATTCAGAAGACCTACATATTCTATTATCAGAAAGTTGCATGAAAGATAGTGGTCGTTCCATCCACTCTTGGATGTCCTGTGGACGTCTTATTGGATATCTCTAGTCATGACCAATTACAGAAGTTATGCTACTTTGTGTCTAGTTCCTGAAATAGTCTTTATTTATGAGCGTTAAGTATATAGAGCTACAGAGATGTGAGGTAAGAAAGCCTTAAGTCATCTTTCTTGATCCTTCTATTTTGTTTATCATTAAAATGGTCAGAATGCCACATTAGTAATTTTTCTGTAGACATAGTACAATTTATAAAGGGAAGTTCAATGAAAAACTGAATGAAACTAAAATGGATTGAGTCAGAAGTGTGTTATTCTAGAAGCTGTAGTATGCTGTCATGTCTATATTCAAGTAATCCAAGCCTGATCAATCCAAGAACTATTTGTCCCATTCATGAAGGTAAACACGATGCATGCATGTAGCATTTTAACAGCATAAAATGATCGACTGCCTGATAACAAGGGCTGTCACTGAGCCAAGCATGTTGATGCTCGGATCATTTATGACCTGAAATTATCGAGCCTAGTTCTAGCTCAATCTTCGAGCTTGATCTCTACTCGAGAAAGAGCCCATTAGGTTGTATCAACACTACTGTACATATATATGGAGGAAAGTGTCATTAGGCCATGATTCGAGCTTGTTCATGAGCTTCTAATATGAAATTCCTATATTTAAGCTGGGAAACAGAGCTCATTTTCATGTTCAAGCTTAATAAAGCCGAGTCGAGCTTTTATCGAGCTGGTCAAATCAAGCTTGTGAGCTGCTACGTTCATTTGCACCCCTAAACAGCTTCTAGATAAACCGTAAATGGGATCTACTTTTACTTTTAACCACGATTGTTTTGTACCTTTGTCTAAGGTTCTTTTGGTTTGATGTAAATGGATATCCATGAACATTTGTTGTACCTTTTACATCTTTTCCAATATTTTCTTTGATGTGAATGATGGAAATGATGCAGCACGTGTGCATCAATTCCCCAACTAGGCGTGCGATTGGCTTATTTTGGGCTACAGTATAAATTTTTGATTTGTTTGGACATATCTCAAATTACGTATTTAGACCCATTCAAGTCTGTATTAGGCTTGGGGTTAAGGTGGAGTATTTCAGGTGGCTTGGTAAAACGTCAGCTAGGTATGAACTCTGCCATTGACAGGACCCCAATAAATGGAGCAAAATATGACCTACTTCTAAAAAATTGGACTTGTTTCTTTGTGAGACATAAAAATGCTACATAAAAGGATTATATGGCCAAACAGGTCAAAACTATTATAGATCTGACCAAAATCAAGCTATTTTCTAGATAGGATAATCCGATTGTCCCATTTCCCATTCTAGATGTACTCCATTCCCAAAGGTGCTTCCATAGTGAACTGAAATACAAAATGAGATGTGAACTAATTTATGTGTACATCCCTAAACAAGAAAGCATAATTTGACATACAAAACAAAATTTAGATCTAAAGTAGAGGTGGTCGGTTATCCAATAGTATGCATGCTCAGGGAACCTGATGCTGCTTGAATTATTGGCCCTTTAAGAAGTCTAATATTTTGTCCAGTTAGGATCCTGCTAACTCAAGATATGGAAGATGACAAACAATATATCATAGATTTTTCCAACTGACAATCTAACACATACTAAACTATGTGGTTGGAACATGACCATCAGGAAGTGACTTCTAGGAGAAGATAAGTGATGTGAATATACTTGTGAAACAGATCACATATATGTTTAGTGGCCGTCAAGTAGCCAAGAAGATGGTGCAATTCAGGTTGACGCAAATGTGACTAGTACAGTATACGATGAAACCAATTACTTCATTGTCTGGAGTAGTTATCGATATTGCTATCCTGGTCCTTGCAAGGAATATTTAGTTTGGTACTTTGTTTTATATGTGCATAGGTTTCTATCAGCAACAACCATGTCTGTATTTTCTTAGTTTCTTATGGTGGCACCAAAAGTGTCAAGGTCTAGTGTTAGGAACAGGACAAACCGATCCCCTATTAAACACTTTCATGATAGCATCATACTATGTTCTCTATGGGTGCCAGGGTTTTTGTCTTAGAATCAATAATTGCCATATGTCGATGTGCTTTTCAGTACTATAGGGACCATAAACATCAAGCTCCAGTGTGAGTTAAAGGGCTAAAGGTCACATACGAAGAAATTTGGATTCAGTGACATAAGGACAAGTAAACCCCTAACCCGAATCCTACATAGACCCAAAACATCAAGTAAGACACTAAAATCAGAAATACGATATCGTATGACATATTTCTTTGGCCAGTTAGGACGCTGCATTAAAACATCTAATCTTCCAAATTTGCTGATGTCGTTGATTTTGTATTGTATTTCGTATGTCAAGAGGTAGCTATCACTTGCTCTGAGGTAGTATATCATGGGTTGCTTATTTGCTGACCAAACAAGAATCACATTTAAATAGTATTGTGTTGCAAGGACACATATACAACATTGTACAGATACAACATCTACTTTTTTGTATCCTAGTATGTTGGATTCATAGTTTGAAGCATCGGCCGATATCGATACAGTTTGGCATGTCCCAATCCGATACCGACCGATATCCGATACTGATCGATACCGACATTAGAGGTCTCTTTTCCGGTCAATTCGGCATAGAAATTTGAATTGAAAAGACCAATTAGCAAGGGTGTAAAAGCATAGTAAGATTGTAAAAACATATAAAAGAGAAAAACTTATCTATCGTATGTAAATCAATCGACAAGGGTGACTACTATTTCATTCAATATAAAAAATACTAAGAAACAACACTGGAAATACTTTAAATTATGCATAAATGTATAAAATATATTCTCGAAAATGTTAATAATTTGCTAATAGTTGTTTGCTTTCCGATACCAAAAATTCGATACTTCGATCCGAATTCGCCGACACTACTTATATCGCCGATCCCGGTACTCATAGAAATGGTCCAATACCGATACCGATACTTTGAACCTTGGTTGGATTATCCATGTCCTGTCCAATACTTGTTTGACATGACAGGTCATACAACATTGTACAGATACAACACCTACTTTGTTGTATCCTAGTATGTTGGATTGTCCATGTCCTTTCCAATTCTTGTTTGACACGACTGGTCATGGACATGGTTTATGGAGTTCCCATGCTTCCTAGGTTAAGAGAGTTCGTTGAGAAACATTTTGGATGATCTTATAATTAACTTCCAAATTTTTTGGATTATCATCTTACCTCTTAGTCAATATTCTTTAAAAGTTTATGGAACTTGGAGGGTACTCCTTGGCTGCATGAGTTTAAACTCCATAGTCCATATCCAAGAGATAGTCTACCTACCCGCCAGATAGCCATCACCTTCATCGTAGCTTACGACTACCTTGGCTAAATATTTGCACCAACATAGAGGTAGACCTCAGGTTGGCGACCGGTTGTAAAAACTTTTTTTTCTTTTATGGAGCTTCCTTTGCTCATAGTCTGACCCATTTTGATGGAATAAGCCTCGGATGTTGATAATGATGACGTTGATGAACAATAATTATCTATAGTATTTACAATGGAAGTAAGAAGCCATGATTTTACCAAAAGATGATGTGTAGTATATACATCCTTGGTCATCCTTGTTAATTTGATGTAAGCCCCTTCCTATATGTCCTTCAATAACAGAGAGCGGCCATTTAGTAATATATGTGTTACCATTCATTGGGCAAAATTCAGTGTAAATCAGTTACCAAGGTAATTAGCTTTTTTGTTGTGCCAGTTGAACCAATTTATGTGCTGAAAGTGCCAAATCATATTATGTTAAAGCCTTCCAAGCTGCTTAGAGAACTGCGACACTCAGGTTCTGATTCAAGTTCAATTGCTATTAACTGTGGACCACATCCTCCTTTAGGATTGTGCTGCTTCAAGGGAAGTGAGGAAAAAAATAGGTTAATGGGCCTGAGGAACATTTTATTTGTTTGCTTTCAGATTACTTGCAAACCTTAGTAAGCCACTTATCTATTCTTAAGAGCGCAAGATATTCATTCTTCCATATACTATTTGCACTTGATTTGTAGTGAATGTATTTATTTATTTTCCCCTTTAATTTTCCATATGCATTGTTTTCTGATCATGTGCATTACTTAATATAAGTTGTGCTTTCTGATGCAACCACAAAAATATTGAACAAGCTTTTGTTTGCAGTATATATACTTGATCAGAGGTGCAGAGCTGTCACAACTCGCCAGGGACTACGTCAAGTATCTTATATGAGGAACTACCATCGTACGTTTGCAAAAAGCCATGCGCCGTTGGAAGAGGTTCTATGAGAAAATGAGGGTAAGGAAGGAGACGAGAGAGGTCTAGCTGGAGCGAGCAATTATTGCCACACCTACGTGGTGGCACAAACTCAAGAAAATGGCTGAGGCAATGCAGCGGATTAAGAGGGCTCGTGATTCTTAGAACGCTCCTCCCGTTCCAGAACAAACCCAAATCCAGGAAATCAACTCGGATAATGACACGTTGACAATAATAATTATTATATATTATTCATTATGCTAATTTAATCGAAGTCCAACAGGGAAAGGGGAGAGGCGCAAGTTGGACATCATCATCACCATTATCATCGTTTTCAACAGGAAAAGGGGCATTAGCGGCAGCAACACCACCACCATCAACATTACCGAAAGCATTACCAACCACATCCAAAAATGGCTTTTGGATGTACGACTCAGTGAGTAACTGCTCGGTCCTCCTCTGCTCTGCCATCTTGCACTTCAAACCCTTGAGCATCCTCTCAAACTCCATCATCTCCTCCAACCCCATATCCCAAATATCAGTATTCCACCAGAAGGGATCCATCTCTTGCTTCTCCTTCAGTTCTTTCTTGAGGTCGTCTCTACGCTTCTTTGCTGCCTTCGTCAGTGCTTGTAGTTTCGTCCACATTCGGCTGAGATCTTCTACAATCACTACAAAATAATAAAGGGGTTTAGCGACTCTTCAAACCACCGCTAAACACAATTAGCGACGTCTTAAAGATTGAAATATGACATATTACTCATAGGCGTCGATAAATGGTCAGTCACTATCTTTTTTCGACATCGAACCTTCGAAGACTTTCTGACTACCTGACAACGAACAAATTAGCGACGACTTATTATCAAACCAGCGACGGATGACACTAACGTCGGCTTGGCGATGAACTAACAACCGACTATCCAAAAGAGAGATTTATTGTAATGGAGTTGTAGTTGTAATTGTAATATTAATATTACCTTCTCGTGTTGAATAATACTTCGACTGTCGCGATTGCCACTGCTATTACCGGCGAAAGAGAGAGATTCATTGTTGCCGGGCAAAAGACGGACGGCAACCGAATCAACAGACGGATGGCCGAAGGAGAAGGCCTTGCCTCCAGGAGAGAAGACGACGATGCCGACCTCGCTGCCGGAAAGGATGGAGAGCTCACAAGCCTTCTTAAAAACTCCTGCACGACACTTAGAGAAGCATACGTCACGAGCCTTTTCGTTGGTGAGGCGCTTGATTTCTATTATCTGTCGGCCCCTTGTCTGTTTCTTAGCCACCATTATTGCTCGCGATAGAGAAAAATCTATGGTAAAAGAAAGGTGGGATGACAATTGGTATACAAAAATAAGATATGTATATATAGGGATGGAGGAGGAGAGAGGGGACATGTCAAGAATATTTTCTTGACATAAAATTGCTTCTTCTTACCATTTTTGTGTACTAATTATTAGGTAGGTAATATCTCTATAAATCAATCAAAGATTTAATTTTTGATGAAAAATCAATTAAAGATTTGAATTATATAAAATTATGAATAATGCTATTCGTTTTTTCAAACCATTCCTAATGTGGTAGATAACATAGCAAAATTTTAAATTAAATTAAAATTATAATAGCATTACTTATATAATATTATATATTTTGTGTATATTTTTTAACCTAAACTACATTGGTGACCATGGGGAGGTTCTTTCTTCCGATCCAACAACTCTCATGCTTCTCTTCTCCTACTCCTTTCTTGAACCTTTCGATCTCGAGCTCCACCATGATCGAAGTCTTCCACTAATTTGACCGGAAAGATGGACATGGAAGAGGACGAGCAGAACGAAGAGTAGGTCTCGATCACGATCCAACCTAGCTTTCTCGCCATGTTGAGCATACGGAATGTCGAATCGATGCCAATTTCAATTGAGTTTTTTTTTTTTGCAGCTCGAATGCTTCGATGATTTCACTGTCGAATCTTCGTGGGAAAGGTGACTTCTTTCCACTTTCTATTTACAATTTTTTCCTCTTACATTTGAGGGATTTGACTGATTAATGATGTTTCGTTTAGGTTAATTTCGGATGTCGAGGCGATTTGTCAGCGTTGGCTAGCTGATGGTCCTAAGAGCATAAAAGTACGTTCATTTGCCATGAATTTGTCCCCTTTTCCCCTATAAATTACGTCTATTTTGCATCCACTATGTTGCACGAGAACGGACACGAATCGGCGATGTGGACACGAGAATGACACTAATTTTTGGAGTGTCAGTGCTTCCTAGTAGAGCATTTATAATTTTTGAAACACTTATGGTGCATTTTGTTCATTTTAATGTAATTGTAATTGTAATGGTACGGAGTTTGTAATGTAATAGAATTACAATTATATTACCATGTTTGGTTGGAACATGTAATCAAACCATGTTATGTAAAATTAATTACATTCAAATGTTTAGTTTAATATTTCATGTAATGAAATAATAATTGTTATTTGTATCAAAAATGCCCATATACTAAATGAAATGTTCGAAACAAGACCAATTATTTTGATTTAGCAACTAACATTTTCAGTCATTAGGAAATTAATAATCAAACGGCAGGGAACTTAGCAAAAGAGAAAATCCACATTATGCAAACTTTTTACTCTCCTCGTCTTCACCCTTTCACCTACAGAAGAGAAGAGAAGAGAAGAGAAGAGAAGAGAAGAGATAGAAAGAGTGAAACAACCAGCACAACACAACTAATACCGATGCGGCTAGCATCCACGTGGTGGAAATTGACTAGGCTCCGAGCCGAGTCAAATGCCATACAAAACCCCTACTATTGGATGTTGCTTATAATCAAAACCCCCCATTAGTCCCGATGAAGACGAAGCAGAAGGTCCGCTTGGTATCCACGGAAGTACATCGTCACTGTCGGCACCTTAACCTTCGTCCTCCCGGCAAGGTCAAAGGACGTGTCAAACAGCGAGAACCCCCCTTCACCTGCTTCAGCCTTGCTGCCTCGACTGGGAGACATCCCATTACCGCGACGTATATGGGCTTTGCCAACCACTTCACCAGCGTGCCCGATCCATCGATCACCCCACCCCAACTCGTGGATGGATCGAGTTTGAGATCCGAAGTAAAGACTCTGGAGACCCGCTCCAACCAATACTGACCTCGACTATGTCGATGTAGTAGGATGTGTACATCTTCTCGAGTTGCGGATCGTCAGGGTGAAGGAGATTTACAATGCATGAATTAAATTTAAAATGCATGAATTAGATTTACAATGTAATGCCAATTGCATTACATTGTCTTGTCTAACCAAATACCTGAATTAAATTTAAAATGTAATGCCAATTATATTACATTGTCCAACCCTGCAAACAAAAATGAACACATATATAATCAACATGTTCCATATTGACCTTTATGTAATGAGTAAAAGAATCCATTATTGATTGATGCAAATGGAGTGTATGGGTAAAAGTGTTGAAGAGTTTATATATCTCTATATTGAGGCTGCAGATGTTTGTTGTACAAAATAATCTGCTTTATTGTTTCCATATCTTAGTTGAAAAACCCTCGATTTTATAACAGTTGGTCAAATGAAGTAGACTAAATCGCAAAACTGATTTAGCTTGTAGCTCATAGAGCCAATAAATCTGTAAGGGCTCCATTTGAAAATATTATTCGTCTACTAATGATTAGCCCTATTTAGGTTAGGATTCGACTTTAAAAAGCCATAGTAAGACTTGGATTCTATTCGAGTATAAATGACTTCCTGTTGTTACTCTTCATATGATTGTATTTTGGTTTCTATGACAATTCCTTAGTTAATCCCTTAGTATTTGCATAAGGTGTAAGTCAATTAATGAAATGGATGAACACCAAGAGTAAGAATCCTTTATAGGTAAAGTAGTGCTTAAAAACAATGGGGTGACTGGGCCTGTTCCAGGTTTTGTTCAGTTCAACAGTTGAGCCAATAGCTCCCTTATAATAGGGTTGATCTTGGTTTTATTCAAAGTCTGTTTTATACTTGAACTGGTAACTCTTATCCAGGTTTAGTTCAGGCCTTGCTCTAAACATGAACCTTCTAATCCCTCTGGTTCTGGTCCTAAACCAAAAGCCTTATGAAATGGGCACAGGTTCAGGTCCATTCCAGTGAAATCATGAACTAAAATCCTGATATCCTGTCTGCTTATAAATAGTCCTAGTCAGGCCGAATTACATTATAAAGAGTAAGTTACATTCGACTTATAGATAAATTATAGGATACAAACTTCATTGACCAAGTAACTAAAATAAATCAAACATATCTTGCAAATATTTAGGCCTTCCAAATTCCTTCCTTACAATAGATTGTACTTTCTTGCTAATAAATTAGGAAATTTGCTCTCTATGAATAACTTTGGCATTCTTGTTAATAAATTATGCTTTGTTTCAAATAAACTAAGTAGTACTTCTTGCTAATAAATTACACATATTTGGTAATAGTATATTAATAAAATGTTTTTTCTATTAAGTTTCACAAGTCAAACAAGTAAATAAGAAATTTCATGCTAATATAAATGTGGCCCAATGTGAGAAACAAGTCAAATGACAACAATATTATTTTGTTGTATTTTTTGATAGATGTCAATTATTACATATATTATGTATAAAAACATGGCTAACAATGCAAAAATGTTAACATTTCTAATATTTTACTTGTTATGTCTATTAGATTAATATTTTTAATTATATTAACATTGAAATACATAGGAACACATTAGATGATGTCTTAATCGTAACATGATATCTTTTTTCTAATTTTTTATAGATTTTTAAACTCTTAGCGTGTCGAAACCAAACGTTCCAACGAGTGTCTAACAAGCCCTTGAGGTGCTAGGATCACCCTTTTGCCTCTGTTGAGGCTAGGTTCATTTACCTAGGCAGGGTCGGCCCTAGGGTAAGCCGGACATGACTTCGGGCTTGGGCAACTCCCCTCTGCTAGGGCAACCCCCTCGGTTTAGCATGATCCCACTAAAGGTCGAGGTCACAGATGACCCCCTCGGACCTGCTCACAATAAGGATTAAGGGGCAATCAAAATTAGCTCCGGATAAAACAATCCAACCCTCCTGGCCGGCCGTGTACCTTGGCACACCTTAGGCGTATGCCTCGTGCACCTCACGACTACTTTTGAGGTGCGTGAGGTTCATTAACCTAGTATTCTTCTTTCTTATTTTTTGTTGTAAATATGATTTTAGTATATTAATGTTTACATAATAATTTAACTAATAATTATATTTGAGTTAATAGATTCTTTATTCTTACTTTTGATGTTATCAATTTAATCAAAAAAAGATCATGTGTGGAAAATTGTCACAAACTAGGTCTTAAGGATGGAAACACTAACAAATGATCTAATAAATCAATTTAGCTTTCTATTTAAGAGGTTTTGTATTGGATGACGGTGATGGTAAAGGATGTGAATATGTTAATTGGATGCAGATGATAACATGTATCATGATAATTATTTTTTTATGAATTTTTTTAATACTATGAACTTCGTGGTAGTTTCTTTTGAGTTTTGGCGACGGTTTAGTGTTAGTTATCTTTATGGTTTTATGTAATCCACTTTTTGATGGTGTTAGATTAGATTTAATAAGAGTTTGTGTATTTTAAAATATATTATTTAAAAAAAATCTGGAGATGTTTGCCTTGCTTTTTTGAAGCAGATGCCTTGCCATGTCGTACTGTGCACCTCACAGCTAGGCTCCAGATGATCCTAGCGTCTTGCGTGTCACTATCTTTTGAAACACTGATTCCAACCCTCTCATCTTAAACTGTCAAAATAATCCAAAATGTTAAACGCATAGTATTAAAAGACCCGTCTTGCATAAAGGCGCAGTAGTTGCGCCTCGCACCTCACTAGGTAAGACGCATTTCTCCAGGCATACCAAGGCGCGCCTTTGGTCCGCCTTTCTGCATGGCTCAACCAAGAAAATACATGCCTTATGTTTTTTTTCTTTTATTCAAAAAACTTTAAGATAGGGGAGATAATTCTTACCTCATACAAGTAGTTGGTTACACTTGAACTGGAAAAACTAAAATTTACTAAAAGCTGGGTAGGGATAATACAAATTATTGTTAATACTGTTGACTGCTACTGTTGCCATGCTAGTTCACTTGGTTATATTTTAACATATTTTTGTTGGTTTTAATATGTTATTTGTTTTTATTTTTTACGTTACTAATTTATTTATTTATCTATGTATATTATTATTTTTTATATTTGTGTCTCGTTTCGCTCGGGTGCGCATCTTAACTGCGCCTTGTGCCTCGGACGCTATGGACCTTTTGCATCTAGAGTGCGCCTTGAGCCTTTGACTATTTTGACGATACTCATAGTGAGTCTTTGATACCGGAACCAAGTTGTGAACCTTGTTTCTATAAATGCTACACTATCTTGGCCTGAGAAAATGTCATGAAATAGGAAGAAACGAGAAGAATGGTTTTTGTTTGGATAGTATAACAAATAAACTGGTAGAGAACAAATCATGAGGTTCGACGATACTTGTATTATATAAATTATTTGACTTGAGGTCTTGCCAAATAACATAGAAGAAGTGTTGGTTTTCCAGCCAAATCTTCAAAGAATATCCTTTTTCCATTATTTTGGATTTTTTGTAAATGATTTGGTAAAAGATTAATAAATGATGAATAGAGAGCATACAATCGGGTCTAAAATTACTCCATATCGACGATCATTATGATTCTCATGTTCTTGAAATATACCTCATATTTATGCAGTTTGATTTTTGCCATTAGCAATATGGTTATTGTTTCACCATCATGATTTATTCAGGTTCCATTTTTCTCTTTATATTTGATATCAGAAAACAATGATCTCTATGTGTCAGTGGTGACGGTAAATAATAATTATCATAAAAGTTATAGGTTACTTGTAACTATGATGATAATCATAATAAAGTCATAATGATTACTATCTGCTTTGCATTCTGTCCTATTTTTTGCATCATTTCCTAGGTTTAAGAGGTCCCTTGGCTATCCATGCCCACACCTTATGGCTGCTTGCTTTGTACATTCTAGGTAGAGGCAGAAGCTTAGTTTTGATTTTTGAGATGAAAGTATTGCTAATCTTCATAGCATGAGTTTATGCACTAATTTTTTGTAACTTATGGAATTGATAGGAACACGTGCGCTTGTGTAGAAAATGGGAAATGAGGTGACACATTCTCAAAGTTGGCTTGGGGATGGCTTATAATCATCCAGTAGACTGTTTCATGGACAATTCATATCCGGTTATCATGGTCTCTTCCATGCTCTATAATATTTATCTATGCACATTATATGCTTTGGAGATCTCTAAATGGGTGAATCATGTTCTCATATTGTTCTTTTGTTAGAAGGATTTCAATAGGGATCCAATCAGTCTGAGTTAGAAAGCTGAAAACAATATGATTTCCATCCTTCGTTTTAGGGAATGAGCATGAAAACCACTAAATTGTTTTTTAAGATAACTCACTGGCTAGTTATTGTAGATGCATAGAAAAGCTATACCATGCACAACAATGATCAAGAGCCATACGCCAAAGTAATCAAGAGCCATGCGCCGCAGTGATCAAAAGCCATGCGCCACAGTGATCAAAAGCCATGCACCGAAGTGATCCAGAGCCATATGCCATCCCCAACATAGATAATGTTCCCATGTGCCAGCAGTGCCATGCGCCACTACTACTACCCCATTGGTCTCTATGCGCCAGACGGACGTATTCCCAAGGTGCAATCAAAACCGTCATAAAGTAGGATATGACATGTCACGAGTATTATGGGCATCAGCAACCCCAGATCTCGAATCACCACGTGGAAGCCTATTGCAACATGCGCCACTATACGATAGCATGAGATGCGCGCTGGCATGCCTTCTTAAGGCTATAAATAGAGTCTCCCACACAAAAAAAGAGGAAAGAGAGGAGAAGACAGAAGCGCCGCAAGGGACAACCATTGAGTCGTATACTCAAGCTCCCTGAAGCCTCGTCACCCTCCTTGGTCCCGAATCATCAACGGAGTAAAGGAGCCGCTGCAGTGCTCGATCTCCACCATCACACTTGTCCAGATTCTTATTTTTATTGTACTTAGACTCTACGCATTAGAGGTTCTTTTGTACTATTTTTTTTTCCAATCAATAAAAAAGAAGTTCGTTCAACATTATCCTGAGTGTTAATTTGGCAATGTCGAAAAAAATGACGACTCTATTGGGAAGAGTTTTTCCTCCAACTAGAAGCTGGTGACGCAATCGGACGTGGCTAAGTTGGGTTTAACTCAGAGGATGTTGGTTGTTCGCTTCGACCAACGGGTATTCGAAGACATGCGGGACAAGCCGAGTTCTTCAATGAGGTTCATACGACCTCCCAAGGCTCACAAGACTTGGGTCGCCAAGGCCGCCACGCCACGCCCGGGGTCGGTGCCCGATGCATTTTCAACCTTTGTCGCAGATGCACATGAGGTTGACGTATATTCCGCTAACATACTGAGTTATATAGAGTGGTCCGTACGACCTCACAAGACTCGCAAGATTTGGGTCGTCAAGGCCGTTGCACCGAACCCGAAATCTGTCCCAAAAGCATGGCCAACCACCGCCGCAGATGCACGTGAGGTTGGAGCGCATCCCATCTCCATCTCCGAAGCGGCTCTTGAGAGGAACGAGGCTGAATCTAAAGAGACGTGCCCACAGCGTGATCCACGCAAGAGAAGACGTGTCGTGCCAGAACGTAGGCGCATGAATTCCTCCACAGAAAAAGCTGTCTTCAATAAGGACTCCTATGGTTCTGACTTGGATTCCTTATACTATGCGCCTAAGAGCGCTGTTCAAGGTAACCCAAACCAACCGAGCCATGCGTGCTCGATGGGCTGCGCAACCAGCTTTTCAAAACCATGCA
Organism: Iris macrosiphon; assembly: GCA_036927795.1. Classification (NCBI taxonomy): domain Eukaryota; kingdom Viridiplantae; phylum Streptophyta; class Magnoliopsida; order Asparagales; family Iridaceae; genus Iris; species Iris macrosiphon. Next base: position 101,760,864 of record JAYESA010000009.1, read on the forward strand.
CCGATGTTTGTCACGCATGCTGTTGATGTGAGACTATATAGGGATGACCCAGACACTCATGTGCCGGAAGTGGGTCAACCCTTAAAGCCTTCCCAAACCCACTTGGACACCCAGTTGCACTTGAACTAAGTCGGAGAGAAAATACTGTGATGACATACCCATCTGCCCAGTTTGGCTGCACGCATGAAATAGGTCCGTCTCACATCAAGTCTTCCACTAATGATCCGGTTGCAGTTTCTGCGGAAGAACTAGATTAGGGAGGAAACCTTCCACTTTTACCTCTATGTGCAAGGGTTGCCCGAGCATATGAAACATGTGTGAGAGTGAAGCTTCCGTTGTCTGATTTACGCAACGTGATTAGTCATAAAGTAAGATTAGAGAAGCAACCCTCGCACATAACATGTCCCCTCGTGGACACATTCGTGCCAACATCATTGTCAACTGTTGCTGCACTAGAGCACCCGTTCCTTCAATCAGACAGTCGGTATTCCAGCGATTGCAACATGCAGCACCAATCCGACAACGTCCCCCGAAACGACTGCATGACGAGGAGGAATTGCCTGTCACTTCATGCTGCTCAACATGGAGGTCTCCTCCTATGAAGAAGATCTCAAGGAAAAACTCACATAACCTGAGGGTGTCGGTCAGCGCATTACGAAGCCATCCGCGGGGTAGGAAATAAGCACCTACTGTGGGGGTATTTCAGGGCATGCGCTCGAAAACAAGAACTGGGGGTAGCCATGCCCTCCTAAATAAGGTTGCAATTGGAGATGGGGGTAGCAATCCCTCGGTGTTCCACTTCAATCCATCATTCCGAGAGGACAGTAAATCTCTACGAACGGATGATAGCTTAAAAGGGGGTAGTCAAACCTTCCAGGTTGAGTCCGCAATTGAGACCGGGGTGGAAATCCTTCAAATAATAAAAGTAATGCAACAATGCCCACTCTCATTGAGGACAATGAGACTCAGACATTTTAGACGGAAAGTGAGACGTCCACCCTTCCGTCCACCTCATCCCACATAATATCGGTAAACATGGCATGAGATGAGCATAGCGTAGGGTCCAGTAACCAACAACGCCTTGATGCACTCGAAGCCATGATGTAGACTTTGATCACCTCAATGCAGACTCTGACTCACACAGTGCTGGAACTCAAAGAAAACATAGTCCCGACACAACCACGAACCCCGGGGCGAACAAACCTGGATTAGGGGACCAACGAAAAATCCGACGTGCCTGACCTGGTTCCTCATGTCACAAGCAACCAGACCATACCTTGACCCTCTGCCTCTCTTTTGCTAGACAATATCCAAAAGACTCTTAGGGACTTGCGTGCCCGCGTTGATGCTCGAGATAATCAAGACAGGCTCCAGAATCTTGGGATCCGGCAACCCTATCCTCCTGAATGGAATAATGTGGTATACCCTACCAAATACAAACCATTATCTCTGACTCCATTTGACGGAAAGATATCACCCCATCAATATATGAGATACTTTCATTCCACAATGGACCATTTACCTCGGTATGACGTCTTGCTTACCAAATTATTCGTCAGAGCACTATCCAGGGTCACTTTTGAGTGCTTCTGTAGTCTCCCAGATAAATGCATCTCGTCCTTCGAGGATTTGAAGTCCCTCTTCCACTTCTGGTTCTATGAAGGAGGAATGGATATGACTATGTCCTCCCTAATGGACATCACCCAAAGGGATAGAGAACCGACATGAGAATACATCAAACATTTTTGACAGGCGGTATTGAAGTTGCCTTCCGGTATCCCCGAATCTACACTTGGACACGTGTCGAAAGACCTCTTACCATCAGTAGACTCTGGACGGCTCTGGCCTGTTCAGTGACTGGACGACATTTATCATAAGTGTCGCTGCTGCAGAAAAGATGATGTGACATCATTTGTACTCGAGGAGTTTCACGCTGAATTACTAATAGTGGACCTCACACGGAGAACTTGTGTCTTTAGCATCGGAGCCTGAGCCTTATGTGGAGGCGTATATGGATGTCCATGATCACGCTGATTACGACGATGGGTATGTGAACATGATTTTCGATGCTGTAGGACCTAGTTTCAATCAGGATAATCATGATGCAGCTGAGGAGGCACCGAATACCGATGCTGCAAAGTTCATAGAGTTACTGGAGAATGCAAGGACTCCATTATATCCTGGTTGTAAGATTATTCACCGTTGGAGGTGGTTACAAGACTATTGAGTATCAAGTCCGATTTTAACATGTCGTAAAAATGCTACAACCGACTAATGGAGTTGATTATAGAGATCTTGCCGGCGGGTGCTAAATTACCTAGACTTCTACCGATCTAAGTGGAATGTAAAAATCTATTTAGTGACATGTACTTGTGGCTATGTACTATATTTTTTTTCTTCTTTTCATTTAGTGATATGTACTGTATTTAAACTGTTTCTTTGTAACTTTTATTTTGTCTATCATAAGTCAGATATGACTGGACGACGCGGATCGTTCGGTTAGTCTAGAGGTAGAGTATCTAGACGATATGTTACTTTGATTGACAGTTCTCCTTCGGGACATGGTACTTGATCCGGACCCTCGTCTCCCATTACTCAAGTCTTTCGATCACTATCTCCTATTGGCAATACTCCTGGGACGAGCAGCTCCAGGCCTGAGACTACTCCTACGTCCACTTTGGATCGTTGGTGAGGAACATTATGAAATAAAGAGCAAATACATAAGGCACGTCTAGGCGCACATTTTCTTGTTGGCGTCTTGCTGTAGGACTCTCTTGGAGAATGACGCATTGCCTAGTGAGGTTATAGCTGGTGTGCCTTACTGCGAGGTGGGCCTTTGACTACACGCCGGGACGTGTTCGATACAGTGTCCGACATGACACGACTCGAATTTTTGGTGTGTCCATGCTTCCTAGTATTTAATGTACTCCATTTCCATCGTACTAATCTTGGAACCCTTAGATTCAAACTCTCTCCAAACTTCTATTTGGAGTCTAATGCTTCTCGAGTATCACCAAATCATACAATATCATCACCAAACAACATACACCATGTAACTTCATCAAATGAAATTTCTGTTTTGGTTTAATTAAATATGTTGTTCTACAGTTTTCCAAGAATAAATTGTTGGAGACTAAGTAAGTCTATGTATCTATGCCATGCGCCTCACACTGTGACTGACAACATCAGGCTTCCTATTTGATAATTGTATGTAGATGGAAAATAAGTAGATTTTAGATGTAATATTTGGCCATATCTGATTTTGGGTGTTCTGAAGTTGTATGTTCAATTTCGGAGTTCCTGCTTTAGTTATTCTTTATGCTGTGCTGCAATTTTGGTACTGGAAATCAAACCTTCAAGTTGCATGTGCCTATGCTTTTCTTATGCTCTTTGTTTCGTAGCTAACATTTCTTTATCTTGAGCTTATTTATTATCTATTAGTTGTTTGAATGTATCGTATGATTTGTCAAAGAAACCAGAGAAGTAGTACCTAACCCCAGTAAAGAAAGGACATAATGACCTATTACATGATATGATCAGTGATCATGTTGGATTTCTAATGGATTGGCCAAAACGACAGGATCATGATATTATTAATTTATTTTGCATTGAATTGTTCGTATCTGATGCGAGTGTTCTTGATTACGTTGAACTTGTTATCTTTTAGTCTGTAATTAGTAATTACAGATGACTAGTATATATGGTTATGTTTGATCTGCATGGAATTTGTGAATTCTAATCTTTAATTAGTCTTTTTCTGTCATTGTTTATGCTGAACAAAGGAATATAAACTATACGCCTAAAGATGTCCCTCTCTGTGGTGACCTGAACTTTTTCGAGTAGCATCATCTAGGCTGTCACCTAGTTCTGGTAGGCCGACTACGTCTAGCTCTACCCTAAAATATGGTTGTTCATCCTCATCCATACATCCTATCCATAACGAGCTTTAGTTGGTGGTTTTACATACCTGAATAAATTGTAGGAGATGGTGGTGGCAGTCGAGTACCATATTTTAGTGAATGAAAAAAATGTTATGAGATACAAAGTCACGGAGTCTTGGAACATTATTTATTTCATATTATTGACAGATCTGGGTATCCACTGTGTATAAACTATCTATATGCCATCAACAGTTTGAGTTCATGTCACAACACTATTTGTTATTCATTTATGTTTTTTAATCAAATGTTTGCACTTGTGATTTTGGAAGCTATGCATGTTCATTTAACTTTTTAACTATTGTTTTCTTCTTCGTTTTTTACAGTTCTCTTGGAATTGAGATTTGTCCAATAATGAGTTGCATTCAAACCAATATCATTGCCCCAAATGCAAACATTGGAAGGACTTATTATCCTTTACCTTGGTTGTCTCAGCCTTCTTATCCGAAGGTCAGACATATGAATGTTTCTGCAAGTCTTAAAGTCGAACATCATAAGGCATTTCCAAAACTTAATTGTAGTTCACCGAGCTACAGAAGATGTTCTCCAATTTGCTTCTCTGGAGCGAAAGGAAACTCAAAGAGTGAAAATGAGGTAATATATCTTCGTTTCTCGCACAAAATTTATTTAAGCTATTTTACTTTAATATGCATTATGTACTAAACCTTCACTCTCCTTGTACCTTCATAACCTGGAGATATATTGTATTATCTATTTTACTTTGTGTAGCCACGATATCTTTTTATATTCATTATTCAGAAATGCTTCTCGCTTATATTCTGCGGGCCTATTAAGACAGCTTTAAGTTTAGAATCATGTGTATACATTAAAATCAGATGGTGCATCATATTACACAACATCATTGAAATAATGCCAACTATTGTGCATAGATAATTTTATAACTTCGCTCTTGTTTTTTAACTGTATTTTGTTGGGATTTCGTGGAATTTATTGATTTGGGTTGAACTACCTGCAGCCATTTTCTTGGGATCCCTTGAAGAGAGCCCTAAGTGGTTTTAAGAAAGAGCTTACAATGCAAGATTTATTGAGGGAGCAGATGCAAAAAGAGGAGTTTGATGGCAATGGAGGTGGTGGCGGTCCTATTGGAGGAGGTGGTGATGGGTTTGGTGGTGGAGAAGATGAAAGTTTCTCTGGTATCTTGAATGAGCTGCTACAAGTGGTTCTGGCGACTATTGGATTTATATTTGTGGTAATTATCATATTTTTATCAAAATTCCCTGTCAATAATTTAACTCTCTTTGAAGCTCCCTACATATTGATTTCTGGCACACTGCTAAAATGCTTATATTTATACAACCATATAATTTGTACAATCTAAAAAAAATCCATGCATCTTTAAAGCTCCCTACATATTGGTTTCCCCCATGAGTTTTAGGTTCTATGATATGGTAGGGCATGACGCAACATCATATACAAGTAGGTAATCATCTTCTAGATGTGAACAATGGTATTAAGCAAGGGAAAGACATAGACATGACTAATAGTATGCAAGGCAGGCATCATGTTGAATATTTTGTGATGAATCTAGGAGGACTGTCCACAAGCTTCAGCCACCCTAGAGCATGCCATGAAACATTTTTATGAATTAATTGAATATTCATGTATAAAAAAAAGTAATCCATATCATAAAATAATACTTCTAAATTGATGAAGGCAGGCCAGTCTGTAGAGTCCTTTGGTTGGGAAAGGCTGGCCCTTGGTTCAGGACCCAGGGGGTACAGTAACCGACCCTTTATTCTAAAAGGAAAATATGTTTTGTTTAATTTCATAATGAGATTCTATGATGTAATATGGAATTGCAGCTTTAAAATAAGATTCCGAATCCAATTTAGCAAGTAATGTTTAGAAGGGCTGGTGACCAAGATGCAATCATGCAACTCAGTTGGAAAACCCATGTGTTCTAAATTGATGATGATAAGAATAATGATAGAGGAAAAGGGAATAGTTATAGTGGAAGCATGCCACGATATGCACAAGAATACTAGCAAGAGAATCAGGTCAACACTTTCCTTATGAATTTTTCGAGAAAACGATATCCCTTATTACAACTGAAAATACAAAACTGGGATTAAATCATTAAATATCATCACCAAGCACCAATTATTGAAAGAAAATGTTAAGTATGCATGGAATTGTCTAGAACAATACCAATTGATTGGTTGACACAAATTGTTCAATTTCCAGATTATGAACAGAAAACAGCAGTCAAAGAATATCTAAAAAGTCAATTACAAACCATCATACACTTTAAAGATAGGTTGCAAGCTTGGAGTGAAGGCTGAAGATAAGATGTTTAAGAGGAGTTGACATGAGTTTCTAAAGAAAGGAAAGAGAGAAGTTGCAATGGCCAATGTCATGCAACTTCTACATGCAACTTACTCTTAAGGAAAGGGTCTCTTTCCAATGTTTAGCTGCATACATGCTTAGGATGATTTAATGAGGGATGGCAATGTGGAATACTAAGAGATTGAAGGTTGGGATGTCACAGATTGAAGGGAAGGGGAAAAGGAAGATACTATTTATGTTTTAAGTTATATTGTACTGACATGAGAAATGGTCTGTATCTGTATCACATCGGTATCTGTATTCACACAAAATTGGTGAATACTTATTTTACCTATTTGAAATGTCTGTAACCCATATTTGATTGTGTGCCGTTATATGTATCCGTGTCGATATTCGTGCAACATAGTTTTTTGAGTTATTTTTATTTGTTTCTTTATAATTTCTGTTATTGATCCTAAAAAGAGGCATTACTATAGATTTCCTCCCAGTTAGAACATACATTGTTGGAAACAAAGAAAGGTTGAATTCTCTTATATTTTGAGCACTTTCAGTCACTAGTTTATATGACAACTACTCTAATCTATTTTGGGAAAGAGATAGGTGTCCTGAACTAAGAAATAATGTCACTATGGAACCTAAGAACTAAAGAATTATAAGCAAATTGACTTGATGCGACCAGGTTACAAATTTTAGTCATGTGCTCAGCCCTTGTCAACCTAAAGAAGTTTCAGTAGTAGTGATCTTATTGTAGAAAAGATCTTTAAACTTCAGATTAGGCAGCGGACGACATTCTCCTGATAAATGAATTTTCTCACCTTGACAATTGCAAAAAAAGTGTCTAATATTCAGAAGACCTACATATTCTATTATCAGTAAGTTGCATGAAAGATAGTGGTCATTCCATCCACACTTGGATGCCCTGTGGACGTCTTATTGGATATCTCTAGTCATGACCAAATGCAGAAGTTATGCTACTTTGTGTCTAGTTCCTGAAATAGTCTTTATTTGTGAGCGTTAAGTCTATAAAGCTACAGACATGTGAGGTAAGAAAGCCTTAAGTCGTCTTTCTTGATCCTTCTATTTTGTTTATCATTAAAATGGTCAGAATACCATATTAGTAATTTTTCTGTAGACAATACAATTTATAAAGGAAAGTTCAATGAAAAACTGAATGAAACTAAAATTGATGGAGTCAGAAGTGTGTTATTCTAGAAGCTGTAGTCTGCTGTCATGTCTATATTCAAGTAATCCAAGCCTGATCAATCCAAGAACTATTTGTCCCATTCATAAAGGTAAATATGATGCATACGTGTAGCATTTTAACAGCATAAAATGATTGACTGCCTGATAACAAGGGCTGTCAATGAGCCAAGCATGTTGATGCTCGGCTCATTTATGACCTGAAATTATCGAGCCTAGTTCTAGCTCAATCTTCGAGCTTGATCTCTACTCGAGAAAGATCCCATTAGGCCATTGGCTGCCTTGTTTTGTATCAACACTACTGTACATGTATATGGAAGAAAGTGTCATTAGGCCATGATTCGAGCTTGTTCATGAGCTACTAATATAAAATTCCTATATTTAAGCTGGGAAACAGAGCTCATTTCCATGTTCAAGCTTAATGAAGCCGAGTCGAGCTTTTATCGAGCTGGTCAAATCAAGCTTGTGAGCTGCTACGTTCATTTGCACCCCTAAACAGCTTCTAGATAAACCGTAAATGGGATCTACTTTTACTTTTAACTACGATTTTTTTGTACCTTTGTCTATGGTTCTTTTGGTTTGATGTAAATGGATATCCATGAACATTTGTTGCACCATTTACATCATTTCCAATGTTTTGTTTGATGTGAATGATGGAAATGATGCAACACGTGTGCATCAATTCCCCAACTAGGCGTGCGATTGGCTTGTTTTGGGCTACAGTATAAAATTTTGATTTGTTTGGACATATCTCAAATTACGTATTTAGACCCATTCAAGTCTGTATTAGGCTTGCGGTTAAGGTGGAGTATTTCAGGTGGCTTGGTAAAACGTCAGCTAGGTATGAACTCTGCCATTGACAGGACCCCAATAAATGGAGCAAAATATGACCTACTTCTAAAAAAATGAACTTGTTTCTTTATGAGACATAAAAATGCTACCTAAAAGGATTATATGGCCAAACTGGTCAAAACTATTGTAGATCTGACCAAAATCAAGCCATTTTCTAGATAGGATAATCCTATTGTCCTATTTCCCATTCTAGATGTACTCCATTCCCAAAGGTGCTTCCATAGTGAACTGAAATACAAAATGAGATATGAACTAATTTATGTGTACATCCCTAGACAAGAAAGCATAATTTGACATACAAAACAAAATTTAGATCTAAAGTAGAGGTGGTCAGTTATCCAATAGTATGCATGCTCAGGGAACCTGATGCTGCTTGAATTATTGGCCCTTTAAGAAGTCTAATATTTTGTCCAGTTAGGATCCTGCTAACTCAAGATATGGAAGATGACAAACAATATATCATAGATTTTTCCAACTGACAATCTAACACATGCTAAACTATGTGGTTGGAACATGACCATCAGGAAGTGACTTCTAGGAGAAGATAAGTGATGTGAATATACTTGTGAAACAGATCACATATATGTTTAGTGGCAGTCAAGTAGCCAAGAAGATGGTGCAATTCAGGTTGACGCAAATGTGACTAGTGCAGCATACGATGAAACCAATTACTTCTTTGTCTGGAGTAGTTATCGATATTGCTATCCTGGTCCTTGCAAGGAATATTTAGTTTGGTACTTTGTTTTATATGTGCATAGGTTTCTATCAGCAACAACCATGTCTGTATTTTCTTAGTTTCTTATGGTGGCATCAAAAGTGTCAAGGTCTAGTGTTAGGAACAGGACAAACCCATCCCCTATTAAACACTTTCATGATAGCAACATACTATGTTCTCTACGGGTGCCAGGGTTTTTGTCTTAGCATCAATAATTGCCATATGTCGATGTGCTTTTCGGTACTATAGGGACCATAAACATCAAGCTCCAGTGTGAGTTAAAGGACTAAAGGTCACACACCAAGAAATTTGGATTCAGTGATATAAGGACAAGTAAACCCCTAACCCGAATCCTACATAGACCCAAAACATCAAGTAAGACACTAAAATCACAAATACGATATCGTATGACATATTTCTTTGGCCAGTTAGGACGCTGCATTAAAACATCTAATCTTCCAAATTTGCTGATGTCGTTGATTTTGTATTGTATTTAGTATGTCAAGAGGTAGCTATCACTTGCTCTGAGGTATATCATGGGTTGCTTATTTGCTGACCGAACAAGAATCACATTTAAATAGTATTGTGTTGCAAGGACACATATACAACATTGTACTGATACAACACCTACTTTGTTGTAACCTAGTATATTGGATTCATAGTTTGAAGCATCGGCCGATACCGATACAGTTTGGCATGTCCCAATCCGATACCGACCGATATCCGATGCTGATCGATACCGACATTAGAGGTCTCTTTTTCGGTCAATTCGGCAAAGAAATTTGAATTGAAGAGACCAATTAACAAGGGTGTAAAAGCATAGTAAGGATGTAAAAACATATAAAAGAGAAAAACTAATCTATCGCATGTAAATTAATCGACAAGGGTGACTACTATTTCATTCAATATAAAAAATACTAAGAAACAACACTGGAAATACTTTAAATTATGCATAAATGTATAAAATATATTCTCGAAAATGTTAATAATTTACTAATAGTTGTTTTCTTTTCGATACCAAAAATCTGATACTCCGATCCGAAACCGCTGATACTACTGATATCGCCGATCCCGATACTCATAGGAATGGTCCAATACCGATACCGATACTTTGAACCTTGGTTGGATTGTCCATGTCATGTCCAATACTTGTTTGACATGACAAGTCATACTACATAGTACAGATACAACACCTACTTTGTTGTATGCTAGTATGTTGGATTGTCCATGTCCTTTCCAATTCTTATTTGACAAGACTGGTCATGGACATGGTTTATGGAGTTCCCATGCTTCCTAGGTTAAGAGAGTTCGTTGAAAAACATTTTGGATGATCTTATAATTAACTTCCAAATTTTTTGGATTATCATCTTACCTCTTAGTCAATATTCTTTAAAAGTTTATGGAACATGGAGGGTACTCCTTGGCTGCATTAGCTTAAACTCCATAGTCCATATCCAAGAGATAGTCTACCTACCCGCCAGATAGCCATCACCTTCATCGTAGCTTACGACAACCTTGGCTAAATATTTGCACCAACATAGAGGTCGACCTCAGGTTGGCGACCGGTTATAAAAACTTTTTTTTCTTTTATGGAGCTTCCTTTGCTCATAGTCTGACCCATTTTGATGGAATAAGCCTCGGATGTTGATAATCATGACGATAATGAACAACAATTATCTATAGTATTTACAATGGAAGTAAGAAGCCATGATTTTACCAAAAGATGCTGTGTAGTATATACATCCTTGCTCATCCTTGTTAATTTGACGTAAGCCCCTTCCTATATGTCCTTCAATAATAGAGAGAGGCCATTTAGTAATATATTTGTTACCATTCATTGGGAAAAATTCAGTGTAAATCAGTTACCAAGGTAATTAGCTTTTTTTGTGGTGCCAGTTGAACCAATTTATGTGCTGAAAGGGCCAAATCATATTATGTTAAAGCCTTCCAAGCTGCTTAGAGAACTGTGACACTCAGGTTATGATTCAAGTTCAATTGCTATTAACCGTGGACCACATCCTCCTTTAGGATTGTGCTACTTCAAGGGAAGTGAGGAAAAAATAGGTTAATGGGCCTGAGGAAAAAATAGGTTAATGGGCCACTTATCTATTCTTAAGAGCGCAAGATATTCATTCTTCCATATACCATTTGCACTTGATTTGCAGTGAATGTATTTATTTATTTTCCCCTTTAATTTCCCATATGCATTGTTTTCTGATCATGTGCATTACTTAATCTAAGTTGTGCTTTCTGATGCAACCACAAAAAATATTAAACAAGCTTTTGTTTGCAGTATATATACTAGATCAGAGGTGCAGAGCTGACACGACTCGCCAGGGACTACGTCAAGTATCTTATATGAGGAACTACCACCGTACGTTTGCAAAAAGCCATGCGCCGTTGGAAGAGGTTCTATGAGAAAATGAGGGTAAGGAAAGAGACGAGAGAGGACTGGCTGGAGCGAGCAATTATCGCAACACCTACGTGGTGGCACAAACTCAAGAAATTGGCTAAGGCAATGCAGCGGATTAAGAGGGCTCGTGATTCTCATAATGCTCCTCCCGTTCCAGCACAAACCCAAATCCAGGAAATCTTCACAAACCCAAATCCAAGAAATCTACTCGGATAATGAATTTGATGATGATGACGATGAGTTCTAGTTTCAACTTCTTGTTTTTTTTAGTGTGACATGAATTATGTAATAGTGAATAGACAAAAAGTAGTCGTGATGACACTGATGGTGTAGAAATTAATTGCAATTGTTGCCTAATGTTTCAAGTAAGAATAGTAGCAAAAATTTAATAGGCAAATCAATGTCCATTCTTAAATCTCTTTACCAGTTTTTAACAACTAGTTGGCTTTTGGATGTTAACCCAAATATATGTACGGATGATTAAAATGTGACAATTGAATTTATTTTGTTAAAGTCTGGTTTTTTTCAAAGAATACAATTATTGTTTTTCCCAGAGAAGATGGGCAAGGAGGAAAGAAAGTTGAAATCAATAAATTTTACAGATCATTGTTAACTACCGCAAGGTGGACATTAACAGAAGTTTGTCGTATTAAAATTGATCTCAAGTGGAAGTGTGTAACTAGCCTACAAGAAAATAACATTTGGTTCTATGTACAACAAACGGAGTACAAGGGAACAAAATTTCAAGAATACGAACTTGAAACATGTTTTAGAGACTATGTACTGCATGAGCCAGAGCCATCTACAATTTAAACTTGATATTAAGAAAGTTGTAAGAAGACAAAATATGTTGTTTGATAAGGTTAGTGTTAATTATTATATCAACATTTAGAAGGTGCACTAAATTAATGAGTAGCTCATGTATATGGTGATTGTATTGCACCAGTCGGTCCAAAGTGTTGGTGGTTGTTCGGATATTCCTCCGATGACTAAATCAGAGCCGAGGAACTAGTTAAAGCCTCATGAAAATATGGTCAAATAAAGTGGAAGACATTATACATTATTATAATCGTGTGAGATGTATTTTGAATATGGATCAATAAAGTAGGGTGCAAATCAAAATTTATCTCTTTCAAGCCTCCTCCTCTGCCGTGTATGAAGTGGGAGATATTTTTGTCCAAAACTTTTGGTCAAAGAAATTGACCGTTAGTTGGAGACAATTTTCGTTAAAAGTGGGACCGTCATACATTATGGTAATCGTGTGGGGTGCACCTTGAATATGGATAAATAAAATAGAACTCAAATTTTCTCAAATAAATTTTTAGAAAATGTTAATATATATATATATATATATATATATATATATATAGAGAGATAGATAGAGATAGAGAGAGAGGGATACACATCTCCGAATTTTTGCATCTTGATGTTGATCCCTATATATATATATATATATATATATATATATATATAGGGATCCACATCTTCGATTTTTTGTATCCTCAATCATTTCTATGTTATCAATCGTGTTTAAGTTATCTAATCTTAACCATTAATTTGTAAACAAGATCCAACGATTGTAAACACGAAAATGCATAATAGGGGAATGTTGATATATATATATATATATATATATATATATATATATATATATATATATATATATATATTTCTTTTCTTTAAGATTTTTTTTTTGGTTATCTCTCTTTTTTCTCAAAAATATAATCATATATTCTAAAATTACTCTAATATAATTAATATAAAAGTATTACAATGTCAATGTATTTTTAGTATATACTTATAGACAATCTACTATATGTAGTATCTAATTACAATGGGAATTCCATGTGAAAAATAATTACATAAATTTAACGATAGCTAATATGGAAACTACTATTTATTCAAAATATTATGATAATTAATGTTAGTTATTAAAACATTAGAGTTTGTGGTAGTTATTCGTTATGGTAGTTTTCAAACATTTATATTTTAACTTATATGGTAATTATTCAAACATTTAACTTATACGGTAGATATTCAAATACAATAATATTTGTTTCTCCTTCAAATATTTGTACCAGTCATATTTGGCCTTAAAATATTTCTACAATAAATATCTTACAAATACATGTATATACAATAAAAAAAAATTATGGAACTTATTCAAACATTTAACTTATATGGTAGTTATTAAAATATTTATATGTTTAACTTATTTGGTAGTTATTTAAACATTTAACTTATATTTTAGTTATTCAAAGGCGAACATATTTGTTTGATCTTAAAATATTTGTACATGTCATACTTGGACTTAAAAAAGTTTGTACAATAATTGTTTTATAAATATATGTATAAACAATAATTTTTTACAAATAAATGTAAATACAAATGGCCATAAAACTCAGTTAGTCCAAAATTTTCCTAACTTCGTTAACGAAAATATGATATCCTAAACGCCACGTCATCCAATGCCAGCCACCCGTAGTTGCTCAATTTTTGACAACTAGGTTGGCAAAAATATGCCAACCAGATTTTAAAATATGATTTGTTGCTTTTTTTGCCATCCTAATGGCGAAAGCTTTCGTTACTTAATTTTTTTAAAATATTTTTTTTGATAATTTATTTAAAAAAATTTGGTACAACAAAATTTTTGTTCTTTTAGAAACCAAGGAGAGCACCATATGATTTATATTAAGAACATAGAGCATTTATATATTTGTTAAGTAATGACACGTTGACAGTAATAATTATTACATATTATTCATTGTGCTAATTTAATCGAAGTCCAAAGAACAAAAGGAGTAGGGGAGAGGCGCAAGTTGGACATCATCATCACCATTATCATCGTTCTCAACAGGAAAAGGGGCATTAGCAGCAGCAACACCACCACCATCAACATTACCGAAAGCATTACCAACCACATCCGAAAATGGCTTTTGGATGTACGACTCAGTGAGTAACTGCTCGGTCCTCCTCTGCTCCGACATCTTGCACTTCAAACTCTTGAGCATCCTCTCAAACACCATTATCTTCTCCAACCCCATATCCCAAATATCAGCATTCCACCAGAAGGGATCCATCTCTTGCTTCTCCTTCAGTTACTTCTTGAGGTCGTCTCTACGCTTCTTTGCTGCCTCCATCCGTGCTTGTAGCTTCGTCCACATTCGGCTGAGATCTTCTACAATCACTACAAAAAAAATAAAGGGGTTTAGCGACTCTTCAAACTGCCGCTAAACACAATTAGCGACGTCTTGACGATTCAAATATGACATATTACTCATAGGCATCGATAAATGGTCAGTCACTATCTTTTTTCGACATTAAACCTTCGATGACTTTCTGACTACCTGACAACGAATAAATTGGCGACGACTTATTGTCAAACCAGCGACGGATGACACTAACGTCGGCTTGGCGACGAACTAACAACCGACTATCCAAAAGAGAGATTTATTGTAATGGAGTTGTAGTTGTAATTGTAATATTAATATTACCTTCTCGTGTTGAAACAATACTTCGACTGTCGCGATTGCCACTGCTATTACCGGCGAAAGAGAGAAACTCATTGTTGCTGGGCAAAAGACGGCCGACAACCGAATCTACAGACGGATGGCCGAAGGAGAAGGCCTTGCTTCCAGGAGAGAAGACGACGATGCCGACCTCGCTGCCGGAAAGGATGGAGAGCTCGCAAGCCTTCTTAAAAACTCCTGCACGACGCTTAGAGAAGCATACGTCACGAGCCTTTTTGTTGGTGAGGCGCTTGATTTCTATAATCTGTCGGCCCCTTGTCTGTTTCTTAGCCACCATCGTTGCTCGCGATAGAGAAAAATCTATGGTAAAAGAAAGGTGGGATGGCAATTGGTATACAAAAATAAGATATGTATATATAGGGATGGAGGAGGAGAGAGGGCACATGTCAAGAATATTTTCTTGACATAAAATTGCTTCTTCCTACCATTTTTGTGTACTAATTATTTGGTAGGTAATCTCTCTCTAAATCAATCAAAGATTTAATTTTTGATGAAAAATCAATTAAAGATTTGAATTATATAATATTATGAATAATGCTATTCTTTTTTTCAAACTATTCCTAATGTGATAGATAACATAGCAAAAATTTAAATTAAATTAAAATTATAATAGCATCACTTATATAATATTATATATTTTGTGTATAATTTTTTAACCTAAACTACATTGGTGACCATGGGGAGGTTCTTTCTTCCGATCCAACAACTCTCATGCTTCTCTTCTCCTCCTTCTTTCCTGAACCTTTCGATCTCGAGCTCCACCATGATCGACGTCTTCCACTAATTTGACAGGAAAGATGGACATGGAAGAGGACGAGCAGAACGAAGAGTAGGTCTCGATCATGATCCAACCTAGCTTTCTCGCCATGTTGAGCATACGGAATGTCGAATCGATGCCAATTTCAATTGAGTTTTTTTTTTCTTTTTATGCTGCTCGAATGCTTCGATGATTTCACTGTCTCATCTTCGTGGGAAAGGTAACTTCTTTCCTCTTTCTATTTACAATTTTTTTCTCTTACGTTTGAGGGATTTGACTGGTTAATGATGTTTCATTTAGGTTAATTTCGGATGTAGACAAGATTTTTCAGCGTTGGCTAGTTGATGGTCCTAAGAACCTAAAAGTACGTTCATTTGCCATGAATTTGTCCCCTTTTACCCTATAAATTACGTCTATTTTGCATCCACTATGTGTGGACACGAGAATGACACTAATTTTTGGAGTGTCAGTGCTTCCTAGTAGAGCATTTACAATTTTTGAAACACTTATGGTGCATTTTGTTCATTTTAATGTAATTGTAATTGTAATTGTAATGGTACGGAGTTTGTAATGTAATAGAATTACAATTATATTACCATGTTTGGTTGGAACATGTAATCAAACCATGTTATGTAAAATTAATTACATTCAAATGTTTAGTTTAACATTTCATGTAATGAAATAATAATTTTTATTTGTATCAAAAATGCCCATATACTAAATGGAATGTTCGAAACAAGACCAATCATTTTGATTTAGCAACTAACATTTTCGGTCATTAGGAAATTAATAATTAAACGGCAGGGAACTTAGCAAAAGAGAAAATCCACATTATGCAAACTTTCCACTCTCCTCGTCTTCACACTTTCACCTACAAAAGAGAAGAGAAGGGAAGAGAATAGAAGAGAAGAGAAGAGAAGAGATAGGAAGAGTGAAACAACCAGCACAACACAACTAATACCGATGCGGCTAGCATCCACATGGTGGAAATTGACTAGGCTCTGAGCCGAGTCAAACGCCATACAAAACCCCTACTATTGGATGTTGCTTATAATAAAAAATCCCCATTAGTCCCAACAAAGGCGAAGCAGAAGGTCCGCTTGGTATCCACGGAAGTACATCGTCACTGTCGGCACCTTCACCTTCGTCCTCCCGGCAAGTTCAAAGGACGTGTCAAACAACGAGAACCCCCCTCCACCTGCTTCAGCCTTGCTGCCTCGACTGGGAGACATCCCATTACTGCGAAGTATATGGGCTTTACCAACCACTTCACCGACGTGCCCGATCCATCGATCACCCCACTCCAACTCGTAGATGGATCGAGTTTGAGATCTGAAGTAAAGACTCCGGAGACCCGCTCCCACCAATACTGACATCGACTATGTCGTTGTAGTAGAACACGTACATCTTCTCGAGTTGCGGATCGTCAGGGTAAAGGAGATTTACAATGCATGAATTAAATTTAAAATGCATGAATTAGATTTACAATGTAATGCCAATTGCATTACATTGTCTTGTCTAACCAAATACCTGAATTAAATTTAAAATGTAATGCCAATTATATTACATTGTCCAACCCTGCAAACAAAAATGAACACTCATATAATCAATATGTTCCATATTGACCTTTATGTAACGGGTAAAAGAATCCATTTTTGATTGATGAAAATGGAGCGTGTGGGTCCTGTGAGATTCTACTATTCGGGTTGGTTACGTTTTGAAACCCGACTCATGATCCCGGATATTTTAGCTAAAAAGGAGATACATAGATTCCTATGATAAAAGTGTTGAAGAGTTTATATATCTCTATGTTGAGGCTGCAGGTGTTTGTTGTACAAAATAATCTGCATTATTTTTTCCATATCTTAGTTGATAAACTCTCAATTTTATAACAGTTGGTCAAATGAAGTAGACTAAATTGCAAAACTGATTTAGCTTGTAGCTCATAGAGCCAATAAATCTGTATGACTCCATTTGAAAATATTATTCGTCTACTCATGATTTGCCCTATTTAGGTCAGGATTCGACTTTAAAAAGCCATAGTAAGATTTGGATTCTATTCGAGTAAAAATGACTTCCTGTTGTTACTCTTCATATGATTGTATTTTGGTTTCAATGACAATTCCTTAGTTAATCCCTTAGTATTTGCATAAGGTGTAAGTCAATTAATGAAATGGATGAACACCAAGAGTAAGAGTCCTTTATAGGTAAAGTAGTGCTTAAAAACAATGGGGTGACTGGGCCTGTTCCAGGTTTTGTTCAGTTCAATAGTTGAGCCAATAGCTCCCTTATAATAGGGTTGATCTTGGTTTTGTTCAAAGTCTGTTTCATACTTGAACTGGTAACTCTTCTCCAGGTTTAGTTCAGGCCTTGCTCTAAACACGAACCTTCTAATACTGATAAGAAGGTCCGGTCCAGTGAAATCATGAACTGAAATCCTGATATCCTGCCTACTTATAAATAGTCCTAGTCAGGCCGAATTATATTATAAAGAGTAAGTTACAATCGACTTATAGATAAATTATTGGATACAAACTTCATTGACCAAGTAACTAAAATAAATCAAAGCAAATATTTAGGCCTTCCAAATTCCTTCCTTACAATAGATTGTACTTTCTTGCTGATAAATTAGGAAATTTGCTCTCTATGAATAACTTTGGCATTCTTGTTAATAAGTTATGCTTTGTTTCAAATAAACTAAGTAGTACTTCTTGCTAATAAATTACACATATTTGGTAATAGTATATTAATAAAATGTTTTTTCTGTTAAGTTATACAAGTCAAACAAGTAAATAAGAAATTTCATGCTAATATAAATGTGGCCCAATGTGAGAAACAAGTCAAATGACAATAATATTATTTTGTTGTATTTTTTGATAGATGTCAATTATTACATTTATCATGTATAAAAACATGGCTAATAATGCAAAATGTTAACGTTTCTAATATTTTACTTGTTATGTCTATTAGATTAATATTTTTAATTATATTAACATTGAACTATATAGGAACACATAAGATGACGTCTTAATCGTAACATCATACCTTTTTTCTAAATTTTTTTTGTAGATTTTTAAACTCTTAGCATGTTGAAACCAAACGTTCCAACGAGTGTCTAAAAAGCCCTTGAGGTGCTAGGATCACCCTTGTGCCTCTGTTGAGGCTAGGTTCATTTACCTAGGCAGGGCCGGCCTTAGGGTAAGCCGGACATGACTTCGGGCTTGGGCAACTCTCCTCTGCTAGGGCAACCCCCTCGGTTCAGCATGATCCCACCAAAGGTTGAGGTCACGGATGACCCCCTCGGTCCTGCTCACAATAAGGATTAAGGGGCAACCAAAATTAGCTCCGGATAGAACAATCCAACCCTCCGGGCCGGCCCTGTACCTTGGCACACCTTAGGCGTATGCCTCATGCACCTCACGACTACTTTTGAGGTGCGTGAGGTTCATTAACCTAGTATTCTTCTTTCTTAATTTATTTCTTATTTTCTATTGTAAATATATTTTTAGTATATTAATGTTTATATAATAATTTAACTAATAATTATATTTGAGTTAATAGATTTTTTATTCTTACTTTTGATGTTATCAAGTTAATCAAAAAAAGATCTTGTGTGGAAAATTGTCTCAAACTAGGTCTTAAGGATGGGAACACTATCAAATGATCTAATAAATCAATTTAGCTTTCTATTTAGGAGGTTTTGTATTCGATGACGGTGATGGTAAAGGATGTGAATATGTTAATTGGATGCAGATTATAACATGTATTATGATAATTTTTAGGGTTTTACGAATTTTTTTAATATTATGAACTTCGTGGTAGTTTCTTTTGAGTTTTGGCGACGGTTTAGTGTTAGTTATCTTTATGATTTTATGTAATCCACTTTTTAATGGTGTTCTGAATTGATTAGATATAATAAGAATTTGTGTATTTTAAAATATATTATTTAAAAAAATTTGGAGATGTTTGTCTTGCTTTTTTGAAGCAGATGACTTGCCATGCCGTACTGTGCACCTCACACCTCACACCTAGGCTCCAGATGATCCTAGCGTCTTGAGTGGCACTATGTCTTTTGAAACACTGATTCCAACCCTCTCATCTTAAACTGCCAAAATAATCCAAAATGTTAAACGCATGGTATTCAAAGACGTGTCTTGCAGAAAGGCGCAGTAGTTACGCCTCACACCTCACTAGGTAAGATGCCTTTCTCCAGGCACGCCAAGGCGCACCTTTGGTCCGCCTTTCTGCATGGTGC
Source organism: Iris macrosiphon (assembly GCA_036927795.1). NCBI lineage: Eukaryota > Viridiplantae > Streptophyta > Magnoliopsida > Asparagales > Iridaceae > Iris > Iris macrosiphon. The sequence continues at coordinate 101,780,831 of JAYESA010000009.1, forward strand.
AACCAAGAAAATACATGCCTTATGTTTTTTTTATTCAAAAAACTTTGAGATAGAGAGATAATTCTTACCTCATACAAGTAGTCGGTTACAGTTGACCTGAAAAAACTAAAATTTACTAAAAGTCGGGTAGGGATAATACAAATTATTGTTAATTCTATTGACTGCTACTGCTGTCATGCTAGTTCACTTGGTTATGTTTTAACATATTTTTGTTGGTTTTAATATGTTATTTGTTTTTATTTCTTACGTTATTAATTTATTTATTTATCTATGTATATTATTATTATTTTTTATATTTGTGTCTCGCTTCGCTCGGATGCGCGTCTTAATTGCGCCTTGTGCCTCGGACGCTGTGGACTTTTTGCGTCTCGAGTGCACCTTGAGCGTTTGACTATCTTGACGATACTCATAGTGAGTCTTTGATACCGGAACCAAGTTATGAACCATGTTACTTTAAATGCTACACTATCTTGGCCTGAGAAAATGTCATGAAAAAGAAAGAAACGAGAAGAATGGTTTTTGTGTGGATAGTATAACAAATAAACTGGTAGAGAACAAATCATAAGGTTCGGCGATACTTGTATTATATAAATTATTTGACTCTTGCCAAATAACATAGAAGAAGTGTTGGTTTTCCAGCCAAATCTTCAAAGAATATCCTTTTTCTATTATTTTGGATTTTTTGTAAATGATTTGGTAAAAGATTAATAAATGATGAATAGAGATCATACAATTGGGTCTAAAATTACTCCATATCGACGATCATTATGATTCTCATGTTCTTGAAATATACCTCATATTTATGCAGTTTGATTTTTGCCATTAGCAATATGGTTATTATTTCACCATCATGATTTATTCAGGTTCAATTTTTCTCTTTATATTTGATATCAGAAAACAATGATCTCTATGTGTCAGTGGTGACGATAAATAATAATTATCATAAAAGTTATAGGTTACTTGTAACTATGATGATAATCATAATAAAGTCATAATGATTACTATCTGCTTTGCATTCTGTCCTATTTTTTGCATCATTTCCTTGGTTTAAGAGGTCCCTTGGCTATCCATGCCCACACCTTGTGGCTGCTTGCTTTGTACATTCTAGGTAGAGGCAGAAGCTTAGTTTTGATTTTTGAGATGTAAGTATTTGCTGATCTTCACAGCATGTGTTTTTGCACTAATTTTTTGTAACTTATGAAATTGATAGGAACATGTGTGCGTGTGTAGAAAATGGGAAATGAGGTGACACATTCTCAAAGTTGGCTTGAGGATGGCTTATAATCATCCAGTAGACTGTTTCATGGACAATTCATATCCAGTTATCATGGTCTCTTCCGTGCTCTATAATATTTATCTATGCACATTATATGCTTTGGAGATCTCTAAATGGGTGAATCATGTTCTTATATTGTTCTTTTGTTAGAAGGATTTCAATAGGGATCCAATTAGTCTATGAGTTAGAAAGTTGAAAATAACATGATTTGCATCCTTCGTTTTAGGGAATGAGCATGAAAACCACTAAATTATTTTTTGAGATAACCCACTGGCTAGTTATTGTAGAATCATAGAAAATCTATACCATGCGATGATCAAGAGCCATACGCCAAAGTAATCAAGAGCCATGTGCCGCAGTGATCAAGAGCCATGCGCCGAAGTGATCCAGAGCCATGCACCATCCCCAACATAGGTAGTGTTTCCATGTGCCAGCAGTGCCATATGCCACTACTACCCTATTGGTCTCCATTCGCCAGGCGGACGTATTCCCAAGGCACAATCAAAACCATCATAAAGTAGGATATGACATGTGTCACGAGTATTATGGGCATCAGCAACCCCAGATCTCGAATCACCACGTGGCAGCCTATTGCAACATGTGCCACTATACGACAGCATAAGATGCACGCGTGCATGCCTTCTGAAGGCTATAAATAGTCTCCCACACAAAAAAAGAGGAGAGAGGAGAAGAAGACAGAAGCGCCGCAAGGGACACCCATTGAGTCGTATACTCAAGCTCCCTGAAGCCTCGTCACCCTCCTTGGTCCCGAATCATCAACGGAGTAAAGGAGCCGCTGCAGTGCTCGATCTCCACCGTCACACTTGTCCATATTCTTATTTTTATTTTACTTAGGCTCTATACATTAGAGGTTCTTTTGTACTATTTTCTTTTCCAATCAATAAAAAATAAGTTCGTTCAACATTATCCCGAGTGTTGATGTGGCGATGTCGCCGAAAATGACGACTATTGGGAAGAGCTTTTCCTCCAACGAGAAGCTTGCGACGCAATCCGACGTGGCCAAGTTGGATTTGACTCAGAGGATGTTAGTCGTTCGCTTCGACCAACAGGCATTCGAAGACATGCTGGACAAGTCGAGTTCTTCAATGAGGCCCATACGACCTCCCAAGACTCACAAGACTTGGGTCGCCAAGGCCGCTGCGCCATGCCCGGGGTCGATGCTCGATGCATTTTCAACCTTTGTCTCAAATGCACATGAGGTTGACGTATATCCCGCTGACATACCGAGTTCTATAAGGAGGTCCGTACGACCTCACAAGACTCGCAAGATTTGGGTCGTCAAGGCCGTTGCACCGAACCCAAAATCTGTCCCAAAAGCATGACCAACCTCCGCCGCAGACGCACATGAGCTTGGCACATATCCCATCTCCATCTCCAAAGCGGCTTTTGAGAGGAACGAGGCTGAATCTCAAGAGACATGCCCACTGCGTGATCTACGCAAGAGAAGACGTGTCGTGCCAGAACATAGGCGCACAAAGTCCTCTACAGGCAAAGCTGTCTTCAACAAGGACTCCTATGGTTCTAACTTGGATTCCCTATACTATGCGCCTAAGAGCACTGGTTCAAGAAAATCAAAACCAACCCGAGCCATGCGCGCTCGATGGGCTACACAACCAGCTCTTCAAAAGTATGTGCCGCTGTTTGTCATGCACGCTGTTGATGTGAGACTATATAGGGATGACCCAGACACTCATGTGCCAAAAGTGGGTCAACCCTTAAAGCCTTCCCAAACCTACTTGAGCTAAATCGGGGAGAAAATACTATGATGACAGGCCAATGTGCCCAGTTTGGCTGCACGCATGAAATGGGTCCGTCTCACATTAAGTCTTCTACTAATGATCCGGTTGCAGTTTCTGCGGAAGAACTGGGTTAGGGAGCAAACCTTCCACTTTCAACTCCATGTGCAAGGGTTGCTCGAGCACATGAAACATGTGTGAAAGTGAAGCTTCCGTCGTCTAATTTACACAACGTGATTAGTCACAAGCGTAATACGAGAGAAGCAACCCTCGCACACAACATGTCCCCTCGTGGACATACTTGTGCCAACATCATTATCAACTATTGCTGCACTAGAGCACCCGTTCCTTCAATCAAACAGTCGGCGTTCCAGCGATTGCAACCCGCATCACCAATCCGACGTCCCCCGAAACGACTGTACGACGAGGAGGAATTGCCGGTCGCTTCATGCTGCTCAACATGGAGGTCTCCTCCTATGAAGATCTCAAGGAAAAGTTCACATAACCTGAGGGTGTCGGTCAGCGTATCACGAAGCCATCCGTGGGGTAGAAAACAAGCACCTACTGTGGGGGTATTTCAGGGTGTGCGCTCGAAAACAAGAACTGGGGGTAGCCATGTCCTCCTAAATGAGGTTGCAATTGGAGCTGGGGGTAGCAATCCCTCGGTGTTCCACGTCAATCCATTCTTCCGAGAGGACAGTGAATCTCTGCGAACAGATGACAGCTTAAAAGGGGGTAGTCAAACCTTCCAGGTTGAGTCCGCAATTGAGACCGGGGTGACAATCCTTCAAATAATGAAAGTGATGCAACAATGTCCACTCTCCCAGAGGACAATAAGACTCAGACATTTGAGACGGAAAGTGAGATGTCCACCCTTTCGTCCACCTCATCCCACGTAATGCCGGTATACATGGCATGAGATGAGCATGGCGTAGAGTCCAGAAACCAATAACGTCTTGATGCACTCGAAGCCATGCTGTAGACTTTGAGCACCTCAAGACAGACTCTGACTCACACAGTGTTGGAACTCAAAGAAAACTTAGTCCCGATACGACTATGAACCCCGGGGCGAACAAACCTGGATCAGGGGACCAATGAGAAATTCGGCATGCCTGGCTCGGTTCCTCATGTCGCAAGCAGCCAGACCATACATCGACCCTCTACCTCTCTTTTGCTAGACAATATCCAAGAGACTCTTAAGGACTTGTGTGCCCACGTTGATGTTCGAGATAATCAAGACAGGCTCCAGAAGCTTGGGATCCGGTAACCCTATCCTCCTGAATGGGATAATATGGTGTACCCTCCCAAATACAAGCCATTATCTCTGACTCCATTTGACGGAAAGATATCACCCCGTCAATATATGAGATACTTTCATTCCACAATGGACCATTTACTTCAGTATGACGTCTTGCTTACCAAATTATTCGCCAAAGCACAATCCGGGGTCACTTTTGAGTGGTTCTGTAGTCTCCCAGATAAATACGTCTCGTCCTTCAAGGATTTGAAGTCCCTCTTCCACTTCCGGTTCTTTGAAGGAGTAATGGATATTATAACGCCCCACAATCACACGGTGAGTTATACTGAGTTGGACTGAATGAGGCAATAGCTGGTTACATTTTGATTTGTTGGATTTGGGAACAAGTATTGATTTGAGTTGGTTTCATGTGCAGATCGCTAGCGGAGTTCGATGGAAAATATGTGTTCGTTCAGAGCAGTACTGGGATAGATGGATTGGAGCTATAATGTCGTCTTCCTTAGTCCGATCGGTCGGATGATTTGGAGAGCACGACCTGCTCGCACGGTCATACCAATTGAGTAGATCGTGCTCTGCATCGGACCACGGGTTCAAGGGATCGGCCGTATTGGCAGGGCATGATGCTTAACGGAATCAGACTTGGTGAGTGGGCTCTATCCCTTCTCCTCTACTCCTTCATGCCTAATAATATGGAACACGCGTAAAGGCTTGAACACTTGGACTGAAACTTGGGAATCACTACACTGTGGCTTGCATAGAGTGTACGTCGTTTGCTTGGATATATTTGTGGCTTGAGTTAGTTTTCGCTTTGGATAGTTGGAGCTAGAGTTGGATTATATTTGGGGTAGTTGGAGAAACAGTTGGAATTATATATCTTGGTTGGAACATCGGAAATTCGGACGAACGAGCGTGCATCCGTGCACGAGTATCACTTGGGCGCTTTGTCAAGCAAAGCGTGCAGTTGTGGTTCGAAACCAGACAACTGTATTGGCGAGGGCATTGTGCCACTGTTGGGACATTGTGCCATGGGATTGTTCGGAGCGATGGGTGTTGCACCAATTGGAACACTATGTCGAGAAGCGGCATAGTGCCTACGGGGATAACTTGATATTTGTGCCTTGGGCTATAAGTTGGAGAAAGGTTATGGATAATTGGTTGGATGAGTCTAGGATCGTTTGGTGGGACGAGAATGCTCGATCCTCTCGTCAAACCTACTTGGTGTCTGCATTGGTCACGGATAACCTGTGTTGCACGAGGTTTGGTCTCCTCGAACGGGAAGGCTCTGGAGCACCGGGACCGTTCGGCCATGAGGAAAAAATTTGTAACGTGCCTCGGGCGCGGTGCCGGTAGTTTAATACGATTCAGGCGGGCTCGCTACTTAGCGCTGTTTCGAGTAGAACTGTAATTGATCAGTCCGATCAAAGTCATTTATGTCTTGGCCAGTGACTTCGTATAGATAAGAGTTGGTTTGCTTTACTTTGCTTTGGTTTGTACTTTTTCACGTAGGCGGCGGCCACCTTGCCTCGGCAAGAGTGTGCAAATCGAGATTGGATTATAACGTTTGGTTTGAGGATGTATATTGAGGCTTGGATGATGGTTCGATAGATTTTCGTGTTGCTTGGATTTGAGTAGGACGGTTTGCATGCTAGTTTCCTTCGAGTTGGCTTTATTTGCTTGTCTATTGGCTTGAGTTGAATGCTTGCATTGCTTAACCTGCTTTACAGCTTTCCTTAAAATGTCATACCTATGCCATGAAAAGAATCTAGAATTCAACTAGAAAGATCACCATATAACTGTTTGCATTCACTATTTTACTTAGTATCGGCTTAGACGAGCGGGTTACCCCGCTCACCAGTACGGCTGTGTACTGATCCACGTTTGTGGACATTATTTCAGATTCGCAGGTGTAGTGGCGTTGCTTGGATATACGGGACATAATGTATGAACGGTAAGTACCTTTGTGGGCTAGAGAAAAGAGCAAGAGTATTACATCGCCTTAGTGGCATCGCCTTTGTGGCAGTTCATTTTGACACTATCGAGAGCTTCACTGCGTGTACTCTGATGTGTGCTTGGTACACAATAATTGACTTTTGCTGCAACTTGGTCGTTTCGATGATAACTTTGATGTTTGACAACATCGCCTTGTGCGAGCGCAACTCCAGGCTCGTACGACATCACGTCCCGATGAGAACGATTGTCTTGTGGGAGCGCTGCAACGTGTTAATTCACGTTCAGCGGGGACTATTGAGCTTGTGGGAGATTGGGGCGTGACATATTGGTATCAGAGCGCCTGGTTCATTTCCTCGTACTTGGTCCTTCGTTTCATCACAAACTCTAAATAGCTTCCGCGTGTCATTTAGCTCTTGGCTCTACTCAGTGCCGCATTGGATGTTTCATGTAATAAGTCTACATATTTGTTGGTTATGGCTGCATATTGTTCTTCGTTGTGTTACATTTGTTGGTTTTTGGTAGATCGCTTAGCATCGTTAGGCATTGTTGCATCCGTGCAGCAAGTTGGGTGGCGTTGTTGCATTTGTGCAGCAAGTTGAGAGGGCGTCGTTTAGTTGGTTTGGCTTGTCATTCGGGGAGTTTTTGGTTGCATCAGTGGAGTGAGTTGGTTGGCAGACGAGATTGGTTATGTGGCATGTTGTGAGTAGAAGCATCAGATGAGAATAGATCGTTGCACGAGAAGCTCGTGTAGCGAATGTGTTGGATGGAGTTTAATTTTTGGCTGGGTATAGCACAGAGAGCATTGGCTGAGCAGGTTTGAGTTTGGCTTAGGAATATCAGGATAGTGTTGCACGAGTTGCTCATACAGCTAATGAAAGGAACAGTTGGGTATTGGGTTAGACTACTTGGAAGAGATCATTGTACGGGTTGCTCGTGTAGCAAAAATATGGACGGTTTGAGAATAGCTGGAAGTATTGAGAATGGAACATAACACAAGTTGCTTAACGAGATTGATGGAAAGAGTTAGATGGTTCGTGCATTGGCTGAGTATCATGTCAGACTTGAGTTAGGGATGGCAGGCACAAGGGATGGTTCAAATAGATCTTGAATTAGTAGCAAAGGAATCGTAATGCGAGTAGCGACTTGATTCGGAGTGGTATATGGGATACCACATAGTGAGCAAGGCATTGAAATATTTTGGATAGACATCAATAAAAATTCCCTCAACGGACACGGGTAACAGGAATATAAGTTGGTTGGTGCACATCGGCTGAGTTAGGAAATGAAAAAAATAGAGCGAGCGAATATTGAGTTGAGCAATCGAGAACGGACTTGTGCAAATAGAAGTATCGTTGGACTTGGGTGATGGACGAGATCGAAATCAGCAATGGAAAGAGTGTTTGGAAATTTAAAGGATTGAGACAGACCAAGTATTAGAAACAAGTTGAGATAATCAGATGGAAAGCTGAATATCGGATTTCGCTTGCACTATTTGAAAGTTCGGTGGAGCATTCATGAATACAAAGAGAGAGTTGAGCATAAGGAACGAACAATTAGGATACGCTTGAGCGAAGCGATAGGTGAATCGAAGGATAGCAAGCACGGACTACGAATTTTGGCAACACATTGGAGCTGATGGATGGGTAATGGAACACGATCTAGTTTGGAGGGGCAATGCGATGGATTCGTGTGGACTTAAAGGATGTTAGATATTGATGCTCGGGAAGTTTGACTCAAGTTTAGCGGAAGTGAAAAATTTAGCGAAATGGTGCAACAATGATAGAAGGATTCTTCGGAAGACATAAACGGGCATGAGGCAAGTACTGTAGCGGATTGAGGCAACAAGTAAAGGCAACATGGATTTGAGATTTATGTTGGAACCAATGCACGAGGCATTGAAAGAGTGTGGACTAATCAGAACATAGAGAAATCAAGACGGGCTAAGGAATGGACCGAGAGCAAGGATTGTGGCGGATGGACTTTTGAAGATAGCTAAACTAGAAAGCAACGTTGGAGCAAATTACTGTGCTACTCGAGCACGTTGGACGTGCACTGTGAAACATGGCATACGAATAAGAATTGGAGCAAGTCTTTGGTTTCAGAAATTATTGCAAGTGGTAGTGCGAATAGTCGAACATGGCAGTCCTAAAATTTTGATGGATTTATGACAGAATGGAGGATTGATGGAGGACGGTTTCAACGAGTGCAGTTCTCATTTATGGCTTGGATAGATAGTAAGACTCTAAGTGGTTAAACGGTGTTTGGTTGACAGATTCGTCAGGGGTAGTGCATGAAGTGCTCGGATTCAGAAGTTCGTTTGGATGGAATGGCTGAATTATGGCTCGGATTTATAGAGGAGATATAGCATGGTTCGTAGTAACTGTCCATCGTGATGACTTACAATTATCGAGCGTAGCTTCGGGACAGCTGACCCTAGCGACTTGACCGCCAAATCAGAGATGAATATTGTGGACCCATAGAACGACCCTTGAGGTGGCGCATTTGGGAATGCGTCGAGGGTGGATGTGAGTAGTATGTATTGGAGATTGGCCTAAGTGACTGAGTGTTGGATTTGATAGATCCTTGGGATAGCCTTCAGCTGAAGATGCAGCCAGAAGATCGAAGCGATGGTGGGAATGGCCTAAGTCAACTGATAAGATTCAGAGTCGCAGATTTTTGAAGATAGCATTGCCTCTGACTCCTCGTGCCCAGGAAGGGAATATCATTCATATGAATTGACGACTGTAAAACTAGCTTGTGAAGTTAAAGCAGTGACTCGTTGAGATCAAATCATTGCAATACTGGAAGGGACAGATGTGCCTCAGATCTATAAGATACATCAAAACTTAGTCTGAGATGCGTGCTCGTACAGAAGGCAAAGGTGATATCCTGTGCTTCGAGGCAGTGGAAGTAGCGCGAAGAACTATTCCATGCGCAACCTAGAAATTATGGCGAGTGTGTCCACGTTGAAATCGTGGCAACACTTCCCTTTGGCGTGGCGGCAAAATCTTCGTAGATCACATGAACCTCAATATAGATGTTCACCCAGTAAGGTATTGAGATTGCAGGAAAAGGTGTTGGGCTGAACTGATCTAAAAGCAAAGTTGATATTTGGGTAAGTCGTCTAGCTGGGGTAGTATCAGTTATGATGATCGTTCGGAGCAATAGAAGATATTTGGAGATGGTGCTAGTGTGGATTCAGAAATAGTTGAATGGATTGAGTTGGAACACGAACTGAATTGAGTCAACTGGGAAATTATCATACTTGAGGATAGCTCTTGTGCGAATAAGTTGGAATGAAAGTCAGGATTGGTTCAATTGGGAGTAAAGTGAAATAAATGCCTCGGATATAAAGATACCCATGGAACTTGTCCAAATTCGCTATCGCTAAGCTCGGTTGAAATGCATGTATTTCAGGGACGCCTTAAATATGTGTATGATCCAAAACTAAGCGATATAAGGAATTCGTATTGAGCTGCAAGGAGGATGTGGGAAAATAAAAATTGTGTGAGTGTTCAGCGCAAGCGAGATACTGAGTCTGGATCTAGAAAATGTGAGTTGCATAGAGCAGAGTTATGGAATTAGATTGCGACATGCTAGTAAAGAATGGATACTAGTATGGTTCGACGATGAACCTGATTCTAAGTGGTATATTATGTAACGTACCGCAACCGCACGGTGCGTTACGCTGAGTCGGACTAAATGAGGCAATAGCTGGTTACATTTTGATTTATTGAATTTGGGAACAAGTATTGATTTGAGTTGGTTTCATGTGCAGATCGCTAGCGGAGTTCGATGGAAAACAGGTGTTCGTTCAGAGCAGTACTGGGATAGCTGGATTGGAGCGATAATACCGTCTTCCTTAGTCCGATCGGTCGGATGATTTGGAGAGCACGACCTGCTCGTACGGTTATACCAATTGAGTAGATCGTGCTCTGCATCGGACCACGGGTTCAAGGGATCGACCGTATCGGCAGAGCAGGATGCTTAACGGAATCAGACTTGGTAAGTGGGCTCTGTCCCTTCTCCTCTACTCCTTTATGCCTAATAATATGTAACACACGTAAAGGTTTGAACACTTGGACTGAAACTTGGGAATCACTACACTGTGGCGTGCATAGAGTGTACGTCGTTTGTTTAGATAGATTTGTGGCTTGAGTTGGTTTTCGCGTTGGATATTTGGAGCTAGAGTTGGATTATATTTGGGGCAGTTGGAGAAACAGTTGGAATTATATATCTTGGTTGGAACATCGAGAATTCGGACGAGCGAGCATGCATCCGTGCACGAGTATCACTTGGGGGCTTTGTCAAACAAAGCGTGCAGTTGTGGTTCGAAACTGGACAACTGCATCGGCAAAGGCATTGTGTCACTGTTGGGGCATTGTGCTACGGGATTGTTCGGAGCGAGGGATGTTGCACCAATTGGAACACTGTATCGAGAAGCGGCATAGTGCCTATGGGGATAACTTGAGATTTGTGCCTTGGGCTATATGTTGGAGAATGGTTATGGATAATTGGTTGGATAGTTGGTTGGATGAGTCTAGGATCATTTGGTGGGGCGAGAATGCTCGATCCTCTCATCATACCTACTTGGTGTCTGCATTGGTCATGGACAACCTGTGTTGCACGGGGTTTGGTCTCCTCGAACGGGAAGGCTCCAGGGCACCGGGACCGTTCAGCCATGGGGGAGACAAATTGGTAACGTGCCTCGGGCGTAGTGCCGACGGTTTAATGCGATTCAGGCGGGCTCGCTACTTAGCGCTGTTTTGAGTAGAACTGTAATTGATCAGTCCGATCAAAGTCCTTTATGGCTTGGCCAGTGACTTCATATATATAAGAGTTGGTTTGCTTTACTTTGGTTTGGTTTATGCTTTTTCGCGTAGGCGGCGGCCACCTGGCCTCGGCAAGAGTGTGCAAATCAAGATTGGATTATATTGTTTGGTTTGAGGATGGATATTGAGGCTTGAATGATGGTTCGATAGATTTCCGTGTTGCTTGGATTTGAGTAGAACGGTTTGCATGCTAGTTTCCTTCGAGTTGGCTTTATTTGCTTGTCTATTGGCTTGGGTTGAATGCTTACATTATATACCTGCTTTACAGCTTTCCTTAACATGTCATACCTATGTCATGAAATGAATCTAGGATTCAACTAGAAAGATCACCATATAACTGTTTGCATTCACTATTTTACTTAGTGTCGGCTTAGACGAGTTGGTTACCCCGCTCACCAATACGGCTGTGTACTGACCCACGTTTGTGGTCATTATTTCAGGTACGCAGGTGTAGTGGCGCTGCTTGGATATATGGGACATAATGTATGAACGGTAAGTACCTTTGTGGGCTAGAGAAAAGAGCAAGAGTATTACATCGTCTTTGTGGCATCGCCTTTGTGTCATTTCATTTTGACCCTATCGAGAGCTTTGCTGCGTATACTCGGATCTGTGCTTGGTACACAATACTTGACTTTCCCTGCAACTTGGTCGTTTCGATGATAACTTTGATGTTTGACAATATCGCCTTGTGCGAGCGCAACTCTAGGCTCGTACGACATCACGTCCCGATGAGAACGATTGTCCTGCGGGAGCGCTGCAACGTATTGATTCACATTCAGCGGGGACTATTGAGCTTACGGGATATTGGGGCATGACAGATATGACTATGTCCTCCCTAATGGACATCACCCAAAGGGATAGAGAACAGACATGAGAATACATCGAACGTTTTCGACAAGCGGTATTGAAGTTGCCTTCCGGTATCCCCGAATCTACACTTGTACACGTGTCGAAAGAACCTCTTACCATCAGTAGACTCTGGACAACTCTGGCCCGTTCAGTGACTGGACTACATTTATCATAAGTGTCGCTGCTGTAAAAAAGAGGATGTGACATCATTTGTACTCGAGGAGTTTCACGCCGAATTACTAATAGTGGACCTCACACGGAGAACTTGTATCTTTAGCATCGGAGCCGGAGCCTTATGTGGAGCCGTACATGGATGTCCACGACCACGCTAATTACGACGACGGGTGCGTGAACATGATTTTCGACGCTGCCGGACCCAAGTTTTAATCCGAATAATCATGATGTAGCTGAGGAGGCACCGAATGTCGATGCTGCAAAGTTTATAGAGTTACTGAAGAATGCAAGGTCTTCATTATATCTTGGTTGTGAGGATCATTCACCGTTGGAGGTGGTTACAAGACTGTTGAGCATCACGTCTGATTTTAACATGTCGCAAGAATACTACAACCGACTGATGGAGTTGATTATAGAGATCTTGTCGGCGGGTGCTAAATTACCTAAAGACTTCTATCGATCTAAGAGGATGGTGAGATCCCTCTGGATGGGATATGAGAAAACTGATGCATGTCGCAACGGGTGCATGCTGTACTACAAAGACGACAAGGATGAAGATGTGTACAGATTTTGTGGTGTTGATCGCTACAAGGCAACTGGTACAAGAAGGTCTGTCGGTGCAAGGAAGCTGACCGATTCGATGCACTACTTGACTTTAACGCCGCGGTTGCATATGTTGTTTATTGTGAATGAGACTACCGAAAATATGAGTTGGCACAGGCGAGAACAATTGAAGGAGTATTGGATCACCCATCCGATGGAGAAGCATGGAAGCACTTCGATCGAGAGTATCCTGATTTTGCTTCGGATTCACATAATGTAAGATTGGGGCTCTCCTCCGACGGTTTCACTCCATTTGGACTTTTTGGCTTCCAGTATTCGTGTTAGTCTATGATCGTCATCCCGTACGACCTATCGCCTTGGATGTGCATGAAGACTCTGGTTTTTTTCTTAACCGTCATTATTCTGGGTCCGAATAATCCGAAGAGGAACATCGATGTGTACTTGCAACCGTTGATAGATGAGTTGAATCAGCTGTGGAAAGTATGAGCTAACACGTACGATGTTTCAAAAAAGCATAATTTTCAGATGAGGACCACTTATTTGGACTATCAACGACTTTTTGACTTATGGCATGTTACCAGGATGGAGGACTAATGGTCATCTCTTATGTCAGTATTGCATTGACCGTACTAAGGCTTTCCGCTTGAAACACGGAGGAAAACCGTGCGCCTTCGACTGTCATCGACAATTTCTGTCGTCGGATCATCCGTTCTGGAGGAACATGAATACATTTTGTGCCGACGTTGTGGAGAAGGCAAATCTACCTCCAATGTGGCCCGGAGACACGATATAGGAAGCGATTAATGATTTACCAAGTGCTATTGAAGAGCCTACTAAGGGGTACAAGTATGGATTTGGTCACTCATAACTGGACGAAGAGAAGCATATTCTGGGACCTGCCATATTGGAGCACCAATCTGATCGGACATAACCTTGATGTCATGCATATCGAGAAGAATGTATTTGACAACATAATTAATACTATGATGGACGTAAATGGGAAGACGAAAGACAATCCCAAGGCCAGGTTAGACTTGAAAGAAATATGCAGACGTCCTGCGTTGCATTTGATAGAGGAAGGGAATTAGAAGTATAAGCAGCCTAAGGCAATTTTTTTACTGGAAAAGAAGGATAAATAGAGACTTTGTAGATGCATTTAGGGGCTAAAATTTTTAGATGGGTACGTGACAAATATGATAAGATGCGTCGATCCGAAGAAGAACAAACTGACGGGTATGAAGAGCCACAACTGTCATGTATTCATGGAAAGGTTAATTACGATTGCATTTCAAAAATTCTTACCGCAAGTAGTTTGGGATCCATTGACATAGCTTAGCATATTCTTCAGAGATCTTTGTTCTACTAAGTTGCTCGTTGATCGCCTAAAAAACAAGAGAAGGACATTGCGATAACATGGTGCAAGCTCGAGCGGGTGTTTCCTCCTGGCTTTTTCGTCTCCATGAAACATTTGCCAATTCATCTTTTCTACGAGATCCGTATCGATGGACCTGTAGGTTATCGGTGGATGTATCCGTTCGAGCGACAGTTGAACCACCTAAAGAGAAAGGTAAAAAACAAGGCACTGGTCGAGAGTTCTATTTGTGAAGCATATGTTCTCGAGGAGATTACAAACTTTTGTTTCATGTATTTCAAGCCTCATATTGCTACTAATCGAACGAGAACTCCGAGAAACGACGACGGGTACTAGGAATCTAATTATGCAATACTGAAAGTATTCAATACTTTCGGTAAGCCTTCGGGCAAAATGAAGAAGAGATATACGAATGACGATGAGCTAAGGGATGCTCTGTTGTATATGTTACTCAACCGCGACGAGGATGAAGTACAGAAGCTCGAGGGGTAAGTAATTAATACGTCCATGATTAAGCCATCTCAATGTAATAGTATACGCTAATATTGTTACACTAATTAGGCGATATTTTATTATTTTTAGCACATTTAATGATGATGCGAGGTCGATGAGACCATACATAACAGATAAAGAAGTAAAACAGGAAATAAGAAGTCATTTTTTTCTTGGTTGAGTGCATATGTAAGGAGCTCGCTAATTTCTTTTGTATATGCACTTTACAAAATAATTAACGGAACGCTGAACTTAATTTCTTATCTTGTGGTATTTAGGTCGATCGTCCAGATGCAACCCTTGAGAATAAATCTATTAGAACTCTAGCTAATGGGCCAATTTCTGCCGTTAAAATCTGACCAAGCTATTGTATAAATGGGTTTAGGTTCAAGTCAACAACTGCTCCGATCAGAGACAGCGTCCTAGATCTCGATTTTATGAAAAATAGTTGTTTGTGTATAAGATCTTCGAACTACAAAGATGTCGATACATGCAATGATTTCTATGACGTCTTACGGGAGATTGTGGAGTTGACATATAATTATGTAATAGAGCCTACTAAGTTCGTGTTATTCAGGTGTGATTGGTTCGATCCGATCCAAGATCAAAGTTGAAAAATAGACAAGCATGATCTTGTGGATATAAACTATCGACGTCGATATCAAGGCTATGAACCATTTGTCCTATCAAGTTAGGCTCAGCTCATGTATTTCACAACTTATCCTAAACGGGGAACAACGAGGTCGGACTAGTAGGCAGTATGTAAGACCAAAGCTCTAAATACTTTTGACGTTGACGAAATAACTTATCCGGATGATGAGCTACCTCTTGTAACAAATATTGTACATGGGGACTTAATGGAAGTTTCTCATTAGACGTCTAATCGTGTAGAAGAGGTAGAATTATCCGAAGAGTATGGCGAAGTAGATGAAAGTGAAGATGAGGAGGAAGATGAAGAGGATGACGAGAAAAATGAAGAAGAAGAATTTTCAGAAGAGGATTGAAAATAAAATGAAATCTATTTAGTCTTCTGACATGCCCGTATTTCTCTCCGGTAGACTTATCGTTGTATTATCTTTCTGGATTGGACTTCTTAGATGTATTATCTTTCTGGATGTATTATCTTTCTGCATTAGACTTATTGTTATTATCTAGACTTATTTACAACTTGAGAAATTGGATTTCCTTCTCTATATATCATATTGTGCGTATCTTACTTAATATTTGATTTAGTATTGTTTTGTGATGTTATTGTATTTTAGCTGTGGAATGTAAAAATCTATTTAGTGAAATGTACTTGTGGCTATGTATTATATTTTTTCTTCTTCTTTTCATTTAGTAACATGTATTGTATTTAAACTGTTTCTTTGTAACTTTTATTTTGTCTATCATAAGTCAGATATGACAGGATGACACGGATCGTTCGTTTAGTCTAGAGGTAGAGTATCTAGACGACATGTTATTTCGATTGACAGTTCTCCTTCGGGACATGGTATTGGGTCCGGACCCTCGTCTCCCATTACTCAAGTCTTTCGATCACTAACTCCTCCTGGCAGTACTCCTGGGACGAGCAGTTCCATGTCTGAGACTACTCCTATGTCCACTTTGGATCGTTGGTGAGGAACATTATGAAATAAAGAGCAAATACATAAGGCATGTCTAGGCGCATATTTTCTTGTTGGCGTCTTGCTGTGGGACTCCCCTGGAGAAAGACACATTGCCTAGTGAGGTTATAGCTGGTGTGCCTTACTACGAGGTGCGCCTTTGACTACACGTCGGGACGTGTTCGATACAGTGTCCGACATGACACGGCTTGAATTTTTGGTGTGTTCATGCTTCATAGTATTTAATGTACTCCATTTCCATCGTACTAATCTTGGAACCCTTAGATTCAAACTCTCTCCAAACTTCCATTTAGAGTCTAATGCTTCTCAAGTATCGCCAAATCATATAATATCATCACCAAACAACATTGTTAACATACACCATGTAACTTCATCAAATGAAATTTCTATTTTGGTTTAATTAAATATGTTGTTCTACAGTTTTCCAAGAATAAATTGTTGGAGACTAAGTAAGTCTATGTATCCATGCCATGCGTCTCACGCTATGACTGACAACATCAGGCTTCCTATTTGACAATTGTATGTAGATAGAAACCAAGTAGATTTTAGATGTAATATTTGGCCATATCTGATTTTGGGTGTTCTGAAGTTGTATGTTCAATTTCGGAGTTCCTGCTTTAGTTATTCTTTATGCTGCGCTGCAATTTTGGTACTGGAAATCAAACCTTCAAGTTGCATGTGCCTATGCTTTTCTTATGCTCTTTGTTTCGTAGCTAACATTTCTTTATCTTGAGCTTATTTATTTTCTATTAGTTGTTTGAATGTATCGTATGATTTGTCAAAGAAACCAAAGAAGTAGTACCTAACCCCAGTAAAGAAAGGACATAATGACCAATTACATGATATGATCAGTGATCATGTTGGATTTCTAATGGATTGGCCAAAATGACAAGATCATGATATTATTAATTTATTTCTCATTGAATTGTTCGTAGCTGATGCGAGTGTTCTTGATTACGTTGAACTTGTTATCTTTTAGTCTGCAATTAGTAATTACAGATGACTAGTATATATGGTTATGTTTGATCTGCATAGAATTTGTCAATTCTAATCTTCAATTAGTCTTTTTCTGTCATTGTTTATGCTGAACAAAGGAATATGAACTATACGCCTAAAGATGTCCCTCTCTGTGGTGACCTGAACTTTTTCGAGTAGCAACATCTAGGCTGTCACCTAGTTCTGGTAGGCCGACTACATCTGGCTCTACCCTAAAAACTGGTTGTTCGTCCTCATCCATACATCCTATCCACAATTAGTTTTAGTTGGTGGTTTTACGTACCTGAATAAATTGTAGGAGATAGTGGTGGCAGTCGAGCACCATATTTCAGTGAATGAAAAAAATGTTATGAGATACAAAGTCACAGAGTCTTGGAACACGATTTATTTCA
This sequence comes from Iris macrosiphon, assembly GCA_036927795.1. Classification (NCBI taxonomy): domain Eukaryota; kingdom Viridiplantae; phylum Streptophyta; class Magnoliopsida; order Asparagales; family Iridaceae; genus Iris; species Iris macrosiphon. The sequence continues at coordinate 101,798,368 of JAYESA010000009.1, forward strand.
TATTATTGACAGATCTGGGTATCCACTGTGTATAAACTATCGCCATCAACAGTTTGAGTTCATGTCACAACTCTATTTATTATTCATTTCTGTTTTTTAATCAAATATTTGTACTAGTGATTTTGGAAGCTATGCATGCTCATTTAACTTTTTAACTATTGTTTTCTTCTTGGTTTTTACAGTTCTCTTGGAATTGAGATTTGTCCAACAATGAGTTGCATTCAAACCAATATCATTGCCCCAAATGCAAACATTGGAAGGATTTATTATCCTTTACCTTGGTTGTCTCAGCCTTCTTATCCGAAGGTCAGACTTATGAATGTTTCTGTAAGTCTTAAAGTCGAACATCATAAGGCATTTCCAAAACTTAATTGTAGTTCACCGAGCTACAGAAGATGTTCTCCAATTTGCTTCTCTGGAGCGAAAGGAAACTCAAATAGTGAAAATGAGGTAATATTTCTTCATTTCTCGCACAAAATTTATTTAAGCTATTTTACTTTAATATGCATTATATACTAAACCTTCACTCACCTTGTGCCTTCATAACCTGGAGATCTATTGTATTATCTATTTTACTTTGTGTAGCCACGATATCTTTTTATATTCATCTATATTCATAAATGCTTCTCGCTTATATTTTGTGGGCCTATTAAGACAGCTTTAAGTTTAGAATCATGTGTATACATTGAAATCAGATGGTGCATTATATTACACAACATCATTGAAATAATGCCAACTATTGTGCAAAGATAATTTTATGACTTTGCCTCTTATTTTTCAACTGCATTTTGTTGGGTTTTCGTGGAATTTATTGATTTGGGTGGAACTGCCGACAGCCATTTTCTTAGGATCCCTTGAAGAGAGCCCTAAGTGGTTTTAAGACAGAGCGAACAGTGCAAGATTTATTGAGCGAGCAGATGCAAAAAGAGGAGTTTGATGGCAATGGAGATGGTGGCAGTCCTATTGGAGGAGGTGGTGATGGGTTTGGTGGTGGAGAAGATAAAAGTTTCTCTTGTATCTTGAATGAGCTGCTACAAGTGGTTCTGGCGACTATTGGATTTATATTTGTGGTAATTATCATATTTTTATCAAAATTCCCTATCAATAACTTTTAACTCTCATTGAAGCTCCCTACATATTGATTTCTGGCACACTGCTAAAATGCTTATATTTATACAACCATACCTTTTGTAGAATCTAAAAAATCCATGCATCTGCTTTAAGTACGATATTTTATTTAATAATCCATCTACTGGATTTTAGTTAGTTGGAAAGTAATTATAGATGGTTTCCCCCATGAGTTTTAGGTTCTATGATATGGTAGGGCATAACGCAACATCATACAAGTAGATAATCATCTTCTAGATGTGAACAATGGTATTAAGCAAGGGAAAGACATATAGTCATGACTAATAGGATGCAAGGCAGGCATCGTGAGTGTTTTGTGAAGGATCTAGAAGGTTGAATGTTTTGTGATGAATCTAGGAGGACTGTCCACTAGCTTCAGCCACCTTAGAGCATGCAATGAAACATGGATGTAAGCTTTTATAAATTAATTGAATATTCATGTATAAAAAAAAGTAATCCGTATCATAAAATAATACTTCTAAATTGATGATGGCAATCTAGTCTGTAGAGTCCTTTGGTTGGGAAAGGCTGGCCCTTGGTTCAGGCCAGGGGGTACAGTAAGTAACTGACCCTTTATTCTAAAAAGAAAATATGTTTTGTTTAATTTCATAATGAGATTCTATGATGTAATATGGAATTGCAGCTATAAAATAAGATTCTGAATCCAATTTAGCAAGTAATGTTTAGAAGGGCTGGTGACCAAGATGCAATCATGCAACTCAGTTGGAAAACCCATGCTTTCTAAATTGATGATGACAAGAATAATGCTAGAGGAAAAGGGAACAGTTATAATGGAAGCATGCTACAATATGCACAAGAATACTAGCAAGAGAATTAAGTCATCAGTTTCCTTGTGTATTTTTCGAGAAAACGATATCCCTTATTACAACTGAAAATACAAAACTGAGATTAAATCATTAAATATCATCACCAAGCACCAATTATTGAAAGGAAATGTTAAGTATGCATGGAATTATCTAGAACAATACCAATTGATTGGTTGACACAAATTGTTCAATTTCTAGATTATGAACAAAAAACAACAGTCAAAGAATATCTAAAGTAAAATGAAGTCAATTACAAACCATCATACACTCTAAAGATAGGTTGAAAGCTTGGAGTGAAGGCTGAAGATAAGATGTTGAAGATGAGTTGATATGAGTTTCTAAAGAAGGGAAAGAAGTTGCAATGGCCAATGTCATGCAACTTCTACAAGCAACTTACTCTTAAGGGAAGGGTCTCTTTCCAATGTTTAGCTGCATACATGCTTAGGATGATTTAATGAGGGATGACAATATGGAATACTAAGAGATTGAAGGTTGGGATATCACAGATTGAAGGGAAGGGAAAAAGGAAGATACTATTTATGTTTTAAGCTATGTTGTACAGACATGAGAAATGGTCTGTATCTGTATCACATCGGTATCTGTATTCACACAAAATAGGTGAATACTTATTTTACCTATTTAAAATGTATGTATCCCGTATTTGATTGTGTGCCCTTATATGTATCCGTGTCGATATTCGTGCAACATAGTTTTTTGGAGTTATTTTTATTTGTTTCTTTATAACTTCTGTTGTTGGTCCTAAAAAGAGGCATTACTATAGATTTCCTCCCAGTTAGAGCATACATTGTTGGAACCAAAGAAAGGTTGAATTCTCTTATATTTTGATCACTTTCCGTCACTAGTTTATATTACAACTACTCTAATCTCTTTTGGGAAAGAGATAGGTGCCCTGAACTAAGAAATGATGTCACTATGGAACCTAAGAACTAAAGGATTATAAGCAAATTGACTTGATGCGACCAGGTTACAAATTTCAGTCATGTGCTCAGCCTTTGTCAACCAAAAGAAGTTTTAGTAGTAGTGATCTTATTGTAGAAAAGATCTTTAAACTTCAGATTAGGCAGCGGACGAAATTCTCTTGATAAATAAATTTTCTCACCCTGATAATTGCAGAAAAAGTGTCTAATATTCAGAAGACCTACATATTCTATTATCAGAAAGTTGCATGAAAGATAGTGATCATTCCATCCATTCTTGGATGCCCTGTGGACGACTTATTGGATATCTCTAGTCAGGACCAAATGCAAAAGTTATGCTATTTTGGGTCTAGTTCCTGAAATAGTCTTTATTTGTGAGCATTAAGTGTATAGAGCTACAGAGATGTGAGGTAAGAAAGCTTTAAGTCGTCTTTCTTGAATTCTTGATCCTTCTATTTTGTTTATCATTAAAATGGTCAGAATGCCACATTAATAATTTTTTGTAGACATAGGACAATTTATAAAGGGAAGTTCAATGAAAAACTAAATGAAACTAAATTTTTTTGTAGACGTCAGCTAGGTATGAACTCTGCCATTGACAGGACCCCAATAAATGGAGCAAAATATGACCTACTTCTAAAAAATTGAACTTGTTTCTTTGTGAGACATAAAAATGCTTCCTAAAAGGATTATATGGCCAAACTGGTCAAAACTATTGTAGATCTGACCAAAATCAAGCCATTTTCTAGATAGGATAATCCTATTGTCCCATTTTCCATTCTAGATGTACTCCATTCCCAAAGGTGCTTCCATAGTGAACTGAAACACAAAATGAGATGTGAACTAATTTATGTGTACATCCCTAGACAAGAAAGCATAATTTGACATACAAAACAAAATTTAGATCTTAAGTAGAGGTGGTCAGTTATCCAATAGTATGCTCATCCAATAGTATGCTCGGGGAACCTGATGCTGCTTGAATTATTGGCCCTTTAAGAAGTCTAATATTTTGGCCAGTTAGGATCCTGCTAACTCAAGATATGGAAGATGACAAACAATATATCATAGATTTTTCCAACTGACAATCTAACACTTACTAAACTATGTGGTTGGAACATGACTATCGGAAGTGACTTCTAGGAGAAGATAAGTGATGTAAATATACTTGTGAAACAGATCACATATATGTTTAGTGGCTGTCAAGTAGCCAAGAAGATCGTGCAATTCATGTTGACGCAAATGTGACTATTGCAGCATACGATGAAACCAATTACTTCATTGTCTGGAGTAGTTATCGATATTGCTATCCTGGTCCTTGCAAGTAATATTAAGTTTGGTACTTTGTTTTATATGTGCATAGGTCTCTATCAGCAACAACCATGTCTGTATTTTCTTAGTTTCTTATGGTGGAACCAAAAGAGTCAAGGTCTAGTGTTAGGAACAGGACAAACCCATTTTTTATTAAACACTTTCATGAGAGCAGCATACTATGTTCTCTATGGGTGCCAGGGTTTTTTTCTTACCATTAATAATTGCCATATGTCGATGTGCTATTCGGTACTATAGGGACCATAAACATCAAGCTCCAGTGTTAGTTAAAGGACTAAAGGTCACACCAAGAAATTTGGATTCAGTGACAGGACAAGTAAATCTCAAACCGAATCCTACATAGACCCAAAACTTCAAGTAAGACACTAAAATCACAATACGATATCGTATGACATTTCTTTGGCCAGTTAGGAAGCTGCATTAAAACATCTAATCTTCCAAATCTGTTGATGTCATTGATTTTGTATTGTATTTAATATGTCAAGAGTTAGCTATCACTTGCTCTGAGGAAGTGTATCATGGGTTGCTTATTTGTTGACGGAACAAGAATCACATTTAAATGGTATTGTGTTGTAAGGACACATATACAACATTGTACAGATACAACATCTACTTTGTTGTATCCTAGTATGTTGGATTCATAGTTTGAAGCATCGGCCGATACCGATCCGATACGGCCCATACCGATACAGTTTGGCATGACCCAATCTAATATCGACCGATATCCGATGTTGATCGATACCGACATTAGAGGTCTCTTTTCCGGTCATTTTGACAAATAAATTTGAATTAAAAAGACCAATTAGCAAGGGTGTAAAAGCATAGTAAGCTTGTAAAAATATATAAAAGAGAAAAACGTATCTATCGTATTTTAATCAATCGACAAGGGTGACTACTATTTCATTCAATATCAAAAATACTAAGAAAAAATATTGAAAATATTTTAAATTATGCATATATTCTCGAAAATGTTAATAATTTACTAATAGTTGTTTGCTTTCCGATACTCCGATCCGAAACTACCGATACTACTGATACCGCCGATCCCGATACTCATAGGAATGGTCCAATACCGATACCAATACTTTGAACCTTGGTTGGATTGTCCATGTCCTGTCCAATACGTGTTTGACATGACAGGTCATACAACGTTGTACAGATACAACACCTACTTTGTTGTATCCTAGTATGTTGGATTGTCCATGTCCTTTCTAATTCTTGTTTGACACGACAGGTCATGGACACGGTTTATGGAGTTCCCATACTTCCTAGGTTAAGAGATAGTTTATTGAGAAATATTTTGGATGATCTTATAATTAACTTCCAAATTGTTTGGATTATCATCTTACCTCTTAGTCAATATTCTTTAAAATTTTATGGAACATGGAGGGTACTCCTTAGCTGCATGAGCTTAAACTCCATAGTTCATATCTAAGAGATAAGTCTACCTACCCGCCAGATAGCCATCACCTTCATCTAGCTTACGGCTACCTTGGCTAAATATTTGCACCAACATAGAGGTCGACCTGTAAACACCCAGATTTTTAGAATTAAATTTTAGAATTTTAATTATGAATTTTTGAGTTTTTGAATATTTTTCTATAATTTTTAATTAATTATAATAAATATTCTTCAGGAATTTATATTTTGTGTATTAAATTAATTATTAAAATATTAAAAAAAATTATATTTTTAAGTGTATAATTAATAATAGGATATTGTGTAATTTTTCTGGAATTTATTGGGCTCAAAAACTATTTTTAAATAGCTAAATGTATTATTTTTAAATAAACCAACTTAAACCAATCCGAACCAAACCGAACCATCCTAGACCAACCCAGACCAAACGAACTCGGATCCTACCCGACTCACAACCCCCAACCTGACCCACAAACCCATCCTCTTCCAAACCAACCACCCCCCCCGCACCCATTCCTTTCCTCTCCCCCAACCGCCGCGTACTTCCCCCTTTCACCTCCCGATAACAGTCCACTTCGACCCCTATATAAACCGCCAGACCCACCCCCTCATCCACCATCAAACCCTCTTTCATTCCCGACAAGCCACCACCGTCGACGACGCCGGACCGTCGCGCACCACCGTCGCAAAGTCGCCGCCGCAAGTCGCCTGAATTTTCGAGCAGCAGCAAGCAGTGAGGTATCCTTCTTCCCACTCTCGTATCTCTGTGCACAATTATCCAAATATTGATATGTCAAATCCTATACGAAGACCACATGACCTCTCGAACCCTGTATAATTAGTTTAGGGTATCGTATCCTGTGTCGGTCGTAAATTGTGACGCAAAACAAGAAAAAATGACCAAATTTGTAGTTCAGAAAACTGTCCCAAACATCCATGTTCAATGCCGTTTTTCTTCCAACCTAGTTAATATTTTTAAATTCTACTTGAACAGTAAATTAGACAACATAACTAAGTTTTAATCCCTTTAAATAGTTTATTTTAATTTATTGTATGCTGTGTTTTATTCGTGGTTGATATTGACAAAAAACTTGGTTTTCAAAATATGAAATTTCTCGGAACTGGGTGCGTCCCACTAAATGAGGCGACTTCGTCGTGTGCGAATTGTATTGAAATGCGTGTATCGTCAACACGAACGTGTTGGATTTCGTGAAAGTTGATTTGGATGTGCGTGCATACCGAAATCAACGCGTATCTGTCGAAAAGTCCCGTATCGGCCTGTTCCGACACTTTCATAAATATGCGTGTGCTTGTCGTTTTGCAACGAAACTTGTACCATTGGATTCATAGCATTACGCTGGTCCTGTGACCCAAGTTTGGTTTGATTCTGAGAACGTTGACAAAATCCTGTTTTGTGGGCCCCATAGTTCCACTTGACGGATAATTTTGTGATCGGATCATCAGAATCCAATTCTGGACATTCTGTTGGGTTCGTATCATCATTCTGGACTTGTAGACACTAAGTTTGACAAATTTGGAGAACTTTGTCTCTGGCACATTTTTTGGTGCGAAGTGGGCCAAATGTGGACCCCGTTTTAACTAAAAACTGTCAATTTTGTCCCTGTGTCCAAATTGGACTTATGGGTAGTCAATTCTAGCTATTTCATGTATTCTTAGAGTGGTGGTAATATTTATTTCACCATCAGGAAGCGTACTTGGAGATTTCACTATCACCGGAGCAACTGAAGGAGTTCAAATTCCAGGCAAGTGAATCTTGCCAAACTTGCAGTAATTGCTTTAATATTATTTGCTTGATTTATTTCTGTGATGTATCTGCTCAAGCTAGGACCGTGAGACATTGCTTAACATCCGAATAATATTCGGTTGTCGACGCTGTACGTGGAGTCGTGTAACGTCACTTAGAGAGTTGATATCACGATCCTATATTTTCGTGCTTAATTTACCAAGTACGTCATACCATAGGACACTTGACAGTATGCATAAGACAGAATCTTTTCTGAGTTATTCATGGTGATTCCGTATAGGCTTACATGATTCGTACACATCAGACTTGCATATACATAAATAATATTATGACTCGCTGTACTAGCTAGAGGTCATGATCTTGCGTGTTATGGACATGAGACGTCGTGGACATGAGATGTATGACTACTTTGGGTGGGGAGAGACATACAGGCTACAGGCTGATTACATACATACATATATATTTATTATTGCGTTGTTTTAGTCTCTGTTTCAGAGCTTGGCCCATTACGTGATATTACTGTTACCGGCTCCCCGACACAGATCTTGTAGTGGTCCCAGCCTGAGTACTAGTGATGCTCTCACTTGCATATCACATTGCTGGTTACATAGCTTGCCCTGAGGATCTATTTTTATTTATTTTACTTTATTTGGCTTGAGTTATTCTTGTACCTTGCTATGTCCCCTGAGGACCTGGATCCGGATTATGTCCCCAGGTAACAACAGAAGAGGAATACCCGGAGGTATACAGAACATGAGCTGACGCTGGAGCAGTACTGGCACCAGAAGATGAGGTTGTGCCAGAGGATTTCTCCTGAGTATTCTGTTATATACTCAGTTATTTCTACTTCCAGTTATTCTATATCTTGACTTTTGGGTTATTGTATTAACTTATTATCGGGTTGTTCTCCGAGACACTTTTTATTGGGATTTGTTGATGGACTATATTTTTTAGTCTATCATACTGAATTGTGTTTATTTTCTGTGGATGAGATTAGAATTAGACTGTGACATGTCCATTATATTTGTTTTACAGCTTAAGTACACTCTAACGGGTCCATTAAATTAGGTTTGCTCATTGGAGTTGTGCTGCTGGCCATTGCCACGTGGCTAGTCCCTCGGTATTTTGGGACTGGGACGTGACACGACCTCAGGTTGGCGACCGGTAATAAAAACTTTTTTTTCTTTTATGAAGCTTCCTTTGCTCATAGTCTGACCCATTTTGATGGAATAAGGCTCGGATGTTGATAATGATGACGATGATAAACAACAATTATATATAGTATTACCATGGAAGTAAGAAGCCATGATTTTACCAAAAGATGATGTGTAGTGTATACATACTAGCTCATCCTTGTTAATTTGACATACGTCCCCCTTTCTCTCTCTGTCCTTCAATAACCGAGAGCGGCCATTCAATAATATTTGTGTTATCATTTATTGGGCAAAATTCAGTGTAAATCAGTTATCAAGGGAATTAGCTTTTTGGTGGTGCCAGTTGAACCAATTTCTGTGCTTAAAGGGCCAAATCATATTATGTTAAAGCCTTCCAAGCTGCTTAGAGAACTGCGACACTCATGTTATGATTCGAGTTCAATTGCTATTAACCGTGGACCACATCCTCCTTTAGGATGTGCCGCTTCAAGGGAAGTGAGTAAAAAATAGGTTAATGGGCCTGGGGAACATTTTATTTGTTTGCTGTTAGATTACTTGCAAACCTTAGCAAACCACTTATCTATTCTTACGAGCGCAAGATACTCATTCTTCCATATACCATTTGTACTTGATTTGTAGTGAATGTATTTATTTATTTTCCCCTTTAATTTCCCATATGCATTGTTTTCTGATCATGTACATTCCTTAATCTAAGTTGTGCTTTCTGATGCAACCACAAAAAATATTGAACAAATTTTTGTTTGCAGTATATATACTTGATCAGAGGTGCGGAGCTGACACGACTCGCCAGGGACTACGTCAAGTATCTTATATGGGGAACTACCACCGTACGTTTGCAAAAGCCATGCGCCGCTGGAAGAGGTTCTATGAGAAAATGAGGGTAAAGAAAAAGACGAGAGAGGACTGGCTGGAGCAAGCAACTATCGCCACACTTACGTGGTGGCACAAGCCCAAGAAATTGGCTTAGACTATGCAGCGGATTAAGAGGGCTCATGATTCTCAGAACGCTCCTCCCGTTCCAGCACAAACCCAAACCCAGGAAATCAACTCGGATAATGAATTTGATGATGATGACGATGAGTTCTACTTTCAACTTCTTGTTTTTTTTAGTGGGACATGAATTATGTAATAGTGATTAGACAAAAAGTAGTCGTGATGACACTGATGGTGTAGAAATCAATTGCAATTGTTTCCTAATGTTTCAAGTAAGAATAGTAGAAGAAATTTAATAGGCAAACCAATATCCATTCTTAAATCTCTTTACCAGTTTTTAACAACTAGTCAGTTTTTGGATGTTAACCCAAATATATGAACGGATGATTAAAATGTGACAATTGAATTTATTCTGTTAAAGTATGGTTTTTTTCCAAAGAATACAATCCCCCCTCCCACCCCCACAGAGAAGATGGGCAAGGAGGAAAGAAAGGCGAAATCAATAAATTTTACAGATCTTTGTTGACTACCGCAAGATGGATATTAACAAAAGTTAGTCGTATTAAAATTGATCTCAAGTGGAAGTGTGTAACTAGCCTACAAGGAAATAACATTTGGTTCTATATACAACAAACGGAACAAAATTTTAAGAACAAGGGAACAAAATTCCAAGAATACGAACTTGAAACATGTTTTAGCGACTATGTACTGCATGAGCCAGAGCCAGAGCCATCTACAATTTAAACTCGATATTAAGAAAGTTGTAAGAAGAAAAAATATGTTGTTTGATAAGGTTAGTGTTAATTATTATATCAACATTTAGAAGGTGCAAAAAATCAATGAGTAGCAATGTACATGGTGATTGTATTGCACCAGTCGGTCCAAAGTGTTGGTGGTTGTTCGGATATTCCTCCGATGACTAAATGAGAGCCGAGGAACTAGTTAAAGCCTCATGAAAATATGGTCAAATAAAGTGGAAGACGTTATACATTATTATAATCGTGTGAGATGTATTTTGAATATAGATAAATAAAGTAGGGTGCAACTCAAATTTTCTCTCTTCCCAGTCTCCTCCTCTGCTGTGTATGAAGTGGGGGATGTTTTTGTCCAAACATTTTGGTCAAAGAAATTGACCGTTAGTTGGAGGCAATTTTTGTTAAAAGTTGGACCGTCATACATTATGGTAATCGTGTGGGGTACACCTTAAATATTGATAAATAAAGTGGGGTGCAACTCAAATTTTCTCAAATAAGTTCTTAAAAAATGTCATATATATATATATATATATATATATATATATATATATATAGAGAGAGAGAGAGAGAGAGAGAGAGAGAGAGAGGGGGATCCACATCTATATATAGGGATCCATATCTTTGATTTTTTGTATCCTCAAGCATTCATATGTTATCAACCGTTGGATCTTGTTTAAGTCATCTAATTTTAACCATTGATTTGTAAACAAGATTCAACGATTATAAATACAAAAATGCATAATAGGAGAATATATATATATATATATATATATATATATATATATATATATATATATATATATATATATATATATATATATATATATATATATATATATATATATATATATAATACGGTTTAGAAATGACTCAAGAATAAGCCGTCTAGGCTATATGTATATCATCAATTATTATTATAAAAAAATAACTATCGTGTGTGTTTTTTTTTCTCGTGTTGAGAAAAAAATTAAAAATTTGGAACATATAACAAATGATAAAATATATTTAAAATTTAAACTATATTTAAACTAACTATATGGTATTATCTAATTAAACATATATTCAAAAACATATTTATAACAAATTATAATTAAAATATATTCTAATCATATTTAAAATATTTTAATATAATTTAAATTTTATCTATTTCTTAATAATAATAATAATTTTGTATACGTGCTTTACAAGAACATGACTATATATATATATATATATATATATATATATATATATATATATATATATATATATATATATATATATATATATATATATTTCTTTTCTTTAAGAATTTTTTTCTGGTTTATCTCTCTTTTTTCTCAAAAATATAATCATATATTCTAAAATTACTCTAATATAATTAATATGGAAGTATTACAATGTCAATGTATTTTTAGTATATACTTGTAGACAATCTACTATATGCCGTATCTAATTACAATAGAAATTCCATGTGAAAAATAATTACACAAATTTAATGATAGCTAATATGAAAACTACTATTTATTCAAAATAATATGATAATTAATGTTAGTTATTAAAATATTAGAGTTTATGGTAGTTATTTGTTATGGTAGTTATTCAAACATTTATATGTTTAACTTATATGGTAGTTCTTCAAACATTTAACTTATACGATAGATATTCAAATACAATAATATTTGTTTCTCCTTCAAATATTTGTACCAGTCATATTTGGCCTTAAAATATTTCTACAATAAATATCCTACAAATACATGTATATACACTAAAAAAAATTATGGAACTTATTCAAACATTTAACTTATATGGTAGTTATTAAAATATTTATATGTTTAACTTATTTGGTAGTTATTTAAACATTTAACTTATATTTTAGTTATTCAAAGGCGAACATATTTGTTTGATCTTAAAATATTTGTACATGTCATACTTGGACTTAAAAAAGTTTGTACAATAAATATTTTACAAATATATGTATATACAATAATTTTTTTGCAAATAAATGTATATACAAATGGCCATAAAATATTAAAGTAAAAAAACAAATAAAAATGAACTACTCAAGCCTAAGTCCCAAGTCCCCCCCTAACCCCCTCCCACCCACATCGAGGAGCAGTTTTCTGCCGTCGCCGCCAAGCTGATCCGTGATGCGATCAACGACCAGAAGGTCCGTGATCACAACGGAGAATCAACCCACGGTTGGATTACGCCTAAGCAGTGGACTACGATGAAGGCGAGATTCGATGAACCCAAGTAAAAGGAACGGTCGGAGAAGGCAAAGGCGGCTAGGTCAAAGGCAAGAAAGTGGTGTGGTGGCTCGATTCCCATGATAGATCTCATCGATGAGAAGGCCACGCAGACCTATGTACATTTTACTACCCTGTGTTAGTTTTAATATAACTTAGAAAATATTCAATATATATATCTATATAGTTAGTAATACATAACTTAGCCATTAGCAACCACTTTTCTAGGACAAATATCTTAATCTACGTGAGTGAACGACTACTAGTGCACCTGCAGAGGGAGGGGCTCGTACTTTCTCGCAGCCCTCTACAGCTTCGTCGGCAGACGAGCTCTGGATGATCGCCGTTGGCGGTCTTCAGAGGGATACGTACTACGGTACGGGATCCTACGACACCTATGTTGCGACGCAGTCATCCAGGGCCCCTTCTGTCAGGTTGTATTCCTCTCAGCTTTCACTGGCGTCGACACGAGCCCAGGAGAGCGTTGACCGTCAGATTGCTGACCTGCATGACGAGTTGATATGGAGGATTACAGAGCAGCCACAGTCTATGCCACAAACGGATGATGAGACGATCATCGCACGTTTTGATTCACTCGAGCATTGCCTTATGGAGCTCAGGACTCTAAGCCGCACAGCCTTATGGAGATCAGGACTCTTGGCCAGACGACAGAGCGCAGCTTGAAAACTCTGACCACGTCTACGGAGCGCAGACAGACGCAGCTGGAGGGGTCGCATACGGCCATGAGTGAGTCACTTGCGAGGATCCATGCGGCGCGGGATTTGTTGAGCCGGTCGGTGGCGAAGAACACTTCGAGGGTGGTATCTACCATGGATTCATACAATGCTCGACTGCTAGTATTGGAGCAGATACGTCCTCCTGGTCCGCCAGTATTGACACCGCCTCCATCACTGCCTCCTCCATCAACATCTGTGACGCTTTCACAGGAGCAATATGAGTTTCTTTTATCTCAGATGCACGACGGTGCTCCTCATGATCCATAGTAGTCCTTATTTGGACATATTTTAGTGTGTTTGTGTGCCTTGGCCCATTCTTGGGTCTTTGATGTATTTATTCCATAGTTTTTATTATATTCTGAGACGCATGTAACACTTATTTTAAATTAATTTATCTACTACTTGGGACATATTTAGTGTAATATAATGTAACCTCCGTATCCTGAAATTCGTGCTTAAATGTTGTTATTAGGTTAATTTGGGGCTATTGGGATTTTTCCATAATTTTTAGTTAATTAAAACTAGTAACACTAATTTTCTAGGACTTGTAAGAAATTATTTTAGAGCTAAACATAATTAAAAATGTTCCAAACTTTTATTTTAGGTTCTAAATAATCAAATATATTTTCTAGAATGTTTTGGAAATTTTCTGATTATTTTAAGCATTTATTTTGAGTTAATTATGAAAAACTGAATTAAAAACTAATTTCTGAAAAAGAAAACCCAAAAAGTAATTAATTCTGCCCAGTCAGCAAACAGGGGGCCCACATGTCAGCCTCCCGCAGCGAACAGTGCCGGGCTCGCCTGTCAGTGACCGCAGGGTGGGTGCGAGCCGAGCCGAGCCGAGCCGAGCCGACCTCGAGCCGAGCCGAGTCAGAGTTCGACTCGGACTCAGCTGAGCCGAGCCGGGTCAAACCATGATCGTCCGATTTTGGCGGGGCTGCATGGATGGCTGCCACGTGTCAAGATCCGAGCCGCGGCTGCTCTCTCTCTCCTATATATATATATAATAGTTAGTTATTTATTTCTAGGGTTTTCTTTGAGCTGAATTTTGGAGAATTGCTATCTAGGGTTCCTTCATCTTCCAGAAGCCATTGCGCATAGCTTCGGACTCCAAACGAGGCCTAGTTTCTTGCATTAGAAATATATTGAGGTTAGATTTCTGATTATATAAATTGTTTTTTGAAATTATTAGTATTAAATTCTGGAAAATTCGTAGAGCACAGCATGTCCGAAAGTAGATGTGTTTCGATGTTTTCGCGATTTCGGGAGAACCAGGAATCAGAATCTTGAACTGTTTGAAGTTTCGGAAAGATAATGTCGAGATAATTTACATATATTATTTCCAGAATTTATTTCGAAATATTTTTATATTTTTAATTCTGTAGAACTTCTAGGTTAGAATTTAACCATCGGTGCACGATACGAAACTTGTATGTGCCATAATTCCCAAATGAATTTGAATTCGAACGAGCCATAAATTCTAGCATATTTTTGATGCTGAAATCTATAGAAAATCATACATGAAAGTCAAGTTTGTATCGGTTGACTTTTTGGTCAACAGATTGCCTCGATTTGCGTGCCATGAGTCTCGAGTTGATAAAATTCAGTTCCTTTATACAAAATTTAGGAATTAACCTAAAAATCAGAATAATAAGATTAAAATAAGATTTTAGAGTAATTATTCCAGAATTAAATAAATTAAAATAAATTATCTTTTGACATGGTAAATTTGTAATACATAGGCTATTTGGACAATGACTTGGACTCTGATTCATGCCAGCTAAGGACCCCAGGCGAGTACATTCTCTGAAAGTTTCCATTATGTTGATTATCTCTATAATTCTTGTTGTATAGCGTATATGACTCTGACACTGTTCTTTACACGAGTTGGCATCATTGAGATCTATCACGAGGAGTCGTGATTGGAATCCATCGTGCTAGCTGTGGAAATAGGTAAATATTAGTAGCTTATGTGATCATACCCACTTTACATGAATCATAGTTTACCCACACCTCACGTCGGTGCAGCCTTACCCTTACATGCCTCATCGCTGTTATATATGGTTAGCCGGACTTGTTGGGGATGATCGCTAATCAATATAATGAGTCATTTAGTCCCAAGCCGATCACATGATCTACTGATGTTTCATACACTTAGTTAGATGTTCTTGACATGCATCTCTAGTATATTGATCTAGTATCTCTACATGTTCTAGTTGTTGTTCTTGTACACATTTATATACCAGTTCATTATTCTTGCGTGTACTTGTATTTCTATTTCATGGCTAGATGTACATTGATGATGACATGCTCCAGTATTCCATTTATTCCAGTATTTCTATTTTCAGTATATCTATGCTCGTCAGTAATTCTTATTCCCAGTTATCCATATTTGTCTTGTATTTCTTTACACTGTGTTATAGTTTTTGTCAATATGCATGGAACTGCTGTTAGAGGTGTATTTCGTTCCAATCCTGACTGGATATTTTTTCCAGACTGTGACATAGAGGGCTTGTTCTGACATACTTGGAGACTTGGATGTATTGATTGCAGGTTAGACTATTTATTGTTGTTTAAACTTGTCTTGTATTTTATTTGTTCTCTTCGGTATCTCATCGTGTTTTAGCTTATGTGACTGAGTATATTCTATATTATATTGTGATATCCTTGTCTTCTTATGGATTTGGATATTTATGTGAGATTAATTAGATAGTATCATGACCTAGACAGCGTTCTACCGCCGATGCTGCGGCGTAGGCTGGACGTACCCACTCTCTCGTGCCCCTATACTGGGTGCGGGTCGTGACATATAATTTTGTTAATTTCTTTCTATGTGAGTTTAGTTTATTATTTATATTAATTGTACACCAAAATTTATCGGTGTTGAGTGTTCCACCGAAGGGATTGGCGAAACCAGGAAATTCAACGGAGGGTTGCTCCGGGTCTATTTATATAAATTATGATTTTATAGCTGCAGGTAGAGTTTTATTGGGAAATATTTTACAAATTTTATTCTTTTTTCTTTCAATTTAGCGATATCTTGCGACGTACATTTTCGTCGCTAAAAAGTATCGGAACATCGCTACCTGATACCAAGGACGTCGCTAGTATGTCGCTAAACGTCGCTAACATAATGACATGGCAAAACTTGCCATGTCAACATTGTTGTAGCAAAATATCGCTCATAATGTCGCTAATGTAGCGACGTTTTGTGACCAAATATTACGTCGCCATTTAACGACGACATGTCGCTAATCGTTGTATATTCTGTGATATCGTATCGTCGCAAATATATGTCGCTACAGCGGCATATAGCAATATTTTTGTTGTCACGCCCCAGTCCCAAAATATATGGGACCAGGCCACGTGGCAATAGCCAGCTGACACGTCTCCGAGGATATCCTAATTTAATGGATCTACGAAGAGTGTTACGCTGTCCTAAAATACTAACATGTCCAATATCAGTCAATAACAGGTAATCTAATCTCATCCACAAAATAAAGAGCAAGAAGTACTAAATAAACTGCTGGAAGATAAATACCAGTCTCAAGATATCATAGTACAACCAGTAAGTCTGGTGGGAACAAACTCACTACTATGACGAAATAAAGTACTGAAATGAGATATAAAAGATAATGACTAGGGCATCGGTTCTAGATAATGATGCACCCAATATAGGCTGAAGGCCTACCAACTGATCACGGAAACTCTGACGGCTGCACTTCTAACTCCTCAGCTGTAGCGAATCTCGTCTCCTGTCCGGGGCCGTATACTGTGATCTCTGAGTGGTCAAGTATGTGACTCAGATTTAGTATGTATCCCCTCATCTAAGATACATGGAAGACGTCATGAACTCCTTCGAAGGTTTGCGACAAGGCTAATCTGTAAGCAACCTCTCCGTCGCATTCCAATACGTCGAATGGTCCGATGTATCTCGGGCTCAGCTTCCCTCTGCCTCCGAATATGATAGTCCCTCGAGTAGGCGAGATCTTTAGAAATACGTGATCTCCAACCTGAAATTCTAAGGGTCGACGATGCGCATTTGCCCAATGTTTCTGTCTGTCTTGTGCTGCTCGGAGGTGCACTTGGATCTTCTTCACTTTTTCTACTGTGCGAACCACTAACTCTGGTCCGAGAATCTGTCGCTCGCCTATATCACTCCAGCATACTGGGAAATGATATTTCCTTCCATACAATGCTTTATAGGGAGCCATTTGGATGCTCGCCTGATAGCTGTTGTTGTAGAAAAACTCGACCAGATGCAAATGGTCCTCCCATGATCCTCCGAAGTCAAGCATGCACACTCTCAACATGTCTTCTAGCGTCTGAATGGTGCACTCCGACTGGCCATCTGTTTGTGGGTGATACGCTGTGATAAACTTCAGGCGAGTACCGAGACTCACTTGCATACTCCGCCAAAAGTAAGACGTGAACCTCGTATCCGTGTCAGACACGATGCTAACTGGCACTCCATATAGGTGCACAATCTCCCTCATGTACATATCTGCTAAGGCCTCTATCGTTTGCCCAACTTTGAAGGGTAAAAAGTGTGCAGACTTGGTGAGTCTATCCACAATTACCTATACTGCGTTACGCCCACTAGGACTCCTCGGAAAGCCCGTAACAAAGTCCATAGTGATATGCTTCCATTTCCACTCCGATATAGGTAGCGGTTGAAGCAATCCTACAGATCTCTGATGCTCAGCCTTGACTTGCTGACATACCAGGCACTTAGCCACAAAGCGTGCTATCTCTCTCTTCATTCCGTGCCACCAGTAGTACTATTTTAAGTCCTTGTACATCTTAATGCCTCCTGGATGAATAGAATAGGTTGAACTGTGTGCCTCTGCCATCAACTCCTGACGAAGTTCTCCCTTTGGAACATAGAGATGATCTCCGCATCTCAAAGTCCCATCTTCATGTATTCTCAGTCCTGTCTGCATTCCAGCCTCTGTCCTCTGTCTAAGCCTATTAAATCTGGCGTCAGTTGGCAAGGCAGCCTTGATTCTCTCCACTAATGTCGATTGCAACTGGAAACTCGACAACTGTCCATCTACTCCGGGCATAATGACCTCTATACCCATCTGCTCTAGCTCTCTCAACAGATGTTGTTGGGTGGTCAAGAAGAATGCCATGGGTCTTCTGCTCAACGCGTCAACTACTACGTTGGCCTTTCCCGGGTGGTACTATAGCTCGATCTCGAAGTATGTCATCACCTCGAGCCATCGTCTCTGCCTCTGGTTAAGATCCTTCTGAGTGTAGATGTACTTTAGGCTTTTATGATCAGTAAATATCTCCACTCTCTCTCCATATAGATAGTGCCTCCAAAGCTTCAAGGCAAAGATTACTGCTGCAAGCTCCAAGTCGTGGGTGGGATAGTTCTTCTCATGTGTCCTCAACTGTCTAGAAGCATAAGCTACAACCTTTCCATGCTGCATCAAGACACATCATAATCCTTTTTCGGACGCATCGCTATAGATTACGAATCCTCCGGGTCTAGAAGGTATGGTCAAGATAGGTGCAGTAGTCAAACGCTTCTTCAGTTCGTCGAATGCCTTTTGGCACTCCTCTGTCCAGGTGAACTCCTGCTCCTTACAGGTCAAACGGGTCAAACGGGTCATTGGTTCTGCAATCTTCGCGAAGTTTTCTACGAACCTCCGATAATACCCGACAAGTCCTAGGAAACTCCTCACCTCTGAGACACTGGTAGGGATTGGCCATGTCTCTACGGATGAAATCTTCGCCGGATCTACTAAAATTCCATCTCCTGAGATGACGTATCTAAGGAAAGCGACACGATCCAGAAGAAACTCACATTTGCTCAGTTTGGCATAAAGTCTCTCTCTACTTAGTGTCTCTAACACTAGTCTCAGATGCTCTTCATGCTCCTCGTGGCTCTTTGAATACACCAAAATATCGTCGATGAAGACTACCACGAACTGGTCTAAGTATTGGTGGAATACTCTGTTCATCAAGTTCATAAATACAGTTGGCATATTCGTCAGCCCAAATGGAATTACTAAGAACTCGTAGTGACCATAACGAGTCCTGAATGCTGTCTTCTGAATGTCCTCTCTTCGCACCTTCACTTGATGATAACCCGATCTCAAGTCAATCTTTGTGAACACCACTGCTCCTGTCAGCTGGTCGAATAAATCATCAATCCGCGGTAGGGGGTACTTGTTCTTGATAGTCAGAGCATTAAGGGCTCTGTAATCAATGCACATGCGTATTGTTCCATCCTTCTTGGGTATGAACAACATTGGTGCTCCCCATGGGGATGCACTAGGACGAATAAATCCCTTGCTCTGCAACTCCTCTAATTGTAGCTTCAGCTTATCTAATTCCTTCTTCGCCAATCGGTATACATTAGAAGATACCGACGCTGCTCCGGGTACTAGCTCGATGGTGAACTCCACGTCTCTATCTGGCGGTAAGCCTGGCAGTTCTTCGGGGAATACATCCTCAAATTCTGCAATTATTGGAGGGGGTGCAATCTCCATAGCCATGCAAGTTCCCGCTATCTGTCCTACTCCTTGTTCAATGGTCCTTCGCATATACTCGAACTCCGGTTGATCTGGCGGTCTAAAGGTGACGCTACCCTTCCGGCAGTTCAGTACCGCATTATACTGGCTTAACCAGTCCATGCCTAACACAACATTAAAGTACGGCATAGGCAATACCAAGAATCGTGCTCTCATCTCTCTACCATATACAACTACCGAGCACGTTCTGATAGTGTTGGTAACCGGCACGATACCTCCGCCGGTAAGAATCTTCCAACTCTTAGATAAGGGGGAGGTCACTACTCTATGCATTGCTACAAATCTACTAGATATAAATGACAATGTAGCTCCAGAAACAAACAATACAGTTACAGGTAATGATGCAACTAAGATGGTACCTGTGATAGCTTCCCCTTCTGTTTTCTCCTCAGTAGCTGCTAAAGCAAAGGCTTGTCCTTGCCTTTGTCCTCCTGTCTGCTGTCGGTTCCGGTTAAACTGTACTTCCTGTGGAGCCAAGGGTGGTTCCCTCTAAAATCCTCCGGGTGCTGGTGGTCACTGGCCTCCTGGTGGGGGTAGTATCCTCGGGACTGGTGCTGCTGGCCTCGGTCCTGTCTGTAGAGCTGCCTCTCTGCGCTGCGAGCAATCCCGGACAAGGTGCTGACTGGACCCACATATCATGCATAATCCCAACTTCTTCCGGCAATCTTTAACGACGTGTCCCTTCTTGCCATAATGGTGACAAGTCGGAAGCTCCTATTGTTGGTATGGCACTGCCCTCTGCTGTGTCTGTGCTCCGGGACGACGAATTGGTCCTCCTGCTCTAGGCTGTGCTCTGGCTAGTGTAGCCGTGCTGGAACGTCTAGCTCCTCTGACGATGGCCTCCTGGATTCTCGCCTCTGCAAGAACCTCTTCATAAAAAATCCTCGCCTGTGTAGTGGTATACCTCTGTAGCTCGAAATTGAGGCCATGATGAAATCTCTGGGCTTTCTCGAGATCATTGGGTATCAGGACGGCACCAAACCTGCTAAGGCGGCTGAATTCTGCGTCATATGGGTCAATAGTCATATTTCCCTGTTCTAGATGTAGGAATTGGGAGTACAGGGCATTTCTGACTGTAGCTAGGAAATACTTCGTATTGAAGTATTCTAGGAACTGTTCCCACATCTGGTTCTTCCCTACACTACTCTTAATGAAATCCCACCAGTGGTGGGCGTTGCCTTTTAGTTGGCCCTCACTGCGGTCATCCAAAGATCTGGGTGCAGTTGTGAAGCCTCTAGCAACATCTCTGTGTTGGCGACCCAATCGGAGATCTGCTCGGCAATCTCATTGCCCGAGAAAGTATCTGGTCCCATCTGTCAAAACTATCTAACAGTGCCACCTGTCTGGGATGGTGGAGGTGCTGGTACTGGTGTTGCAACATGTGTCCTCCCTAGTACTGTCATCAGGCTCTATCTCAATATCTCTGTCTGCTGCCACTGTGCTTGCATCATTGTCTGGAAGAACTGGAGCATCTGTGGCTGGCCATCTAGCTGTGGCATCTGGGGTGGATAAGGTGGAGGCGGTGGTAGTGGAATCCCCGGCTGTGTAGTAGGCGTCTCCTCAGATGTCGGCCTCTTCGTCTGCGGCATTGATGTAGCTCCTGAAGTCTGGCCCTCATAATGTTACGTGGGGATTGTTTGGGAAGTCTGTCCCTCAGGCTGCGGTGTAGGATCGCCCTGCGATGTCTCGTGCCAATATATCAGAGGGGTCTATAGCGGGGGTTGCCCTTGGGGTACCTTCTCTCCTTGAGTGGTGTTAACTGGCACCGCGGCATGGGGTGTTCCTCGTCTACTGCGCAAATTTATCTTGCTGCAGGAGATAGGACGTCATTAAAAGAGTACGAGAACAAACAAACATGATGCAGATATTTAGAAGCAGTATCAAGGAAGTTCAAGGATGAATCAAAAGTGGATGAGACATAGTAATTTCTATCCTATTGCAGGCTGGATGGGCATGTTACATACCACAAGCGAAAAGGAAGACCTGCATGGGCCACCACTAAAACCATGTCATGCCCCAGTCCTAAAATATACGGGACCAGGCCACGTGGCAATAGCCAGCTGACACGTCTTTGAGGATATCCCAATTTAATGGATCTACGAAGAGTGCTATGCTGTCCTAAAATACTAACATGTCCAATATCAGTCAATAACAGATAATCTAATCTCATCCACAAAATAAAGAGCAAGAAGTACTAAATAAACAGCTGGATGATAAATACCAGTCTCAAGATATCATAGTACAACCAGTAAGTCTGGTGGGAACAAACCCACTACTATGACGAAATAAAGTACTGAAATAAGATATAAAAGATAATAACTAGGGCATCGGCTTTAGATAATGATGCACCCAATCTAGGATGAAGGCTTACCAACTGATCACGGAAACTCTGACGGCTGCACTTCTAACTCCTCAGCTGTAGCGAATCTCGTCTCCTGTCCGGGGCCATATACTGTGGGGTAGAAAGTCTCGTCCAAATCTGGAAAGGTACCAGGTCCTCAGAGGGACGTAACAAGATACATAGAAATATACCATATATAAATAATGAATAAAATAAATACAATAAAGGGTATGCTAGCCATCTAAGTGAATGCAATGTGGGAACAACTGTGAGTATATGGGAAGGTGTAGGCTAGACATATGCTGACGTAATTCACCAGTCGTGGTAACCGGCTAGTATATGCCACACATGCCCCCTATAACACGGGCGCAGGAATACAATTACGTCTGATATTCTATAGAGTGTGGTATCTGCAATGTCATCAAGTAACATCCAACACTTTACAGAACGTGGCATCAGTAATATATAAATACGTCTGTATCACTCCGTCGAGTGCGGTATCAGTGTAAAGGAGTGGGGTGTACCATATGCCTACTAGTCGTCCTCCCCGCCTAATGTAGATATACAAGTCAAATAATTGACACGCATACCCCCTTATCTAAATGCCAAGTCTCTATACTGAAATAGTCCTGAATTGCTTGCTAACCGTGATGCATGTTATATGCGACGATAGCTAGTCGATCACGCGATCTCGTATCCCAATATGAGATTTGTCACTACGATTACTTGTAAAAGTGTCAAGTCTTGGAAGATAACAGGGTATCATCCAATGAGGTGAGTCTGCTAATGACTAAGTCCATGTATACTAATCATCGACGTATCTGTCGAATGCACCCGAGACAATCTCGGATGCGCACAGTTGTATAAGGCAAAACAACAAGCATATAATATAGCATTTGCATAATTTAAATTAGATAGTAAATATAGCAAGGTATCTTGCCTGATTCTTCAAGAGGTGAATGCCAAAAGCCTGCTCTGGTAGCATCTCCTGGCTGATCCAAAGACCCTAGACATACAATATAACACAACAATACAGACATCAGTTACTATGCATTATCTACATATAGTTAAGACGCTATTCTTGAATACTATCGCGAGTTCACTGTTGCTCGAGTACAGCGTCACGTGTGCACTTAGCTAGGGTGTACACGTATTCTGTCTTCGGTTAACAGGTGTCTCGAGGCAATAATTATCCAGTTACGGGTTGTCCATGATTTCTGTTCTATGCGAACATGTCTCTATTCTCCATGTTTGAACATACTAGGATTTATATCCAGGTGTTTCTACCGAATTACCTGTCCTTGGTAACTGGTCGCTAATTTAGAATAATTATTTATTAATTAATATCTAATTAAAACTCATTTCCATGCATAAAATATTAACTAAGTTTATAAGTTATTAGTACACTTCTATATTGACACGGCGATACAAAGAAGAATACTAGGACACAAGAGAGACGGGTTCCATGAACGAGTACCTGATCGAAGGAGCAAGGGGGTCCGCTCGCTGGTCGGCTGTTCCCTCCGACGAGGGTGGCTCCGATCGACGTGGACAAATTCGGCCTCGCTGGTGGTGGGGGCAGTCGGGATCGGGACAGCGGCTCGGGTGGCGTCAGGCGGGTTCAGGCGTAGTCGGGGAGCAGTCGGCCGAGTTCAGGCGTAGTCGAGATGAGTCAGGGCAGTCGGCATTGCCGGGTTGAGGGGCAGTGGGCGGTCGGGAGCAGTCGGGGCAGTGGGCGTTGGCGGGTTGAGGGGTTGTGGGCAGTCGGGACTGTGATGGAGGGTGTCCGGCCAGTTGGGGGTGGGCTCAGTTTGGATGGGGAGGTCGGCTAGGGTTTGAAGGGGATGATAAATAGTGGGTTTATTAGGGTTTTGCATGAGAAGGTTGGTATTTATATGTGGTGGTGGAGGTTATGGGCTGGCCTCGAGCGTGGTCCTGTCCGGCCTTGTTGAGGGCTGGTCCAAGTGGTAGAGTGCAATATGGGCTTGGTCGGGCTTATTTGAGGTGAACTTGACCTCGAATTTAATTAAATTAATAAATGCAAGGCGCTCTCTCAAGAACTGTTGCGTAGCTAAGGCGAGATACGATAACGAGTATCTAAGGTTTCACAAGGGTTAGAGGGGTAGTCTGGCATGTCTAAAAGATGTTCATGACTTGGGGTGAAAGATACTAATAGTGGAATGCTCCAACCTCGAAGCAACGACAAGGTGTATTAAGACGTATAATTGATGCACATTTATCCTAATTAATTCCAAATAAATCCTAGTCTCTTGATTTAATTCTAATAATTCTTGAATTGGTCGAGGGGGTTTACATTTGTTGTCAGCGACCATGAAATATGCGACACCGTAAAATCGTCGCTAATTACGTCGCTAAATTATTTTAGCGACGTTAGTTTACCGATTAGCGACGTTTTTAGGCGTTCGCTAATATGTGTTATTCTGGTAGTGTGGGTTCACTACTTCCTCCTCCCTCCTTATACAACCCACACACCAACCACATTAAATCTCCCCCTCACCCGCCCTATTAACCAACCGCCCTCTCACCCACCCTATTAAACCAACCACCCTCTTAAACCGCGGTTAAACCATATTGAATCTCTTTCTCACACACATTATTAAACCATCCAACCACCCAACTGAACTGTACCCAACCGAACCGGAGTTGCCCAATTTTTGCCAACTCAATTAGTCCAAATTTTTGCCAACTTTGTTGACGAAAATTTGATATCCTAAACGCCACGTCAGCCATCAAACGCCAGCCACCCGTAGTTGCTTAATTTTCGTCAACTAGGTTGGCGAAAATATGCCAACCTGATTTTAAAATATGATTTGTTGCTTTTTCGCCATCCTAGATGGCGAAAGCTTTTGTTACTTATTTTTTTTAAATATTTTTTTTGATAATTTATTTATAATAATTTGGTACAACAAATTTTTTGTTCTTTTAGAAACTAAGGAGAGCACCATATGATTTATATTAAGAACATAGAGCATTTATATATTTGTTAAGTAATGACACGTTGATAGTAATAATTATTACATATCATTCATTGTGCTAATTTAATCGAAGTCTAAACCAACAAAAGGAGTAGGGAGAGGCGCAAGTTGGATATCCTCATCACCATTATCATCGTTCTCAACAGGAAAAAGGGCATTAGCAGCAACAACACCACCATCGACATTATCGAAAGCATTACCAACTATATCCGAAAATGGCTTTTGGATGTATGACTCAGTGAGTAACTGCTCGGTCCTCCTCTGCTCCGCTATCTTGCACTTCGAACCCTTGAGCAACCTCTCAAACTCCATCATCTCCTCCAACCCCATATCCCAAATATTAGCATTCCACCAGAAGGGATCCATCTCTTGCTTCTCCTTCAGTTCCTTCTTGAGGTCGTCCTTACGCATCTTTGCTGCCACCGTCAGTGCTTGTAGCTTCGTCCACATTCGGCTGAGATCTTCTACAATCACTACAAAAAAAAATGGGGTTTAACGACTCTTCAAACTATCGCTAAACCCAATTAGCGACGTCTTGACGATTGAAATATGACACATTACTCATAGGCGTCGGTAAATGGTCAGTCACTATCTTTTTTTGACATCGAGCATTCTATGTTATCAATCATTTTTTGTATCCTCAAGCATTTTTTGTATATAGGGATCCACATCTATATATAGGGATCCACCACTACCAGAAAAAGTCAAATTAGCGATGTTTAAAAATGTCGCTAAATGACGAAAAAGCGTCGCTAATCACATTTAGAGACGTAATTAGCGACGTTTCAAAGAAGTCAAAAAAAAGCAAGTCGCTAAAAGAAAAAACGTCGCTAAATGTCGCTATGCCGACATTTTTTAACAACTTAAATGTGTTGCTAAAATTAGCGACGTTTAGCGACGCGGTGTCACTAATTAGCGACGTTAATTAACGTCGCTAAACGTCGCTAATTAGCGACTTATATAGCGACGTTACAGCGACGTCTTTAATGACCTGACAATACTGCCATGTCAGCAATTTGTGACGTACAACGACGTTTTTAGCAACATATTTAGCGACGTCATTAGCGACGTGTATTAATGTTGCTAATTAACGACGCATTTAGCGACGTGTCTACACGTCGCTAAAAACGTCACTAATTTTACAGAAATAAATAAATAAAAAGAATTCTGAATTGTGTCCAAACTATTATTCCTGCAGTTTATTAAATCACAATCAGTACAAATAGGCCCGGAGCAACCCTCCGTTGAATTTTTGGGTTTGCCAACCCCCTTGGGTTGAACACTCAACACCGATAAAATAACATATTTAATATGAATAATATAATAAAATTTGAAGAAAAGAAAGCATCCAGCAAATCTCATCGTAAAGAATACGGCAAATATATATCCATACAATCTCATCCTAAATAATAATAAAAAATACAAATATCTAGTAACTAGCTATACTACTACGTATCTGCAGGAGGCTGACCACCGGCACACATGAAGGATAAGAACAGCTCATACTGCTCTCGTGGAATCGATACCAATGTCGATGGAGAAGGCAGTGACGTAGGTGGACTCTGTGTCGATGTAGGCGCACCAGAAGGCCGTCCCCGCTCCAAGTCTGCGAGTCGCTGGTTGTAAGAATCAATGGTAGATAGCAGCCTCGTACTGCTATGAACCATTGAATCATGCATCATCGTTAGCCTCTCGCCCATTGATAGCTGTGATGCCTGCAGCTCTATGATATTATGGTCTGTCGAGGCTCTAATATCATTTGTCAAATCCTGGATCTCCGTGATGCTGTGGTGGAGCATATCGAATCGTGCGATGAGCGTCGGATCGTCCGCCTACGGCTGGGACCGGGGCTGCTCCTCCATCATTCACAGTAACTCGTCACGGAGAGACACAATCTGATGGTCAACGGCCTCCTGGACTCTGGCCGACGACTGCAAGGGCTGTGTGGAATGCGCAGCTGTCTGGGAGGCCCTAGATGACTGCGTCGTAACCAAGGCGCCATAGGATCCCGTATCGTAGTACGTACCCCTCTGGAGACCACCAGCTGCGGTCACCCACAGGTCGTCCGTCGACGGAGCTGGAGCGGGCTGCGAGGAAGTACCAGCCTCTCCAGGTGTAGGTGCACTAGCAGTCGCCCGCCCACGCAGCCTAAGATACTCGGCCTAGAAAGGTTTGAAAACTCAATAATTGCCTAAGTTATATTAAAATTAACACAAAGTAAAGTAATACTTACATAGGTCTGCGAGGCCCTCTCATCAATGAGATTTTCGTCCTTGCGATGGGTGGCCAAGAAGACGGTCACCATGTTTGCATCCTCACCCCTCTGTACCTGTTAAAAATATATTATTTAGTACTAAACTTAAACATTTTTTTCTATTATCATTTTATGGTACTTACATTAAAATAATATATTTTAAAAGAAAAAACATACCAAACGACGGAAATGTTCCGTCATTGGAATCGAGCCACCACATCACTTGGCCGTATTCCGCCTAGCCGCCTTGGCCTTCTCAGACCTTTCATTGTAGCTCGGATCGTCGAATCTAGCCCTCATCGCAGTCCACTGCTCAGGCGTGATCCAACCTTGGATCGGTTTTCCAGCACGATCACGAGCCTTCTGGTCATCCAGAGCATCTCGGATAAGCTTGGCGGCAACGGTAGGAAAGAACCGCTCTATCAACTCGGCCAGGTGCGGAGGATAGAAATACGTTTGCTACAATAAATAATTTAGTAAGTGAGCATCACGAATAAGTTATATAATATGCATAAGTTAGAGGATTTATTTAATATACTTTTACCTGGAAGTGCGCAAACCAGAATACCTTCCTCTCCTCCGGAACCTCAGAATAGTTGATCCAAGGGCCACCGTAGTTATTCCTCAGAAATTAGCCCAGGCGTCTCTGAACCGACGATGGACGATATCTATACAGAGATAATTATTTTGATCGAAAAAGTCAGTATATGATGAATAAAGAAATACACGATATATATTATGCTAAACCATCTAATTGACTTACTTTGTACCGTCGACCCAAATCTCTGTCCTCGTCTCCTCCGGAGGTGCGTATCAAGGATCTTGCTGATGCTGGGACAACATGGGCACGACCTCCTCGATATGCTCATCTGTCTCCATGGTTCCGTCAGCAGAAGGAACGCTGGACGAGGGAGTACCATGCCTGGAACTACTCGTCCCAACAGTCGGAGATGTGAGTGATCGATATACTGGAGTACTGGGCGACGATGATCCGGAACCAACAGTAGGCAGAACCGGAGAAGCACTCTGTCTACCTCGGGACCTGCCGAATCCTCCGTGTTGTCCTGTCATACCTGATAACAACATATGATGAATATAGGAAAACACAAATATATAGTACATTCTACAGTCAAAATGTGATGTATATCTCAAAGCATTCTACAGTAAAAATCTAATACATATATTCGTTAAAATAGTACATTTTACAGTCAAAATCTAGTTACATTCTACAGGCAAAATATTTTATTTTCAATCATCTTCAGAAAATTCATCTTGTTCGCCTTTCTCGTCCTCCTCTTCCTCTTCCTCCTTCTCGTCTTCACTTTTATCTACTTCGTCTTCGTCGTCCTCTTTGGATAATTCTACATCTTCTACATTATTACTAGTGTAATGAGTAACTTTCGTTGAGTCCACATCTACAATATTTGTTACAAGAGGTAGATCGTCCTCCTGATAAGCTATTTCATCAATGTCAAAGGTATTTCTAGATTTAGTCTTGCATACTGCCCACCAATCCGACCTCGCTGTCCCCCGTCTAGGATAAGTTGTGAAGTACACGAGCTGAGCCTGACTTGATAGGACAAATGGTTCGTAACCTTGATATCTACGCTTGTAGTTTATATCCACAAGGCCATGCTTGTCAACTTTCCAACCTTGATCTTGAATCAGATCAAACCATTCACACTTGAATAGCACGATATTAGCAAGTTCTATGCCATAATTATATGTCAACTCCACAATCTCTCGTAAGATGCCAAAGAAATCATTGCCTGGATCGACGTCTTTGTAGTTCGAAGATTTGATACACAAACAACTATTTTTCGTGGAATCAAGATCCAGAAAGCTGTCTCTGATAGGAACATTTGTTGACTTGAACCTGAACCCATTCACACAGAAACTTGGCCATATTTTAACGGCAGTAATTGGTCCCTTGGCTAGAGTTCTAATAGATTCAGTCTCGGGTGTTATTAGACGATCGACCTAAATACCAAAGTAGCGATAGTAAGTTATTTGTTTTGCAAGTGCAAAATTAAAAAGTAATTACCAAGCATCTTACATATGCGCTCAACCAAGAAGAAAAATGGCATCTCATTTCTTGTTCTAGTTCTTCGTCTGTTATGTAGGGTCTAACCGACCTCAACTCATCATTATATGTGCTGAAAAACAATGAAGCAACTGCTGATTAGTAGCATAATAGTATATTATACTATTACATTGAGATGATGTAAACGTGGACGTATTAATTACTTACCCCTCTAGCTTCTCCACTTCATCCTCGTCGCAATTGAGTAATATATGCAACTGAGCAGCCCTTAGCTCGTCGTCATTCAAATATCTCTTCTTCATTTTTCCCGAAGGCTTTCCGGACGCATTGAATACTTTGAGTATTGCATCATTAGATTCCTGATATGTGTTATCGTTTCTCGGAGCTTTCGTTCTATTAGTAGCAACATGCAGTTTGAAATACGTCGAGCAAAAGTTTATAATCTCCTTGAGAACATAAGCTTCACAAATAGAGCTCTCAACCCGTGCCCTATTTTTCACCTTTCTCTTTAGGTGATTCAGATGCCGCTCGAAGGGGTACATCCACCGATAACCGATAGGACCACCAACACGTGCCTCATAGGAAAGATGAATTGGCAAATGCTCCATAGAGTCGAAGAATCCAGGAGGAAACACCTTCTCGAGCTTACATAGTGTTACCGTAATGCCCTTCTCTTACTTTTTTAGACGATCGACGAGCAACTTAGTACAACAAAGATCTCTGAAGAATATGCTGAGCTCTGTCAATGGATCCCAAACGACCTGTGGTAAGAATTTCCGAAATGCAATCGGAATTAACCTCTCCACGAATACGTGACAATCGTGGCTCTTTATACCCGCCAGTTTGTTCTCCTTGAGGTCGACGCATCTTCTCAAGTTCGACACGTACCCGTCTGGAAACTTTAGACCCTGAATCCACCTACAAAGTCTCCCTTAATCCTCTTTCTCCAGTAAGAAAACTGACTTAGGTTGCTTTAACTTTCCATTCCCCTCCTCTATCAAATGCAATGCAGGACGTCTACATATTTTTTCTAAGTCCAACCTGGCCTTCGGATTATCTTTCGTCTTCCCCTTTACCTCCATTACAGTATTAATTATGTTATCAAACACATTCTTCTTGATATGCATGACATCAAGGTTATGTTTGATCAGATTGGTGCTCCAATATGGCAGATCCTAGAATATACTCCTCTTCGTCTAGTTATGGGTGCGACCAAATCCGTCACACTTGTACCCCTTAGCAGGCTCTTCGATAGCACTTGGTAAATCTTTTACCTCTTCCCATATCGTATATCCGGGCCACCTTGGGGGTGGATTGGCCTTCTCCACATCTCCCGCACGAAAAGCATTCTGGTTCCTCCGGTACGGATGATCCTTCGGCAGAAATTGTCGACGATAATTAAAGAAGCACGGTTTGCCTCCGTGTTTCAAACGGAAAGTCTTAGTACGGTCCATACAATACGAACATGAGAGACGACCATGGGTGCTCCATCCCGATAATATTCTATAGGCCGGAAAGTCGTTGATGGTCCACATAAGTGCTGCCCTCATCTGAAAATTCTGCTTTCTAGAAACATCGTACGTGTTGGCACCTACTTCCCACAGCTGATTCAACTCATCTATCAAAGGCTGTAAATACACATCGATGTTCCTCTTCGGATTGTTCGGACCCGGGATAATAACGGTTAGGAACATATACGGAGTCTTTATGCACATCCAAGACGGTAGATTATACGGAGTGACGATCACAGGCCAACACGAATATTGGGAGCCCGAAAGTTCGAATAGGGTAAAACCGTCAGAGGAGAGCCCCAATCTGACATTACGCGAATCTTCGGCAAAATGTGGATACTCTCGATCAAAGTGCTTCCATGCTTTTCCCTCGGATGGACGATCCAATACTCCTTCGATCTGTTTTCGCCTGTGCCAACTCATATTTTCTGCAGTCTCCTTAACCATAAACAACCGTTGCAACCGCGGCGTCAAAGGCAAGTAGTGCATCGAATCGGTAGGCTTCCTTGCACCGACAGACTTTCCTCTAATAGTGGCCTTGTAGTGATCAACACCACAGAATCTGCATGCATCTTCATCCTTGTCGTCTTTGTAGTACAATATGCACCTGTTGCGACATGCATTGATTTTCTTGTATCCCATCCAAAGAGATCTCATCATCCTCTTAGATCGATAGAAGTCTTTAGGCAACTTTGCACCCTCGGGCAAGATCTCTATAATCAAATCGATCAGTCGATTATAGCATTCTTGCGACATATTAAAGTCGGACTTGATTTCAAGATCGTTCTTATAAACATCAAGCCAAGTTCATTATCGCTTATATCAGTCCTCGAACCACAGTATTCATTCTCGGGCTAACTTATTTGAGCGATATTGTACTCAAGTGCAATCGTTTTGTTTTAAATCCGAAATCGCTCATAAAATTCTCAAGTCTCAGCAAGTTCATCTTAACTAAGATGTTGGTTTCCATATTCAAAATTTCTATTCGATATAAGACTTATCCATTTGTTCAAGACATTCAACAATCATTCAATCCGACTATCGCACGAGACTTCCGAATCCGTTTGAACATTTCTAAATGTTCCATACACCACTCGGAATCGAGTCATCCCATTAAACCCAAAATTCAATGTTCACATTTGTCGTTAGTATATCCACCAAGTCATACCTAAGAATCCTCGCACGATATTTAGGTATCGCCTAGTAAATTCTTAGTCTCATATCTATTCCGGATTTAATAGTCATCCAAGCGACTATATTCGATTTGTATTCCTTTAACACATAATACCGTTCGAGCTATTTCTCGAAATCCAAGCCTGATTCTCTATGTTCGCCTAAGCGACAAATCTAGTACAATTTTTATCAGTTGCAGTTCTAAGTCTGACTTATTATATTCCTGAACGATGTCCAAATCTCGTTGTAACTGGCTTGCATCAAGGGGTCTCAATGCACGATAACGAACACAACTTGGCCAAAAGGCTGTGTGCATAACAAACCGTTAAGGCGATATTTGATTCCGTACTAACCAGTTGGATATCTAAGTAAGGGCATATGGTTCGTGCATATCATATGAATCTTTGCATGAGTCTGTTCCCCAAAGGATCTAGCACAGGTTGGCATAAAGGCCAACAAATCACAAGGTTGTACAAGCAATCATACCATTTCACATGCAACTTTTGAAAGTATTTAGACTTATTGTTTGGAACATCCCACTGAGGCATTGAGAGTGTGTGTGCACATAACCCACAAACGAGCTTTCGAAATTGAGACATACGAAATAAAGTCCAAAGGCGTATAAGCCAAGCTCTGATACTACTATGTCACGCCCCGATCTCCCGCAGGCTAATCGGCCATCCCCGCTAGGCGGGAATCACCATCGCTAGCGCTCCCGTGGGATGATCGCTTCGACCCATCTGGGCGTGATGCCGCACGAGCGTGAACCTCGCTCGTGCAAGGCCATGGTTCATTGGCTGGCGGTAAGAGATCTAAGCCATAGAGTCGCACAGATTGTCCGAGTGCAGCAGAATGTATAAACGAATAAGCGAATGGTAACAAGTTCACTGAGTCGACAGTAGCGAAAGAAAGATTGAGTACACAAGTATAGAAGTAAGGCAACTCCTTTATTCATATTGAAACAAGTGTTGCAGGCAGCGTATAGCCGAGATTACAAGTCGCTCGAGCACTCTCTCACAAAAACATAATAGCGTGCCAAGTGGCTACATTTGTGGAGTGATTGAATAGGCGATGTTCCAATATTATGTCTAGTATATGTGCATCTATTCCGGACGCAGCGCTCCAAGGCTCCAAAGTCGAACTCCACCCCTTAGCACGCACGAAGGAGGCATCCACACCGAACGAGGTTCTCCCGCACCCTGCAAGCAACCTGGTGGGTTATCAGTACATGAATGCACTGGTGGGGAGGCTACTCGTCCGCTCGACAAATCCAAAAATGTAATATAGGTTCCGTGCACCAACTACTTTGTTGTCTTTCTAGTTGTGCCTTAGGATCAGTTTCATGACTTACCGACTTACCGTTTGTCCTTCAATGTCCAAGGCAAACCAAGTTATTTGATGCACCAGGATATATAAACATTCAAGCATTAGCATATGCCAACATAAGTGTCTCAAGCGAGATTTTATATCGGGTGCCCGAGTTCTTCTATTTAATTCGTTTAACATGAGTATACTTATTTCTCAGATTCAAGGTTGATTCCCAGGTTCAAAACTCTTTTATCAGGACACTTGGATTCAGCTTCATAGATGCAATGCAATAACTCGCACGCGGATTGCCGCTAAGCGAGTATGATCATATGAATGCACAGGAGTCGCTGGCGTAGCCATTTATGGACATAGTCGTAATAAGATGGTGGTTCCGATGCCCCGGCGACCCGACCGAACTTATCCTTGCTAGGAACAAACTAGCGCAACTACCGGATCTTCCCTCTGTTTTGGATAATAAACGAGAAAAGATTTGATGAATGCGAAAAACTAGGTCTTGTACGAAGACCCGCCCTTCTTTTATGTTTACAAACAAGATTATACAAATTCGATCCTACATGAGGATGTCTAAGTACAATTTATTTAATCTGGGTGAATATTGCTATAGGTGTCTGATCTGCAGTCGATCACTTTAGCCCTTGGACCACACGATGTTGAAGAAGTGCCATGGAAGACAGGTAGCAGCTTCGAAGGTTGCTAAAGAGGGTGGATGTCCGATGCCAAAGTCGTCGATCCCTTCCCTTTGCCTGAGCTCTGGATTCTCCTCTCTCTCTCTCTCTCTCTCCTCTTTTTCTCCAATTTGTCGACCTCTTTATGATCGTTCGACCTTTTCCTCTGTTGATAGAGGTCTCTATTTATAGAGTTTTAGTGACCACTCAGTCGGTGTAAAAACGGAGTAGTGGAAAGTACAGCACCCTTTTACACAACGGTTAAAATAACCAATACCTGCGTATAGATGATCCTTTGAATGAGCGTGTGACGCGGGTCCAACTAAAGGACAAAACGAGTATAACCGCTACAAAGATCACGACGTAGAAGCCACGTAGGTAGGTATCCCTCGTGTAGAAGAGATTGGCATAGAAGCCAATGTCTGTCACCATGGCATAGAAACCAAATAGTTACCAAACTGGCATAGAAGTCGAATAGGCGTAGAAGCCGAGTAGGCGTAGAAGCCGAGCAGGCACCGAAGCTGAATAGGCGTAGAAGCCGCTGCGTAACGTGCCAGAGTGATGATGTGGACGTCTTAGCCGGAATTATGGCTCTTGGAGATAATCAAATCTCTTGCATTAAATGCAGAGATCTGCCCCCATCCTGTGCATTAAATGCAGATGCTTGTCTTTAAGATTTGCCATTATTCTGCGCATTAAATGCAGATACGCACCTTGAATCCTGTACGAAGAGTAACCGCTGTCGTGGCAGTCTGTTCGCCTTTTGCGGAGCGTAAGGAGCTCACGTTTGCCTGTGTAAAACTAGGCAGCGTATTCCCTTGTATGCGTAGGAGCAGCTCTCGCAAAGGGGATGTCACTAAACGACGGTTCGATAATATTTAATCAAATCTCCCGCATTAAATGTGGAGATCCGCCATCATCCTGCGCATTAAATGCAGAGACATATTTTGAAGGTCAGCCACCCTTTTGTGCATCAAATGCAGAGATGTGCCTCAGGCATCTGTCAGTATTCGGCACATTAATTGCAGAGACGTGCCTTGAGGGCCTATCACTACCCTGTGCATTAAATGCAGAGACGCACCTCGAGTCCCGTACAGAGTGTAGCTTTTGACGTGGCAGGCGGTTTGTCTTCCGCGGAGCGTAAGGAGCTCTCATCTGCCTGTGTAAAACTAGGCAGCGTATTCCTCTGTGTACGTAAAAGTGATTTTACGCAAGGGAAATGGTAGTAAATGACAGCCTGGGTTGCAGTGTCGCGCCATCATTATAGCCGTCGCCTGGGTAGCCGAGCAGTATTCCTTTGTCAGAAGTCGAGACGTCAGGTTCATTGCAGGATATGACAGGTTCATTGCAGAGAATACGAAGCGTCCCTCATACACTTCAATGCTGCATTGAAAGAGGATGAGTTTTATGCCATAAAGGCGATGAAGCACCCTGTTTACGCTGAAGCAGCCTGGACATACTGTCCTACGCGGATGGTCTTTGAGCCTATATTTCATGCTGTGCTTTTGGCAGAGAAGCTCTGTTTGTACGTTGAAGGCTCTGAAGTCCTCTGTTTATGCTGCTTTGCATCAATATGCTGCGTAGATCTATCCAGCATATTTTTCATGCTTCTACAAGACCCCCTTCAAAGCTTTTAAATTTCTCGTAATTTGAAACACTTTGAATGAAGCATGAACCGCTCCTCGTAACTCGCAACGTTTCTGAATGGAGTTTTGAAATGGTCGAGGCTGACTTTATGGCAGATTTATTGGGGATCGGTGCTCTCTCTCGCCTATAAAAAGGCTGAGGAGTTCTCCTGTTCTTTCCATACTTCCTTCATCATACAGAGATGATGGCCGGAGTTCGTCGGGTCGACTTGAGGAAGAAGGAGATCATGCTCTGCAACGATGGATCATGGAAGGATATCATAGCCTCCTTTGCTCGGGATAATCAGCAACTTTGTATGGTGGTTCTTCGGAAGAGAAGAAGAATCGTATTTCACCATGCTGCTTGCAAGTGGCACCTTCTCCCGTTACCTCCGGGGACGAGAGCAGACAGACTAGCTCTGTCCCGGCTCGAGTGGCGGTGGTCTGTAGGTAAGCAGATTTACCCTGCTTTCCTTCTGTTGGAGGATGGGTCTATGCCCATTTTTGTATCCTCCCGCCACTGATCATCTTCTTGTTCATCGACTGTGGATGTCGACGAACCATCTTGGAAGAAGAGGAAGACCTTCACCAATGTGAGAACCTGGCAGAACAGCTTCTCGGTGCGATCTTCAGACAATGATGAGGAAGCCCTTTGTAGACGGGATTTCCCTCATATGTAGTCATGAAAAATGAAGAAAAACCCTTGTAGACTAGATTTCCCTCATATAATCGTGCTTTTAATTTTAATGAAATTGTCTTTCTTCTTTATATGATCATGTTGCCATACTTTGTTGTGAAGTCTGAATATGTGTAGCTTCGACACGTCTGATTCTTTACGCCGACTTTGTTTAGAAAGAGTGCTAGGTCCTGTCCTGTCTTTTACGCATAACTAGGGATGCGTAGAAAGCCGCTTTAGCATTCGAGTGTTCGAACTGTCCTGCTGTTTAGGAGTGAGGAACCGCGTAGTATTCTGAACTGTTACTTCTGATAAACAGAATTTCTTTGTTCAGACATCATCTTCAAGAATGATTTCTCAAAAATCCCTTAGAACAGGGCGAGAAATGGCTGTAAAACTAATTTGCCATCTTGGTAGATAAAATATTCAGACTGGAGTCTAGATGAACCTCGAATCGACCCATGAAGAAGAGTAATTTTTCAATGTTGAACTCTGTATGCTTCGGGTACTTGGGATATCTTGAGGTCAAGAAGGAGTATCTTCTGTGTGAACTCCTGTAATTGACCGCCTTGAGGATCGTTCAGATGTACACGTACTCTGGCCTGCATATCTTTCAGATGTACGGGAAGTCATGGAGCACGAAATCATATGTTGGCAGCCTCTGAGCATAAACTAAACACTATCGAGCGTGAAATCATAGACTTGTAGTTCCTGAGCGTGAAGTCGTAGGTTTGTAGCCTCTCGAGCATAAAAGCTACCGAGCACAAAGGCATCCGGGCATAAAACCCGACTTGTAGCTGTCGAACGTAAAGCCGTAGATTCGTAGCTGTCGAGCGTAGAAAGCTCCTTAGCGTAGAACTGTAGATTTGTTGCTTCTGAAAAGAAAATTTTTCGAGCGTGAAGTCGTGGATCCGTCGCCTCTGAGCATAAACTAAGTGCCACCGAGCGTGAGATCATCGATTTGGTATCTGCTGAGCATGAAGTCGTAGGTTTGTAGCCTCCCGAGCATAAAAACTACCGAGCACAAAGGCATCCGAGCGTAAAACCATAGACTCATAGACTGCGAGCGTAAAACCGTAGATCTGTAGCTGTCGAGCGTAGAAAGCTCCTTAGCGTAGAAACCACGAACCTGCTTTGCGCGAAAAACTTTTTGAATTCGCTGACTGTCCGCCTTCTCTGAATAAATAGGCTGACGTGGGACCCAATCATAATCGAATATTAATTAGGAGATTTGGTTCGGGGTCCGAGGAGTCCATCCGAACTCTATATATATCCCAAGTTTCTGAGGGGAAAAACTTTCCATCCGTCTTCTGCGAGAGAAAGCTTTCGACTGTTCGAGTTCTTCTCCGTTTCTTCTTCGAGTCTTCAAAGTTTTCAGTAATGGCTTCGAAACAAATTTC
Organism: Iris macrosiphon; assembly: GCA_036927795.1. NCBI lineage: Eukaryota > Viridiplantae > Streptophyta > Magnoliopsida > Asparagales > Iridaceae > Iris > Iris macrosiphon. The sequence continues at coordinate 101,836,164 of JAYESA010000009.1, forward strand.
CTCCGCCAAGGGAAAGAAGGTTGATTCTTCTTCTCGTTCTTCGGCCCAAGCGAGAGCGTCTCTGGTTGGACAAGGCGAACTTCATTCTGAGCGGAGCATCCCGCCGACGAGTAGTGCACCCGACCTGGAAGGTAGAGCTTTTGGGAAAGAGAGAATGACTAAAAATCCTTCGTACACGTTGAACATGACCGTACTAGGTCGTCTTCTGTGCTGATAGCCTCTTTGAGAAAGATGATGCACGGAGACGTTTCATCTTTTTACGCCCATATTCCTAATGTGTCAGCGTAAAAACTCCATTTTTTCCGCAGTCGAGCGTAAAAGCTTTGACCGCCGAAGTTGGTCTCGAAGGACCGGCCTCTGGTACGGTGGGCTCTGGTTCCGAAGGCTTGGCAGCTGAAGCGTCTGCAGGTGCATCTTCCTGACTTGCTCCGTAGTCCTTGAGGTAAGCCTTCCCTGAACGGGTTGCTATGGCCAAAACCTCGTCTTCGCCTGATGTCGAAGAAGTTGCAACCATATGGCATGGCTTGCATTTGGAGTTCTTCCTAGACTTAGCTTTAGTAGCATTAGTCTCTTTTTTGAGCTCCGACACCAAGTCTGGGTGAACCCACATAATCTCGCCTCTCTGGGTAGTTAGGGGTAACAGGTCGTGATTTTGACCCCTTGTTGGAGGAAGATTAACGATGTTCATCGTTGTCCGGGAAATAGGTGTAACACCGTCCGGTACTTCTTGGGGAGGCAGATTGCCAAATTGTAGAGAGATTATGTTGGCCGTGACCGTCTTCTCGCTATTGCGCAGGGTGATGGCTTTAGCATCGATCAGCTCTTGGATCTTCCTTTTCAGTATGTAACACGCCTTTGTTGGGTGGTGTACGTATCTGTAGAAGATGCAGTACTTGGGGTTGTAGCACTGCCGACTTCACTGGGCCGCCTCTCCTCCGGAAGGGTGATCTTGCCACTTTTGACGAGACACTCGAATATACTCGGAATATCGTCGTCGTCGAAAGAGTATACCTCGACGAGCCTGGAAGTCCCAGGTTTTGTCTGTGTGGTTGCCGCAGTCTTCTGTCTGGACGTATTGATCGCCAGAGCTTCTTTTCCTTTGGAATTGTGAGGATGGTCGCCGTTGGGGGATGACCTCTTGCCTCTGTCAGAGGTAGAGATTATGATGCCATTGTCATGCGCCTTACGACTGTTGTCATCGGCGGCTACCGCTGAGATGATGAACGAGGGCCAATCATGGAACTGATATGGTCCTGTGAACACCGAGATCACGGGAAGAAGGTTCTTTCTGCAAATGTCCACCAATGCTGAGTCTGGAACTCCTGGAGGCATCTGTAAAGTGGCTTGACGAAAACGTTCGACGAAGCACGGAAGTCCTCTTTTTCCCTCTGCTTGACTTCGATGAGAGAGGACATAGACATGTCCATTCCTCCATCGTGGAATCGTGTGAAGAATAAAGCCTTGAAGTCTTCGAAGGAAGTAATGCAGTTGTCCGCCAGGCTGCGATACCACTGGTAAGCTACTCTTGAGAGACAGCCCTTGAACACCCGGGTGAGGAGGGCGTCATTCCCTTGTACAACACCATCATCATACTGAAATAGTTCATGTACTGACTTGGTAATGTTTTTCCCTCGAACAGGGCCATGGTCTGAGGTTTGTACCTCGGAGGAAAAGGGACCTCCTCCCAGATAGCTGGTTATGCCTGGTTGATTCCCAATTTCTTGAGCTGGTCTTTGTGCTTCAAGGCATCAAACTGGGCTTTCAACTCCCGCACTGCTTGCATCAGATTCTCAGCTGGTAGCGAGACCACATAATGGTGCGGAGTCGGTTGTATCGTGACTCCCGCAGGAGGTAGTACATTCTTCGAGTGAGGAAGTGAAGGACCAGCTGACTCTTGATCTAGAGCAGGCTCTTGGATCGTGTTGGATGGTGGTATATCCACCCCCATGCGTATCTGAGTAGGCGGGACCAATGTTTGAGCCATAGCAGCCGCCTGTTGAGTTAGCATCATTTGGTGCATCTTCTCCATCATAGATTGTATTTGTTTCAGAGATGTCTTTAGTATAGTAATGCGTTGCTCAGTGTTCCCTGATGGCGAGGCTTCCTCGTGTTCATCTCCAATGGCATAAACTCCCATCTCCCTGGGCGTCATTAAAGGATGAGTATAGGTCGCTACAGAAGTTGACTCTATACTCTCAGTATCTGATTCGGGAGACTGATGACCCCCAGCTTCGGAATCAAAAGAGCACGAAGTCAGTTGTCGTGACCTTGAACGAGTGTTCTGGAACACCCCATCTTCGGTGTCCCTAAGAAGCATGCTGAATTTCCTTCGGCTCGGAGTTCTAAAGGACGGACGCCTTGAGCCTGAGCTTCCTCCAGGTATATGTGAAGCCATGTTCACAGATGCATGCGTGGGCTCTTCTTCTAGGAAAGATGGAGAGTAGCTCAGCTGGTCAAAAACTGGCCATTTTGCTTTAGAACAACAACAATTAATTATAATCCTGTGACTATTACAACAGTGCTCGCTAGGAGGCATAATAGCCACGCTGGAAGATCCCCTCTCCTTGCGTTTCTGGATTAGATACTTGCGCAGGTCAGGAGGAGTTGCTGAAGAAGAAGATGATGGCTTGTTCCTTCTGTTCCCATTGGTGGGCACGCAGATGATGGCAACCATAGTCTTCCCTGTGCCACCCGTATACAACAGGTTGGCCATCTGGGTGGCGGATAATCTCCGAGGAGGGTGTCTTTCCGTAACTGGAGCCTTCTTTACGCTTAGGGACTTCGCCTGGCATATTTTGGAGCTTCGCTCTGGTTGGCGTAAAGCTGAGGATGTCCTCAGGCGGCCATCAGCGTCTCGCATAATTCGGAGGGCGTGCAGATTGTTCCCTTGCTGGCGTAAAGGCCGAGAAGTTGAGTAGTCCGTCGCTTGCTTTTCCTTGCGGAGATCACAGGGATCATCTGGTTCTCCGTAGAGGTCAGATGTTGTTTTACGCGCGGAGCGTGTCTTGTACTTCTGATTTGGCGCTGAGGCTTTATCAGAAGTTTTGCCTGTTCCGCCAGGGACGGGAGACTGAATTTTACGCGCAGAGCGCGGAGTATACTTCTGGGTTAGCGCTGAGGCATTGCCAGAAGTTTTGTCTATTCCGCCAGGGACGGGAGACTGAACTTTACGTGCACAGCGCGAAGTATACTTCTGGGTTAGCGCTGAGACATTGCCAGAAGTTTTGTCGGTTCTGTCAGAGACAGGCGACTGAACTTTACGCGTAGGGCGCGGAGGGAGCAATGCTACAACCTCATTGGTCGAAGAGATCGGAGAGATCGGAGAATTCACAGGAATGGTAGAGGATGTCTTGGGCATCCAGACCTTACGCAGCTTCCTGTTATTTTGGACAAAGAGAGAGTGAGAGCTGCCCCTTGTTCGGAGCATATCTTCGTAGGCAGACTGGTCGAACTGGACGGCCATTGTCTTCTTTATGGATCTCGCGGATACCGCATCGTGTTGAGCAATAGCTTCCTCATCAGAAGAGAAAGATGTCCCCAGCAGAGTCGCCATCTTGTTTTGGATAATAAACAAGAAAAGATTTGATGAATGCGGAAAACGAGGTCTTGTACGAAGACCCGCCCTTCTTTTATGTTTACAAACAAGATTGTACAAATTTGATCCTACACGAGGATGTCTAAGTACAATTTATTTAATCTGGGTGAATATTGCTATAGGTGTCTGATCTGCAGTCGATCACTTTAGCCCTTGGACCACACGATGTTGAAGAAGTGCCGTGGAAGACAGGTAGCAGCTTCGAAGGTTGCTAAAGAGGGTGGATGCCCGATGCCAAAGTCGTCGATCCCTTCCCTTTGCCTGAGCTCTGGATTCTCCTCTCTCTCTCTCTCTCTCCTCTTTTTCTCCAATTTGTCGACCTTTTTATGATCGTTCGACCTTTTCCTCTATTGATAGAGGTCTCTATTTATAGAGTTTTAGCGACAGTGACCACTCAGTCGGTGTAAAAACCGAGTAGTGGAAAGTACAGCACCCTTTTACACAACGATTAAAATAACCAATGCCTGCGTATAGATGATCCTTTGAATGAGCGTGTGACGCGAGTACAACTAAGGGACAAAATGCGTATAACCGCTACAAAGATCACGACGTAGAAGCCATGTAGGTAGGTATCCCTCGTGTAGAAGAGGTTGGCATAGAAGCCAATATCTGTCACCATGGCATAGAAACCAAATAGTTATCAAACCGGCATAAAAGTCGAATAGGCGTAGAAGTCGAGTAGGCGTAGAAGCCGAGTGGTCATAGAGGCCGAGTGGGCGTAGAAGCCGAGTGGTCATAGAGGCCGAGTGGTCATAGAGGCCGAGTAGGCGTAGAAGCCGAGCAGGCACCGAAGCTAAATAGGCGTAGAAGCCGCTGCGTAACGTGCCAGAGTGATGATGTGGACGTCTTAGCCGGAATTACGGCTCTTGGAGATAATCAGATCTCTTGCATTAAATGCAGAGATCTACCCCCATCCTGTGCATTAAATACAGATGCTTGTCTTTAAGATTTGCCATCATTCTGTATATTAAATGCAGATACGCACCTTGAATCCTGTGCGAAGAGTAACCTCTATTGTGGTAGTCTGTTCGTCTTCTGCGGAGCGTAAGGAGCTCACGTTTGTCTGTGTAAAACTAGGCAGCATATTCCCTTGTATGCGTAGGAGCAGCTCTCGCAAAGGGGATGTCACTAAACGACGGTTCGGTAATATTTAATCAAATCTCCTGCATTAAATGTGGAGATCCGCCATCATCCTGTGTATTAAATACAGAGGCATGTTTTGAAGGTCTACCACCCTTCTATGCATCAAACGCAGAGACTTGCCTCAGGCATCTGTCAATATTCGGCGTATTAATTGCAGAGACGTGCCTTGAGGGCCTGTCACCACCCTGTGCATTAAATGCAGAGACGTGCCTCGAGTCCCGTACGGAGTACAGCTTTTGACGTGGCAGGCGGTTTATCTTCCGCGGAGCGTAAGGAGCTCTCATCTGCCTGTGTAAAACTAGGCAGCGTATTCCTCTATGTACGTAAAAGCGATTTTATGTAAGGGAAATGGCAGTAAATGACAGGCTGGGTTGCAGTGCCGCGCCATCATTATAGCCATCGCCTGGGTAGCCGAGCAGTATCCCTTTGTCAGAAGTCGAGACGTCAGGTTCATTGCAGGATCTGACAGGTTTATTGCAGAGAATACGAAGCATCCCCCGTACACTTCAATGCTGCATTGAAAGAGGATGAGTTTTACGCCATAAAGGCGATAAAGCACCATGTTTACGCTGAAGTAGCCTGGACATACTGCCCTACGCGGATGGTCCTTGAGCCTATATTTCATGCTGTGCTTTTGGCGAAGAAGCTCTGTTTGTACGTTGAAGGCTCTGAAGTCCTCTGTTTACGCTGCTTTGCATCAATATGCTGGGTAGATCTATCCAGCGTATTTTTCATGCTTCTACACCCCCTAGGCCAGTTCGGTCCCGGTGCCCCGATGCCCCGAACCGAGGAGATCAAACTTGTGCACAAGCGTCCGCGACTGAATGAATGAGTTCTTATTGTTCTTCCATTATTCTGAGTAAACGACAATGGTTGTAGGCGCAGGTCATGACCCTCGCTACAAGCCATCCTAGGTCATTCCTGACTTAGTGATTCATTTGTTATGCATTTCACACAAGTTGATATGACAATCCATGATTCAATATTCAGATGCAACTTGACATGATGCGCTCCCCTGGTTCGGGGATTGCCTTGGCGACCTAACGGTCCCAGATACTTGTGGCTCATATTGCATAAAAGGAGACTATTTGATAGTCCGCTGGCTAACAAGATGCGTGCACGATATACAACAGTGTTTTACTTGATTTAGGCATGTTTCCATATAATAAGCATTGAATCGAGGCAAGGGTATGAGTTAACATATAGCAGGCAAGCATGCATTCCAATAAAACTTAAAACATTCATGTTGGCTCGGGCTCGAAGGTAAGCCGAGGAGCGAAACCGCAAGGAACTTATCGAATGACATGCTCCAGGGTCGTGCAGTGCAATGAGTAAACATAGTGTACTTGTATCATCCTACCCGAGGCATAGCGGGGCTGAGGCAACATTACCAGTTAACATATCGAGCAGACAAGCATGCAAACTTAACACTCACGTTAGCTCGGGCCCGAAGGTAGACCGAGAAGTGAAACCGTTAAGGAATTTAACGTGCGACATTATCTAGAGTCGTGCATTGTAACCAGGTGAATAGTATACTAAGAAAAGCAACACACATATCGATCTATCGAGGCATAGCAGGGTCCAGTTGCCCAAGGCAATGGTAGCATGCGAGGGTCTGTACATAAGCAATTTGTTCACCCTAAGAGCATCTCCAACCCTGTTGTGAGTTTGAAAAAAATAGTTGCCACATAGGAATCACAACTTATTATTTCAAAAATCATTCTCCAATGCAAATGTGAAGTTGGTTGTGAAGTTAACATGGCAATAGCATGACAAGGACAATGTGAAGTTGGTTGTCTAGATCTAGACAATGGACTTCACAATGACTTTATTCTACGTCATCAATTATGAATAAAAATATTTATAAAAAAAGGAATAAGTGGAAAAGTTGTCTTGGAAGTTGGAAAAAAAATTAGTTTTTATTGTTTTCTCAATACTTTTGCATTGGATAACACTTTTCTATCTCATTGTCTTGTGTGAATATAATATTGCCACATAGGAAAGAGACTTCTGAGTACAATTTGAACAAGAGATATGGGGTTCATAAGAGACTGTCCTTTAGGATGTCATTGATCTCAAATTTTTTTTTTGTTCATGTCCTTGCTGCTACAACTTCTGAGTGCAATTTGAATAAAAATATTACATAATTTTAATAGCTGGCACCAGTTTATATACTATATTTATACTGTACTCCCGACGAGCTTTTACTTTCATAAATCACCCATCAAATAAGATATTCACACCGAGTTTGATCATAAAATTCTAGATGACTTCGAAAAAATATGCCAAATGTAGCTTGGTATTAGTCTCACTTAACACTCTAACACCTTACCTGGCACCCTTTCACCATACCACTGCCTGCAATATTTCCCTCACTGCACTTGATACATCATCCTCCCTTAACACTAATACACAACACACACCATTTCCACATATACATACCAACACACTATTATCTCCCTCAAGTACACCATCTAGAGCTCCTAAAAAACCCAGGTATATTCCTAAGCTCAGTGGAATCCCATTTCTCTTTAGTTTTGAACTGAAGCAACACCAATGTGTAACCAAACCTGACACCATTGCATTGTCACACCATATTCTCCCTTAATCATGCACACTAGCCACACACTTTCCCTCAAGTCAAGAACTGATACTACATACTGCATACTCCCTCACTCACATATAAACACACTAGTACACTCCTACAAATACCCCCTTGCAGTGCCCTCCTCTCCTTATACCTGATTGTACCCTAAAACTGAGCCCTAACCTTGATGCTAACATCCAAACAACAAATACTTACCTTGCACTAGGACTGATACATAATTTCCTGTAACACCACCTACAGTTTGCTGTAACTCGAGCTTGTTGTTGCACCGGACTCCTAAGTCATTGCACTTGTAGTGCTTAACAACTACATTCACTCTTGTTGATGTTGTGAGCCCCAACTCCCAACGTTGTTGCTACTACATTTGCATCAAGTCCCACATCTCTTATACCCATCCTATCAAAGTCTTTATGACACAAACACCTCCACATGGCACTGCCCTCACTTGCTAACCCAATGCACTGCACGTCACTTGCACCCAGTGTACTGCATCACAAACATGGGACTGTACACTAAACTTCCTCCTACTTGCTATGCAACTGCACTGCAGTTTAGAAACATCGCTCCCCCTTCGATTGCACCTGCACAGCAGTGCTTACTGACTAAGTACCTACCTGCACAACCCAAGCCTTGCACACACTGTTGGGCACCCACAGTCCATAACCCATCAACTACTAACCAGTAGTTCACCCCTTAACTACAGACTAGAACCAAGCTCCATGTACACTACCTGACACATGGATATCTAACTGCAGTTTTGAACAAATACTGCTATATTTATACATAGATACACATGCAACACTCAAACTTTATCACTCAACTAAACTGAAATCAACCCGACCCAAATATCCTACATGTGCAGTCACTCCTACCCACTACACTACACAGTAGTGTACTCGAGCCTGCACCTCTGCCTACAGCAACCACAAGTTGCTTCTACCCGACCCCTTGCTGCTGGAACAACAGCATCTCCTAACCCCAGGTCAAAAACCCTAACCCCAGGTCAAAAACCCTAACCCTAACCTTAACCCTAGGTCACGTGTGTGTGTCGTGTCAGTATATGTGTCAGTGTCTGTAACATGTGTGTGTCGTATCAGTACCATATGTAACCTGTGAGAGAGAGAGAGAGAGAGAGATAGGGTTTACCTAGAGGAGGAGGAGGAGGAGGAGGAGGAGGAGGGGGGAGGACGCTGCCGGAGGGTGGAGGACGCGGCTGGAGGGGGGTCGCCGGAGGTAGGAAGGAGGAGCCAGAGCGGGAGAGATCGAGAGCACGCGGGTTTGAAATTTGGGAGAGGGAGAGGGAGAGATCGAAGGAAATGGGGGAATCAGCCCTAAGAAAAAAATTTAGCGACGTTTTAGCGACTCCAATAATGACGTCGCTAATTTAGAATTTAGCGACATTTAAGCGACGTCAAAAATGACGTCGCTAATTTAGCGACGTCTTAAACGTCGCTAATAACGTCGCTAAAAGTCCAAAATATATACGTCGCTAAAAATGTCGCTAAACGTCGCTAAATAAAACATTTTAGCGACATTTAGCGACCTAAATTGAACTTATAGCGACTAATCTTTTAAAAACTGAATAAACGTCGCTAATCGTCGCTAAATGTCGCCAATTAACGACGTCTAACGACGTTTTCACATGGAGTCGCTAAATTAGCGACGTTTTTACCTGGAGTCGCTAAAAAAAGTCGCTAATCCCGCTTATTCTAGTAGTGCACATCTTCAATTTTTTGTATCCTCAAGCATTTCTATGTTATCAATCGTGTTTAAGTTATCTAATCTTAACCATTAATTTGTAAAAAAGAACCAACGATTGTAAACACGAAAATGCATAATAGGGGAATGTTGATATATATATATATATATATATATATATATATATATATATATATATATATATATATATATATATATAATACAGTTTAGAAACGTTTCAAGAATAAGCCGTCTAGGCCATATGTATATCATCAATTATTATTATAAAAAAAACTATCGTGTGTGTTTTCTTTTCTCGTGTTGAGAAAAAAATTAAAAATTCAGAACATATAACAAATGATAAAATATATTTAAATTTAAACTAACTATATGGTATTATCTAATATAACACATATTCAAAAACATATTTATAACAAATTAATTAAAATATATTAAAATATTTTTAAAATATTTTAATATAATTTAAATTTTATCTATTTTTTAATAATAATAATAATATTTTTTTATACGTGCTTTACGTGAACATAACTAGTGTGTGAACATGACTATATATATATATATATATATATATATATATATATATATATATATATATATATATATATATATATATATATATATCTCTTTTTTTTAAGATTTTTTTTTCTGGTTTATCTCTCTTTTTTCTCAAAAATATAATCATATATTCTAAAATTACTCTAATATAATTAATATGAAAGTATTGCAATGTCAATGTATTTTTAGTATATACTTATAGACAATCTACTATATGCAGTATCTAATTACAATGAAATTTCCATGTGAAAAATAATTACATAAATTTAACGATTGCTAATATGGAAACTACTATTTATTCAAAATATTATGATAATTAATGTTAGTTATTAAACATTAGAGTTTGCGGTAGTTATTCATTATGATAGTTATTCAAACATTTATATGTTTAACTTATATGGTATTTATTCAAACATTTAACTTATACGGTAGATATTCAAATATAATAATATTTGTTTCTCCTTCAAATATTTGTACCAGTCATATTTGGCCTTAAAATATTTCTACAATAAATATCTTACAAATACATGTATATACAATAAAAAAAAATTATGGAACTTATTCAAACATTTAAATTATATGGTAGTTATTAAAATATTTATATGTTTAACTTATTTGGTAGTTATTTAAACATTTAACTTATATTTTAGTTTTTCAAAGGCGAACATATTTGTTTGATCTTAAAATATTTGTACATATCATACTTGGACTTAAAAAAGTTTGTACGATAATATGTTTTATAAATATATGTATAAACAATAATTTTTTACAAATAAATGTAAATACAAATGGCCATAAAACTTAGTTAGTCCAAAATTTTGCCAACTTCGTTGACGAAAATATGACATCCTAAACGCCACCTTAGCCATCCAATGCCAGCCACCCGTAGTTGCTCATTTTTTTACAACTAGGTTGGCAAAAATATGCCAACCTGATTTTAAAATATGATTTGTTGCTTTTTTGCCATCCTAATGGCGAAAGCTTTCGTTACTTAATTTTTTTTAAATATTTTTTTTTGATAATTTATTTAAAAAAAATTGGTACAACAAAATTTCTATTCTTTTAGAAACCAAGGAGAGCACCATATGATTTATATTAAGAACATAGAGCATTTATATATGTGTTAAGTAATGACACGTTGACAGTAATAATTATTACATATTATTCATTGTGCTAATTTAATCGAAGTCCAAAGAACAAAAGGAGTAGGGGAGAGGCGCAAGTTGGACATCATCATCACCATTATCATCGTTCTCAACAGAAAATTGGGCATTAGCAGCAGCAACACCACCACCACCAACATTACCGAAAGTATTACCAACCACATCCGAAAATGGCTTTTGGATGTATGACTCAGTGAGTAACTGCTCGGTCCTCCTCTGCTCCGCCATCTTGCACTTCAAACCCTTGAGCATCCTCTCAAACTCCATCATCTCCTCCAACCCCATATCCCAAATATCAACATTCCACCAGAAGGGATCCATCTCTTGCTTCTCCTTCAGTTCCTTCTTGAGGTCGTCTCTACGCTTCTTTGCTGCCTCCGTCAGTGCTTGTAGCTTCGTCCACATTCGGCTGAGATCTTCTACAATCACTACAAAAAAAAATAAAGGGGTTTAGCGACCATTCAAACTGCCGCTAAACACAATTAGCAACGTCTTGACGATTGAAATATACCGACCTCGCTGCCGGAAAGGATGGAGAGCTCGCAAGCCTTCTTAAAAACTCCTGCACGACGCTTAGAGAAGCATACGTCACGAGCCTTTTCGTTGGTGAGGCGCTTGATTTCTATTATCTATCGGCCCCTTGTCTGTTTCTTAGCCACCATCGTTGCTCGCGATAGAGAAAAATCTATGGTAAAAGAAAGGTGGGATGGCAATTGGTATACAAAAATAAGATATGTATATATAGGGATGGAGGAGGAGAGAGGGCACATGTCAAGAATATTTTCTTGACATAAAATTGCTTCTTCTTACCATTTTTGTGTACTAATTATTAGGTAGGTAATCTCTCTATAAATCAATCAAAGATTTAATTTTTGATGAAAAATCAATTAAAGATTTGAATTATATAATATTATTAATAATGCTATTCGTTTTTTCATACTATTCCTAATGTGGTAGATTAGCAAAAATTTAAATTAAATTAAAATTATAATAGCATCACTTATATAATATTATATATTTTGTGTATATTTTTTTAACCTAAACTACATTGGTGACCATGGAGAGGTTCTTTCTTCCGATCCAACAACTCTCATGGTTCTCTTCTCCTCCTTCTTTCCTGAACCTTTCGATCTTGAGCTCCACCATGATCGACGTCTTCCACTAATTTGACAAGAAAGATGGACATGGAAGAGGACGAGTAGAATGAAGAGTAGGTCTCGATCATGATCTATAGCTTTCTCGCCATGTTGAGGATACAAAATGTCGAATCGATGCCAATTTCAATTGAGTTTTTTGTTTTTGCAGCTCGAATGCTTCGATGATTTCACTGTTGCATCTTCGTGGGAAAGGTGACTTCTTTCCTCTCTATTTACAATTTTTTCCTCTTACGTTTGAGGTATTTGACTGGTTAATGATGTTTTGTTTAGGTTAATTTTGGATGTCGAGGCGATTTGTCAGCATTGGCTAGCTAATGGTCCTAAGAACCTAAAAGTACGTTCATTTGCCATGAATTTGTCCCTTTTTCCCCTATAAATTATGTCTATTTTGCATCCACTATGTTGCACGGGAACGGACACGAATCGGCGATGTGGACACGAGAATGACACTAATTTTTGGAGTGTCAGTGCTTCCTAGTAGGGCATTTATAATTTTTGAAACACTTATGGTGCATTTTGTTCATTTTAATGTAATTGTAATTGTAATGGTACGGAGTTTGTAATATAATATAATTACAATTATATTACCATGTATGGTTGGAACATGTAATCAAACCATGTTATGTAAAATTAATTACATTCAAATATTTAGTTTAACATTTCATGTAATGAAATAATAATTGTTATTTGTATCAAAAATGCCCATATACTAAATGGAATGTTCGAAACAAGACCAAACATTTTGATTTAGCAACTGACATTTTCGGTCATTAGGAAATTAATAATTAAATGACAGGGAACTTAGCAAAAGAGAAAATCCATATTATGCAAACTTTCCACTCTCCTCGTCTTCACCCTTTCACCTACAAAAGAGAAGAGAAGAGAAGAGAAGAGAAGAGAAGAGATAGGAAGAGTGAAACAACCAGCACAACACAACTAATACCGATGCGGCTAGCATCCATGTGGTGGAAATTGACTAGGCTCCGAGCCGAGTCAAACGCCATATAAAACCCCTACTACTAGATGTTGCTTATAATCAAAACCCCCCATTAGTCCCGACGAAGATGAAGCAGAAGGTCCGCTTGGTATCCACGGAAGTACATCGTTACTGTCGGCTCCTTAACCTTCGTCCTCCCGGCAAGGTCAAAGGATGTGTCAAACAGCGAGAACCCCCTCCAGCTACTTCAGCCTTGCTGCCTCGACTGGGAGAGATCCCATTACCGGGATGTATATGGGCTTTGCCAACCACTTCACCAGCGTGCCCCATCCATCGATCACCCCACCCCAACTCGTGGATGGATCGAGTTTGAGATCCGAAGTAAAGACTCCGGAGACCCGCTCCCACCAATACTGACCTCGACTATGTCGATGTAGTAGGACGTGAACATTTTCTCGAGTTGCGGATCGTCAGGGTGAAGGAGATTTACAATACATGAATTAAATTTAAAATGCATGAATTAGATTTACAATGTAATGCCAATTGCATTATATTGTCTTGTCTAACCAAATACCTGAATTAAATTTAAAATGTAATGCCAATTATATTACATTGTCCAACCCTGCAAAAAAAAATGAACACTCATATAATCAACATGTTCCATATTAACCTTTATTTAACGGGTAAAAGAATCCTTTTTTGATTGATGCAAATAGAGCGTGTGGGTCCTGTGAGAATCTACTATTCGGGTTGGTCACTTTTTGAAACCCAACTCATGATCCCGGACATTTTAGCTAAAAAGGAGATACATAGATTCCTATGATAAAAGTGTTGAAGAGTTTATATATCTCTATGTTGAGGCTGCACGTGTTTGTTGTACAAAATAATCTGCATTATTTTTTCCATATCTTAGTTGAGAAACTCTCAATTTTATAACAGTTGGTCAAATGAAGTAGACTAAATTGCAAAACTGATTTAGCTTGTAGCTCATAGAGCCAATAAATCTGTATGACTCCATTTGAAAATATTATTCGTCTACTCATGATTTGCCCTATTTAGGTCAGGATTCGACTTTAAAAACCATAGTAAGATTTGGATTCTATTCGAGTAAAAATGACTTCCTGTTGTTACTCTTCATATGATTGTATTTTGGTTTCAATGACAATTCCTTAGTTAATCCCTTAGTATTTGCATAAGGTGTAAGTCAATTAATGAAATGGATGAACACCAAGAGTAAGAGTCCTTTATAGGTAAAGTAGTGCTTAAAAACAATGGGGTGACCGGGCCTGTTCCAGGTTTTGTTCAGTTCAATAGTTGAGCCAATAGCTCCCTTATAATAGGGTTGATATTGGTTTTGTTCAAAGTCTGTTTCATACTTGAACTGGTAACTCTTATCCAGGTTTAGTTCAGGCCTTGCTCTAAACATGAACCTTCTAATCCTGATAAGAAGGTCCGGTCCAGTGAAATCATGAACTGAAATCCTGATATCCTGTCTGCTTATAAATAGTCCTAGTCAGGCCGAATTACATTATAAAGAGTAAGTTACAATCGACTTATAAATAAATTATTGGATACAAACTTCATTGACCAAGTAACTAAAATAAATCAAAGCAAATATTTAGGCCTTCCAAATTCCTTCCTTACAATTGATTGTACTTTCTTGCTGATAAATTAGGAAATTTGCTCTCTATGAATAACTTTGGCATTCTTGTTAATAAATTATGCTTTGTTTCAAATAAACTAAATAGTACTTCTTGCTAATAAATTACACATATTTGGTAATAGTATATTAATAAAATGTTTTTTCTGTTAAGTTTAACAAGTCAAACAAGTAAATAAGAAATTTCATGCTAATATAAATGTGGCCCAATGTGAGAAACAAGTCAAATGACAACAATATTATTTTGTTGTATTTTTTGATAGATGTCAATTATTACATTTATCATGTATAAAAACATGGCTAATAATGCAAAATGTTAACGTTTATAATATTTTACTTGTTATGTCTATTAGATTAATTTTTTTAATTATATTAAAATTGAACTACATAGGAACACATAAGATGACGTCTTAATCGTAAATCATAACTTTTTTCTAAATTTTTTTTGTAGATTTTTAAACTCTTAGAATATTGAAACCAAACGTTCCAACGAGTGTCTAAAAAGCCCTTAAGGTGCTAGGATCACCCTTGTGCCTCTGTTAAGGCTAGGTTCATTTACCTAGGAAGGGCCGGCCCTAGGGTAAGCCGGATATGACTTTGGGCTTGGGCAACTCTCCTCTGCTAGGGCAACCCCCTCGGTTCAGCATGATCCCACCAAAGGTTGAGGTCACGGATGACCCCCTCGGACCTGCTCACAATAAGGATTAAGGGGCAACCAAAATTAGCTCCGGATAGAATAATCCAACCCTCCGGGCCGGCCCTGTACCTTGGCACACCTTAGGTGTATGCCTCATGCACCTCACGACTACTTTTGAGGTGCGTGAGGTTCATTAACCTAGCATTCTTCTTTCTTATTTTATTTCTTATTTTCTGTTGTAAATATATTTTTAGTATATTAATGTTTATATAATAATTTAACTAATAATTATATTTGAGTTAATAGATTTTTTATTCTTACTTTTGATGTTATCAAGTTAATCAAAAAAGACCTGTGTGGAAAATTGTCTCAAACTAGGTCTTAAGGATGGGAACACTATCAAATGATCTAATAAATCAATTTAGCGTTCTATTTAAGAGGTTTTGTATTCGATGACGGTGATGGTAAAGGATGTGAATATGTTAATTGGATGCAGATTATAACATGTATTATGATAATTTTTAGGGTTTTACGAATTTTTTAATATTATGAACTTCGTGGTAGTTTCTTTTGAGTTTTGGCGACGATTTAGTGTTAGTTATCTTTATGATTTTATGTAATCCACTTTTTAATGGTGCTCTGAGTTGATTAGATATAATAAGAATTTGTGTATTTTAAAATATATTATTTAAAAAAATCTGGAGATGTTTGTCTTGTTTTTTTGAATCAGATGACTTGCCATGCCGTACTGTGCACCTCACACCTAGGCTCCAGATGATCCTAGCGTCTTGAGTGACACTATGTCTTTTGAAACATTGATTCCAACCCTCTCATCTTAAACTGCCAAAATAATCCAAAATATTAAACGCATGGTATTCAAAGACGCATCTTGCAGAACGACGCAGTAGTTGCGCCTCGCACCTCACTAGGTAAAACGCCTTTCTCCAGGCATGCCAAGGCGCATCTTTGGTCCGCCTTTCTGCATGGTGCAACAAAGAAAATACATGCCTTAAGTTTTTTTTTTATTCAAAAAACTTTGAGATAGGGTGATAATTCTTACCTCATACAAGTAGTTGGTTACAGTTGAACTGAAAAAACTAAAATTTACTAAAAGCCGGGTCGGGATAATACAAATTATTGTTAATTCTGTTGACTGCAACTGCTGTCATGCTAGTTCACTTGGTTATGTTTTAACATATTTTTGTTGGTTTTAATATGTTATTTGTTTTTATTTCTTATGTTACTAATTTATTTATTTATCTATGTATATTATTATTATTTTTTATATTTGTGTCTCGCTTCACTCGGGTGCGCGTCTTAATTGCGCCTTGTATGAGGTAAGTATTTGCTGATCTTCACTAGGTAGAGGCAGAAGCTTAGTTTTGATTTTTGAGATGAAAGTATTTGCTGATCTTCACAGCATGCTTTTCTGCACTAATATTTTGTAACTTATGAAATTGATAGGAACATGTGTGCGTGTAGAAAATGGGAAATGAGGTGACACATTCTCAAAGTTGGCCTGGGGATGGCTTATAATCATCCAGTAGACTGTTTTATGGACAATTCATATCCGGTTATCATAGTCTCTTCCATGCTCTATATCATTTATCTATGCACATTATATGCTTTGGAGATCTCTAAATGGGTGAATCATGTTCTTATATTGTTCTTTTGTTAGAAGGATTTCAATAGGGATCCAATCAGTCTATGAGTTAGAAAGCTGAAAACAATATGATTTCCATCCTTCGTTTTAGGGAATGAGATAAAAACCACTAAATTGTTTTTTGAGATAACCCACTGGCTAGTTATTGTAGAATCATAGAAAATCTATACCATGCGCAACAATGATCAAGAGCCATACGCCAAAGTAATCAAGAGCCATGTGCCACAGTGATCAAGAGACATGCGCCGAAGTGATCCAGAGCCATGCACCATCCCCAACATAGGTAGTATTTCCATGTGCCAGCAGTACCATGTGCCACTACTACCCCATTGGTCTCCATTCGCCCGACAGACCTATTCCCAAGGCGCAATCAAAATAATCATAAAGTAGGATATGACATGTGTCACGAGTATTATGGGCATCAGCAACCCTAGATCTCGTATCACCACGTGGCAGCCTATTGCAACATGCGCCACTATATGACAGCATGAGATGCACGCGTGCATGCCTTCTCAAGGCTATAAATAGTCTACTACACAAAAAAAGGGAGAGAGAGGAGAAGAAGACAGAAGCGCCGCAAGGGACACCCATTGAGTCGTATACTCAAGCTCCCTGAAGCCTCGTCACCCTCCTTGGTCCTGAATCGTCATCGGAATAAAGGAGCCGCTGCAGTGCTCGATCTTCACCGTCACACTTGTCCAGATTCTTATTTTTATTGTATTTAGGCTCTACGCATTAGAGGTTCTTTTGTACTATTTTTTTTTCCAATCAATAAAAAAGAAGTTTGTTCAATATTATCCTGAGTGTTGATTTGGCGATGTCGACGAAAATGATGACTATTGGGAAGAGCTTTTCCTCCAACGAGAAGCTGGCGACGCAATCCGATGTGGCCAAGTTGGATTTGACTCAGAGAATGTTGGCCGTTCGCTTCGACCAACAGGCATTCGAAGACATGCTGGACAAGTCGAGTTCTTCAATGAGGCCCATACAACCTCCCAAGGCTCACAAGACTTGGGTCGCCAAGGCCGCTGCGCCATGCCAGGGGTCGATGCCCGATGCATTTTCAACCTTTGTTGCAGATGAACATGAGGTTGACGTATATCCTGCTGACATACCGAGTTCTATAAGGAGGTCCGTACGACCTCACAAGACTCACAAGATTTGGGTCGTCAAGGCCATTGCACCGAACCCAAAATCTGTCCCAAAAGCATGACCAACCTCCGCCGCAGACGCACATGAGGTTGGCATACATCCCATCTCCATCTCCAAAGCGGCTCTTGAGAGGAACGAGGCTAAATCTCAAGAGACGTGCCCACTGCATGATCTACGCAAGAGAAGATGTGCAGTGCCAGAACATAGGCGCACAAAGTCCTCTACAGGCAAAGCTGTCTTCAACAAGGGCTCCTATGGTTCTGACTTGGATTCCCTATACTATGCTCCTAAGAGCACTGGTTCAAGGAAACCAAAACCAACCCGAACCATGCGCGCTCGATGGGCTGCACAACCAGCTCTTCAAAAGTATGTGCCGTTGTTTGTCATGCGCGCTGTTGATGTGAGACTATATAGGGATGACCCAGAAACTCATGCGCCGGAAGTGGGTCAACCCTTAAAGCCTTCCCAAACCCACTTGAACCGAGTCGGGGAGAAAACACTATGATGACAGGCCCATGTGCCCAGTTTGGCTGCGCGCATGAAATGGGTTCGTCTCACATCAAGTCTTCTACTAATGACCCGGTTGCAGTTTCTGCGAAAGAACTGGGTTAGGGAGCAAACCTTCCAATTTCACCTCCATGTGCAAGGGTTGCTCGAGCACATAAAACATGTGTGAAAGTGAAGCTTCCGTCGTATAATTTATGCAACGTGATTAGTCACAAGCGTAAGACGAGAGAAGCAACCCTCGCACATAACATGTCCCCTCGTGGACACACTTGTGCCAACATCATTGTCAACTATTACTGCACTAGAGCACCCGTTCCTTCAATCAGACAGTCGGTGTTCCAGCGATTGCAACCCACAGCACCAATCCGACGTCCCCCGAAACGACTGTACGACGAGGAGAAATTGCCTGTCGCTTCATGCTGCTCAACATGGAGGTCTCCTCCTATGAAGATCTCAAGGAAAAGTTTACATAACCTGAGGGTGTCGGTCAGCGTATCACGAAGCCATTCGCGGGGTAGAAAACAAGCACCTACTGTGGGGGTATTTCAGGGTGTGCGCTCGAAAACAAGAACTGGGGGTAGCCATGTCCTCCTAAATGAGGTTGAAATGGAGCTGTGGGTAGCAATCCCTCGGTGTTCCACGTCAATCCATTCTTCCGAGAGGACAGTGAATCTCTTGGAATGGATGATATCTTAAAAGGGGTAGTCAAACCTTCCAGGTTGAGTCCATAATTGAGACTGGGGTGGCAATCCTTGACATAATGAAAGTGATGCAACAATGTCCACTCTCCCTGAGGACAATGAGACTCAGACATTTGAGATGGAAAGTGAGACGTCCACCCTTTCGTCCACCTCATCCCACGTAATACCGGTATACATGGCATGAGATGACCATGACGTAGGGTCCAGTAACCAACAACGCCTTGGTGTACTCGAAGCCATGCTGTAGACTTTGAGCACCTTAATGCAGACTCTAACTCACACAGTATTGGAACTCAAAGGAAACTTAGTCCCGACACAACCACGAACCCCGGGGCGAACAAACCTGGATCAGGGGACCAATAAGAAATCTAGCGTGTCTGGCCCGATTCCTCATGTCGCAAGCAGCCAGACCATACATCGACCCCCAACCTCTCTTTTGCTAGACAATATCCAAGAGACTCTTAGGGACTTGCGTGCCCTCGTTGATGTTCGAGATAATCAAGACAGGCTTCAGAAGCTTGTGATCCGGTAACCCTATCCTCCTGAATGGGATAATATGGTGTACCCTCCCAAATACAAGCCATTATCTCTGACTCCATTTGACGGAAAGATATCACCCCGTCAATATATGAGATATTTTTATTCCATAATGGACCATTTACTTCGGTATGACGTCTTGCTTACAAAATTGTTCGCCAGAGCACTATCTGGGGTCGCTTTTGAGTGGTTCTATAGTCTCCCAAATAAATATGTCTCGTCCTTCGAGGATTTGAAGTCCCTCTTCCACTTTCGATTCTATGAAAGAGTAATGGATATTGTAACGCCCTGCAATCGCATGGTGTGTTATGTTGAGTCGGACTGAATGAGGCAATAGCTGGTTATATTTTGATTTATTGGATTTGGGAACAAGTATTGATTTGAGTTGGTTTCATGTGCAGATCGCTAGCGGAGTTCGATGGAAAATATGTGTTCGTTCAGAGCAGTACTGGATAGCTGGATTGGAGCTATAATGCCGTCTTTCTTAGTCCAATCGGTCGAATGATTTGGAGAGCACGACCTGCTTGTACGGTCGTACCAATTGAGTAGATCGTGCTCTGCATCGGACCACGGGTTCAAGGGATCGGCCGTATCGGTAGGGCATGATGCTTAACGGAATCAGACTTGGTGAGTGGGTGTTGTCCCTTCTCCTCTACTCCTTCATGCCTAATAATATGGAACACACGTAAAGGCTTGAACACTTGGACTGAAACTTGGGAATCACTACACTGTGGCTTGTACAGAGTGTACGTCGTTTGCTTGGATATATTTGTGGCTTGAGTTTGTTTTTGCGTTGGATAGTTGGAGCTAGAGTTGGATTATATTTGGGGTAGTTGAAGAAATAATTAGAATTATATATCTTGGTTGGAACATCGAGAATTCGGACGAGCGAGTGTGCATCCGTGCACGAGTATCACTTGGGCGCTTTGTCAAGCAAACTGTCCAGTTGTGGTTCGAAACCAGACAACTGCATTGGCGAGGACAATGTGCCACTGTTGGGATATTGTGCCACAGGATTGTTCAGAGCGAGGGGTGTTGCACCAATTGGAATACTGTATCGAGAAGCGACATAGTACCTATGGGGATAACTTGATATTTGTGCCTTGGGCTATATGTTGGAGAATGGTTATGGATAATTGGTTGGATAGTTGGTTGGATGAGTCTAGGATCGTTTGGTGGGGCGAGAATGCTCGATCCTCTCGTTATACCTACTTGGTGTCTGCATTGGTCACGGACAACCTGTGTTGCACGGGGTTTGGTCTCCTCGAACGGGAAGGCCCTGGGGCACCGGGACCGTTCGGCCATGGGGGAGAAATTGGTAACGTGCCTCGGGCGCGGTGACGATAGTTTAATGCGATTCAGGCGGGCTCGCTACTTAGCGCTGTTTTGAGTAGAACTGTAATTGATCAGTCCGATCAAAGTCCTTTATGGATTTTTTGCATAGGCGACGACCACCTTGCCTCGGCAAGGGTGTGCAAATCGAGATTGGATTATAACGTTTGGTTTGAGGATGTATATTGAGGCTTGGATGATGGTTCGATAGATTTCTGTGTTGCTTGGATTTGAGTAGGACGGTTTGCATGCTAGTTCCCTTTGAGTTGGCTTTATTTGCTTGTCTATTGGCTTGAGTTGAATGCTTGCATTGCTTAACCTGCTTTACAGCTTTCCTTAATATGTCATACCTATGCCATAAAATGAATCTAGGATTCAACTAGAAAGATCACCATATAACTATTTGCATTCACTATTTTACTTAGTATCGACTTAGACGAGTGGGTTACCCGGCTCACTAGTACGGCTGTGTACTGATCCACGTTTGTGGGCATTATTTCAGATACGCGGGTGTAGTGGCGCTGCTTGGATATACGGGACATAATATATGAACGGTAAGTACCTTTGTGGGCTAGAGAAAAGAGCAAGAGTATTACATCGCCTTTGTGGCATCGCCTTTGTGGCAGTTCATTTTGACCCTATCGAGAGCTTCGTTGCGTATACTCTTATGTGTGCTTGGTACACAATAATTGACTTTCGCTACAACTTGGTCGTTTCGATAATAACTTTGATGTTTGACAACATCACCTTGTGCGAGCGCAACTCCAGGCTCGTACGATATCACGTCCCGATGAGGATTGTCCTGCGGGAGCGCTGTAACGTGTTGATTCACGTTCAGCGGGGACTATTGAGCTTGTGGGAGATTGGGGCGTGACATATTGGTATCAGAGCGCCTGGTTCATTTTCTCATACTTGGTCCCTCGTTTCATCACAAACTCTAAGTAGCTTTCGCGTGTCATTTAGCTCTTGGCTCTACTCAGTGCTGCATTGGATGTTTCATGCAATAAGTCTACATATTTGTTGGTTATGGATGTATGTTGTTCTTCGTTGTGTTGCTTTTGTTGGTTTTCGGTAGATCGCTTAGCATCGTTTGGCGTTGTTGCATCCGTGCGGCAAGTTGGGTGGCGTTGTTGCATTTGTGCAGCAAGTTGAGAGGGTATCGTTTAGTTGGTTTGGCTTGTCATTCGGGGAGTTTCTAGTTGCATCAGTGGAGCGAGTTGGTTGGCAGACGAGATTGGTTATGTGGCATATTGTGAGTAAAAGCATCGGATGAGAATATATCGTTGCACGAGAAGCTCGTGTAGCGAATGTGTTGGATGGAGTTTAATTTTTGGCTGGGTATAGCACAAAGAGCATTGGCTGAGCAGGTTTGAGTTTGGCTTGGGAATATCAGGGTAGCGTTGCACGAGTTGCTCGTACAGCTAATGAAAGGAACAGTTGGGTATTAGGTTAGACTACTTAGAAGAGATTGTTGCACGGGTTGCTCGTGTAGCAAAAATATGGACGGTTTGAGAATAGCTGGAAGTATTGAGAATGGAACATAACACAAGTTGCTTAACGAGATTGATGGAAAGAGTTAGATGGTTCGTGCATTGGCTGAGTATCGTGTCAGACTTGAGTTAGGGATGGAGGCATAAGGGATGGTTCAAACGGATCTTGAATTAGTAGCAAAGGAATCGTAATGCGAGTAGCGACTTGATTCGGAATAGTATATGGGATACCATATAGTGAGCAAGGCATTAAAATATTTTGGATAGACATCAATGAAAATTGCCTCAACGGACACGGGTAACAGGAATATAAGTTGGTTGGTGCACATCGGCTGAGTTAGGAAATAAAAAAATGGAGCGAGCGAATATTGAGTTGAGCAATCGAGAATGGACTTGTGCAAATGGAAGTATCGTTGGACTTGGGTGATAGACGAGATCGGAATCAGCAATGGAAAGAGTGTTTGGAAATTTGAAGGATTGAGGCAGACCAAGTATTAGAAACAAGTTGAGATAATCAGATGGAAAGCTGAATATCGGATTTCGCTTGCACGATTTGGAAGTTCGGTGGAGCATTCATGAATACAAAGAGAGAGTTGAGCATAAGGAACGAACAGTTGGGATACGCTTGAGCGAAGCAATGGGTGAATCGAAGGATAGCGAGCACGGACTACGAATTTTGGCAACACATTGGAGCTGGTGGATGGATAATGGAATACGATCTAGTTTGGAGGGGCAATGCGATGGATTCGTGCGAACTTAAAGGATGTTAGATATTGATGCTCGGGAAGTTTGACTCAGGTTTAGCGGAAGTAAAAAATTTAGTAAAATGGTGCAACAATGGTAGATGGATTATTCGGAAGACATAAACGGGCATGAGACAAGTACTGTAGCGGATTGAGGCAACAAGTAAAGGCAACATAGATTTGAGATTTATGTTGGAACTAATGCACGAGGCATTAAAAGAGTATGGACTAATCGGAACATAGAAAAATCAAGACGGGCTAAGGAATGGACCGAGAGTAAGGATTGTGGCGAATGGACTTTTAAAGATAGCTAAACTAGAGAGCAACGTTGGAGCAAATCACTGTGCTGCTTGAGCACATTGGACATGCACTATGAAACATGGCATACGAATAAGAATTGGAGCAAGTCTTTGGTTTCAAAAATCATTGCAAGTGGTAGTGCGAAGAGTCGAACATGGCAGTCCAGAAATTTTGATGGATTCAGGACAGAATGGCTGATTGATGGAGGACAGTTTCAACGAGCGCAGTTCTCGATTATGGCTTGGATAGATAGTAAGACTCTAAGTAGTTAAGCAGCATTTGGTTGACAGATTCGTCAGGGGTAGTGCATGAAGTGCTCGGATTCGGAAGTTCGTTTGGATGGAATGGCTGGATTATGGCTCGGATTTATAGAGGAGATATAGCATGGTTCGTAGTAACTGTCTATCGTGATGACTTATAATTATTGAGCGTAGCTTTGGGACAGCTGACCCTAGCGACTTGATCGCCAAATCAGAGATGAATATTGTAGACCCATAGAACGACCTATGCGGCGGTGCATTTGGGAATGCGTCGAGGGTGGATGTGAGTAGTGTGTGTTGGAGATTGGCCTAAGTGACTGAGTGTTGGATTTGAGAGATCCTTGGGATAGCCTTCAGCTGAAGATGCAGCCATAAGATCGAAGCGATAGTGGGAATGGCCTAAGTCAACTGATGAGATTCGGAGTCGCAGATTTTGAAGATAGCATCGCCTCTGAATCGTCGTACCCCGGAAGGGAATAACATTCATATGAATTAACGACTGTGAAACTAGCTTGTGAAGTTAAAGCAGCGGCTCATTCAGATCAAATCATTACAATACTGGAAGGGACAGATGTGCCTCAGATCTACAAGATGCATCGAAACTTAGTCTGAGATGCGTGCTCGTACAGAAGGCAAAGGTAATATCCTGTGCTTCGAGGCAGTGGAAGCAGCGAGAAGAACTATTCCATGCGCAACCTAGAAATTATGGCGAGTGTGTCCACATTGAAATCGTGGCGACACTACCCTTTGGCGTGGCGGCAAAATCTTCGTGGATCACATGAACCTTAATATAGATGTTCACCCAGTGAGGTATTGAGATTACAGGAAAAGGTGTTGGGCTGAGCTGATCTAAAAGCAAAGTTAACATTTGGGTAAGTCGCCTAGCTGGGATAGTATCAGTTGTGATGATCGTTCGGAGCAATAGAAGATATTTGGAGATGGTGCTAGTGTGGATTCAAAAATAGTTGAATGGATTGAGTTGGAACACGAATTGAATTGAGTCAGCTGGAAATCATCATACTTGAGGATAGCTCTTGTGCGAATAAGTTGGAATGAAAGTCAGGATTGGTTCAATTGGGAGTAAAGTAAAATGAATGCCTCGGATATAAAGATATCCTTGGAACTTGTCCAAATTCGATATCGCTAAGCTCGGTTGAAATGCATGTATTTCAGGGACGCCTTAAATATATGTATGATCCAAAACTAAGCGATATGAGGAATTCGTATTGAGTTGCAAGGAGGATGTGGGAAAATAAAAATTGTGCGAGCGTTCAGCGCAAGCGAGATGCTGAGTCTGGATCTAGAAAATGTGAGTTGCATAGAGTAGAGTTATGGAATTAGATTGCGACATGCTAGTAATAAATGGATACAAGTATGGTTCGAGGATAAACCTGATTCTAAGTGGTATATTATGTAACGTCCCGCAACCGCATGGTGCATTACGCTGAGTCAGACTGAATGAGGCAATAGCTGGTTACATTTTGATTTGTTGGATTTGGGAACAAGTATTGATTTGAGTTGGTTTCATGTACAGATCGCTAGCAGAGTTTGATGGAAAATAGGTGTTCGTTCAGAACAGTACTGGAATAGCTGGATTGGAGCGATAATACCGTCTTTCTTAGTCCGATCGGTCGGATAATTTGGAGAGCACGACCTGCTTGCACGGTCATACCAATTGTCACGCCCCGTGGCGTCCACCGAGTCGTGACCGCCGTGCGGGCCTGGAGTTGCGCCCGCACAAGGCTTTAATGATTTGCATAGCAAGCACATATTCAGAGTACGCAGATAAATTGAAACACAGATTTGAAACATAGAAAAGTTCTCTTTATTGATAATGAACATCTATTACAAACTCTTGAACGAGTTAGCTAATATGCCGAACGGCTTACAAAAGAGATGACTCAAAATGAGATAGCAGTCCTGTACATTACATCCCTTTATAAACTCAAAATGATAAAGACCTCCAGGCTGGAGGATCGCTTTGCCACGGAGCTGCATTTGTGTATGAAGAGTGGCAGCTTCTGGCTTCAAAAGGCTTCGAGGTGCGGTGAAGATACGCCAACAGCTTGGACTGGATCGGGTAGACGACTTCGGCTCCTCGCCCGGTTCGCCTTAGTGCGGAGAACCTGTTTCAACGAGGGTCAGCATATCGAAACATGCTGGTGAAGGCGAGCTAGCCTAACTATACCAATCAACACGTTGTTTTAATGAAGCATGCATATTTGTGGGTTTCTATCTTGCCTTAGTTCATTTACAAGTCAGCAGCATATAGAATTTACTGAAATGAACGTGCCACCGTTCGGTGGATTTTACCTGCCCGTCTGAATGACCTGCACAATACTTACCTTGCCTTCCCTGCCACGAAGACACAAGTTAGTATGCAACAGGTTTAAATATACACGATGATCACTGGCATGATTGCCATAGTGGACTAGTCCGAGGCAAGGATAGCATGCAATGATAGTACACGAGGCGCTGCAAGCCACCTTGTCCCATACACGATGACTATTACACGAGTTCCGCCCGGATCGGATCGGTGACAGTGTCCCAGCGACCGTCCGCAAAACTATACCTTGTGCACAAGTTGTCCATGATCGTACACGATTAACACGTTAACAATTCATGCAGTTGAGGCAACACGATTGCAAGAACACGAGTGCAAGTACACGAGTGCACGATAAGTAGTAATGCATGATTTATTTAGCATAGCCTCCCTGAACAATTATGCATATACAAGATGTGTTCTATACTTAGCACGTTTTATAGAACATTTGCACGAACAAGCATACGATAAGGCAACAGTTCACAGGTTTGATTGACAAGCATAATAACCAAGTATATTTATCTTTTATCTTGGTTTCTTTTATTATTATTTGGTATCGTTTGATCGGGGCATAGAAGAGTGCAGATTTATTAGCTGTGAAGCTTGGAAGCAGGACTAGCTAATCGGGTTGGTAGCCACTCACTTAGATTTTGGAAAGAAGAAGGAAAGAGGTGCTTCACGACTCCGCTCGCAAGCCGCCTACTGCTCGTTCACCTGCACACGAACAGCTCGATTAATACTTCTTCCTCTCTTTCCAATCTCGGAATAGAAGTGCAAGTCAATGAACGAAAATAATGAAAACCATCGAAACCGTTCAAGGAAAACAAGCAAATCCCAAAACCAACTCAAAGCACGAAAGCAACAAGCGACATCGAAAACTGAGGCAATAAAAGATAGCAGCGGAGAGGTCCCTCCTGACTCTGCCGCTAAGCCGATCCTTGGGGCGCAGTCCACTGAATATGGGAATCGATTCCGAAGAAACAAATCCATAACGAGGACGAGTTCTTAATTCAATCTATCCCGATCGAACGATACCGTCTTGTGTTTCTTAGCCGCGCTCTCCGCACCGGGAGAACGGGGCGCTACATCCTACCCAACTAATTGGAAGTTTTGTTCCGAAACTTAGGGTAGAACTTACCGTTAGGGATTATTTCGTTGGGGACGACGATCAGGAAGGTTCGGACAGGAATTAATGGCATGGCCTAATTGTCCACACGCTAGGCATAACCCAAGTCTCAAACGACAATTGTTGGCAGTGTGCCCATACTTTTTACAAAAATTACACGATGGCCCTGGGTTTCCTCTTTGGTGCCCTCCATTGTTAGGGCATTTTGCAGCAGTATTTCCTCTATCGTTGCTTTGGCGTTTGTGAGTGGATGTATGCACAGCGCCGGCAGGAACGTGAGGATAGTGTGGTTCGAGCGACAGGGCGTGATTCATGACTTCACGCATTGTCCGATACTGAGGAACAGATACGTGCGAATGGATGATAGGGCGTAGTCCACCTTCAAACCTTCTAGCTCGACTCGCTGCATCAGGTAAATAGGCCCTAGCGAATTTGGAGAGTCGGTTGAATTCGGCGGAGTACTCCTTAATTGTCATGCTGCCTTGCCGCAGCTGCACGAACTCGTTTTTCATTTGACGTTGTACTGGAGGGGGTACATACTCCTCTTCGAACGCGGCACGAAAAGTCGTCCACGAGATCGCCTCCTCTCCGTGATCAAATTGGAGAGATCGTCGATACACGTCCCACCAATCGTGTGCGTTGAGGCGGAGCTGTAGTTGCGCGCAGGCGACGCGCTTCTCTTCGGGGACCTCTAGCAGAGCGAAGTGATCTTCAAGTTCGGCCAACCAATCTAGAGCTACGACTGGGTCCTCAGTCCCATTGAATGGGGTGTTGCAGACTTTCTTGAAGTGGCCAAAGTCGAAGGCAGTCACGTCCCTCGCCCTTGGAATTTGCGGCGTCTCTACTTCAAGCACGGGCTGTTCCACTGGAGTCGCTGGCGTTGCCGCGGACTGGTTGGATGCCAAAGTCTGAACGATCTGCTGCAGGGTATCTACCTGCTTTTGTTGGACTGAGAATCGTGCTTCTATATTGTCTTGAAACTTGAGCTGACTCTCTTCCGCCCGCTTCTCGGCCCGTTCATAGCGAGCCTCGTCCCTTTGTTGGTTTGCCTCCAACATCTGCAACATTCGTTGGACGGGATCGATGCTTGGCACGGCTCGCTGGCTCTTTGAACTTCCCGAAGTATCCGAACTACTTTCTTGGCCTTGCGTTTCGTCCGG
This sequence comes from Iris macrosiphon, assembly GCA_036927795.1. Lineage (NCBI taxonomy): Eukaryota > Viridiplantae > Streptophyta > Magnoliopsida > Asparagales > Iridaceae > Iris > Iris macrosiphon. The sequence goes on from JAYESA010000009.1 coordinate 101,864,632, forward strand.
AGTTTGCGCTGCAGATTGCGCTGGAGCCATTCCTTCAAAAGAAGGCAAATTACATTAGGATCATAATGTATTATGGACTTATTGCATGAACGTATCTTATTTTGGCCTAGCGAGTTCAAGAGTTCGCACAGAAATTTGATCGTTAAAGGAACTTTTCCAGCACGAAGTCTAAGGAACCTTGAATCTGTGCTCTGATACCACTATGTCACGCCCCGAGGCGTCCCCCGAGTCGTGACCGCCGTGCGGGCCTGGAGTTGCGCCCGCACAAGGCTTTAATGATTTGCATAGCAAGCACATATTCAGAGTACGCAGATAAATTGAAACACAGATTTGAAACATAGAAAAGTTCTCTTTATTGATAATGAACATCTATTACAAACTCTTGAACGAGTTAGCTAATATGCCGAACGGCTTACAAAAGAGATGACTCAAAATGAGATAGCAGTCCTGTACATTACATCCCTTTATAAACTCAAAATGATAAAGACCTCCAGGCTGGAGGATCGCTTTGCCACGGAGCTGCATTTGTGTATGAAGAGTGGCAGCTTCTGGCTTCAAAAGGCTTCGAGGCGCGGTGAAGATGTGCCAACAGCTTGGACTGGATCGGGTAGACGACTTCGGCTTCTCGCTCGGTTCGCCTTAGTACGGAGAACCTGTTTCAACGAGGGTCAGCATATCGAAACATGCTGGTGAAGGCGAGCTAGCCTGACTATACCAATCAACACATTGTTTTAATGAAGCATGCATATTTGTGGGTTTCTATCTTGCCTTAGTTCATTTACAAGTTAGCAGCATATAGAATTTACTGAAATGAACGTGCCACCGTTCGGTAGATTTTACCTGCCCGTCTGAATGACTTGCACAATACTTACCTTGCCTTCCCTGCCACGAAGACACAAGTTAGTATGCAACAGGTTTAAATATACACGATGATCACTGGCATGATTGCCATAGTGGACTAGTCCGAGGCAAGGATAGCATGCAACGATAGTACACGAGGCGCTGCAAGCCACCTTGTCCCGTACACGATGACTATTACACGAGTTCCGCCCGGATCGGATCGGTGCCAGTGCCCCAGCGACCGTCCGCAGAACTATACCTTGTGCACAAGTTGTCCATGATCGTACACGATTAACACGTTAACAATTCATGCAGTTGAGGCAACACGATTGCAAGAACACGAGTGCAAGTACACGAGTGCACGACAAGTAGTAATGCATGATTTATTTAGCATAGCCTCCCTGAACAATTATGCATATACAAGATGTGTTCTATACTTAGCACGTTTTATAGAACATTTGCACGAACAAGCATACGATAAGGCAACAGTTCACAGGTTTGATTGACAAGCATAATAACCAAGTATATTTGTCTTTTATCTTGGTTTCTTTTATTATTATTTGGTATCGTTTGATCGGGGCATAGAAGAGTGCAGATTTATTAGCTGTGAAGCTTGGAAGCAGGACTAGCTAATCGGGTTGGTAGCCACTCACTTAGATTTTGGAAAGAAGAAGGAAAGAGGCGCTTCACGACTCCGCTCGCAAGCCGCCTACTGCTCGTTCACCTGCACACGAACAGCTCGATTAATACTTCTTCCTCTTTTTCCAATCTCGGAATAGAAGTGCAAGTCAATGAACGAAAATAATGAAAACCATCGAAACCGTTCAAGGAAAACAAGCAAATCCCAAAACCAACTCAAAGCACGAAAGCAACAAGCGACATCGAAAACCGAGGCAATAAAAGATAGCAGCGGAGAGGTCCCTCCTGACTCTGCCGCTAAGCCGATCCTTGGGGCGCAGTCCATTGAATATGGGAATCGATTCCGAAGAAACAAATCCATAACGAGGACGAGTTCTTAATTCAATCTATCCCGATCGAACGATACCGTCTTGTGTTTCTTAGCCGCGCTCTCCGCACCGGAAGAACGGGGCGCTACACCAATTGAGTAGATCGTGCTATGTATCGGACTACGGGTTCAAGGGATCGGTCGTATCGGCAGAGCAGGATGCTTAGAAGAATCAGACTTGGTGAGTGGGCTCTGTCCCTTCTCCTCTACTCCTTTATGCCTAATAATATGGAACACACATAAAGGCTTGAAAACTTGGACTGAAACTTGGGAATCACTACACTATGGCGTGCATAGAGTGTACATCGTTTGCTTAGATAGATTTGTGGCTTGAGTTGGTTTTCGTGTTGGATATTTGGAGCTAGAGTTGGATTATATTTGAGGCAGTTGGAGAAACAGTTAGAATTATATATCTTGGTTGGAACATCGTGAATTCGGACGAGCAAGCATGCATCCGTGCACGAGTATCACTTGGGCGCTTTGTCAAGAAAAGCGTACAGTTGTGGTTCAAAATCGGACAACTGCATTGGCAAGGGCATTGTGCCACTGTTGGGGCATTCTGCCACGGGATTGTTTGGAGCGAGGGCTGTTGCACCAATTGGAACACTGTGCCGAGAAGCGGCATAGTGCATATGGGAATAACTTGAGATTTATGACTTGGGCTATATGTTGGAGAATGGTTATGGATAATTGGTTGGATAGTTGGTTGGATGAGTCTAGGATCGTTTGGTGGGGCGAGAATGCTCGATCCTCTCGTCATACCTACTTGGTGTCTGCATTGGTCACGGATAACCTGTGTTGCACGGGGTTTGGTCTCCTCGAACGGGAAGGCTCTGGGGCATCGGGACCGTTCAGCAATGGGGGAGACAAATTGGTAACATACCTCGGGCGCAGTGCCGGCGGTTTAATGCGATTCAGGCGGGCTCGCTACTTAGCGCTGTTTCGAGTAGAACTGTAATTGATCAGTCCGATCAAAGTCCTTTATGGCTTGGCCAGTGACTTCATATAGATAAGAGTTGGTTTGCTTTACTTTGGTTTATGCTTTTTCGTGTAAGCGGCGGCCACCTTGCCTCGGCAAGAGTGTGCAAATAGAGATTGGATTATAACGTTTGGTTTGAGGATGGATATTGAGGCTTGAATGATGGTTCGATAGATTTTCGTGTTGCTTGGATTTGAGTAGAATGGTTTGCATGCTAGTTTCCTTCGAGTTAGCTTTATTTGCTTGTCTATTGGCTTGAGTTGAATGCTTGCATTGCTTAACCTGCTTTACAACTTTCCTTAATATGTCATACCTATGTCATAAAACGAATCTAGGATTCAACTAGAAAGATCACCATATAACTATTTGCATTCACTATTTTACTTAGTGTCGGCTTAGACGAGTGGGTTACCCCACTCACCAGTACGGCTGTGTACTGACCCACGTTTGTGGGCATTATTTTAGGTACACAGGTGTAGTGGCGCTGCTTGGATATACGGGACATAATGTATGAACGGTAAGTACCTTTGTGGGCTAGAGAAAAGAGCAAGAGTATTACATCGCCTTTGTGGCATTGCTTTTGTGGTATTTTATTTTGACCCTATTGAGAGCTTCGCTGCGTATACTCTGATCTGTGCTTGGTACACAATACTTGACTTTCCCTGCAACTTGGTCGTTTCGATGATAACTTTGATGTTTGACAACATTGCCTTGTACAAGCGCAACTCTAGGCTCGTACGACATCACGTCCCGATGAGAACGATTGTCCTGCGGGAGCGCTGCAACGTGTTGATTCACGTTCAGCGGAGACTATTGAGCTTACGGGAGATTGGGGCGTGACAGATATGACTATGTCCTCCCTAATAGACATCACCCAAAGGGATAGAGAACAGACATGAGATTACATCGAATATTTTCGACAGGCGATATTGAAGTTGCCTTCCGGTATCCCCGAATCTACACTTGTACATGTGTCGAAAGAACCTCTTACCATTAGTAGACTCTGGACGGCTCTAGCCCGTTCAGTGATTGGACTACATTTATCATAAGTGTCGCTGCTGCAAAAAAGAGGATGTGACATCATTTGTACTCGAGGAGTTTCACGCCGAATTACTAATAGTGGACCTCAAACGGAGAACTTGTATCTTTAGTATCAGAGTCGGAGCCTTATGTGGAGCCGTACATGGATGTCCACGACCATGCTAATTATGACGACGGGTGCGTAAACATGATTTTTGACGCTGTCGGACCCAAGTTTCAATCCGGATAATCATGATGTAGCTGAGGAGGCATCGAATGCCGATGCTGCAAAGTTTATAGAGTTACTGGAGAATGCAAGGACTTCATTATATCTTGGTTGTGAGGATCATTCACCGTTGGAGGTGGTTACAAGACTGTTGAGCATCACGTCCAATTTTAACATGTCGCAAGAATACTACAACCGACTGATGGAGTTGTAAACCCCCTCACCCAAAATTAGGCCTACTTAGCTTAGATAGTGAAAATTAGGGCTAGTTTGAACCAATTAGAATTTAGAACATGACATTTATTTAATTATGCAATAATTTATATCGCGTAGCGCACCTTACCGTTGCTTCGTTAATTGGAGCACTACGCTAGCCATTGCCTATCTACAAACTTCACAACCTCATCATAGACATGCCCGCCTACTATTCTGACCCTTGTGTACATTATAATCATGCTTTTTGGTGCAATATTTTAGCCGCACAATAAACGTCGCGAACGTTATTTCTGAATTCTAAATAAATTCCAACTCAGTACCCTTGTGCGTTCCAATCGAAATTGGAAACACAACCTTGACCGTTTTGTGCAACCTGTATTTTATTAATATTCTATACTGTACCCTCTATGCCCCTGACACTTATGACCCGCTTAAATTTAATTCCATGTACTCCAAATTAATTCTAGAATATCGTGCGCATTTCGATTTAATTATTTAAATCCAATTTCTGCCTTGGTAAAATTTTCTAATTGTTGGGGGACTTTTATGCAAAAACACATTGAGGTGTCCCCACCATTGGACAATTCATAAAGAAATCTATTTTTTCCCTTCACATGAATTTTTCTATAAATTTTTGGGATATGCAACGCGCGCACATCGTACCCGTTATTTTAATCTATCCTTGCAATTAACAATGCAAATTATAGCCCTCCCAACACCCCATGGCAAGCCCAAGGCCCAACCCAAGAGGCATTGACCAGTCAAAACTTTTTTAGGTCAACCCAACACCATGTATAAATAATCCTTTTCTCTTTTTTCTATTATTCACAAACACCAACCCAATACCTATCCCCTATTTACTATTCATCACCTCTCCCTGAGCCTTCCCTGCAGACCCGATCCCCCTCCGGTGAGCTACCCCACCGGACACAGCGCGACACCGCTCACCTGGTCATCCTCGACCGCCTTGCCATCCCCTTCCCTCCAGTTTCGACTGACCGGAGCAGCCAAGACCAGCCGTGATCCCCCTCATCTTCTTCCTCCAGACCGAACGCCTGAGTCGGTCGTCCCGGACTGCTGCACCACCGCCTCCGACTACCTTCCATCCACCATGCCTCTCCTTTCGTCCTGTCGACCTCCCCTTCCGTTCTCCCCCGACCCCCAAGCCCACCGGAGCACGATCCCAACTCAGGCCACCACACCCGCAGTCACCCGAGTCCACCATTGCCGGCTTCTTCCTCCTCCCCGTTCTCTCGACTCTCCTCGACCTCCTACGCTGGAAGCAAACACAACCCAGCATCACCATAATCGCCCTCATCCACCTCTTCCTGCTCCTCTTCTCCTTCCTCCTCTTCGCGGCGCAGGAGCCCGGAGCAACTCGCCGGAGCCCGACGAGTCAACCCCTCTTCCCTCGTCGAGTGCCTGCACTTCCTTCTCTCAACCACTGCTGAACCTTCGAGCATCTCCCACCTTGCCAGAATCCCACCGATAGCATCCTCGCCACAGCCTTCCCTTCCCCTATCCTCCTCCTGCTGGCTGAACTTCCCCCCACTGGCCGGACTCCGGTCAGTAGCACTCCGGCAATCCACCACCTACCACCACTATCATCATCATCTCGATTCATCATCATCATTCCACCACCATTATCATCGTATCATCGTCATCATCATCGCACCCCATCGTCATCGTCGTTATCATCACCACCCTAACCATCAACGTAGCCATCGACATCGTCGTCATCGTCGTATCATCTTTATCGCTCCATCGCAATCATCATCTCCAACATCATCACCATCACTACCCTTACAATCACATCATCGTCACCAAAACCTTAACCCTAATCACCCATATCATCATCTCCTGGTCATCACCATCCTCCACATCATCGTCGTCGTCATCATCACCATCCCCAACATCAGGATCGTAAATATTACCCTCACCCCTATCGTCCCCATCTATGTAATCATCCGTGTCTCATTATCCATATCATCATCGTCTCATCCTCATCATCACCAACATCTCAGACACCAGCTACGGCATCCTCCTCACCTAATCACCATGATCAGTATCACCCTTAACCATCACCCTTAGCAGCCTCAATCAGCATACCCATCGTCCTTGTCAGACAACCTGTAGCAGTCACCCCGATTCCCGTGCCTGTGCACACTGACCCGAGGATATTGGACAGATTCTATGCGACTTTCGGAGCAGTACTTTGGGACTACATAGCTTCTTGCTAGGCATGTATACCTTGCCAATTTGTTTACAGTATTTTGCATGCTATTTATATTTTTGTATATTCATTGCCTGTGTAGTTTCGTTCAGTTATATTCATTGCATGTGTAGTTCGTTCAGTCATTACTATTTATATTAGATATGTTGACACACACTTAACACCTAGTATCATGAGAGGACAATTATTAGGCGTATGGGCTCTTAAACCACTCTGGTAAACCGTACTATATAGCTTGCACTATGGGCCTGTGTCGCGCTGGTCGCTACCCCTACGGTATGTCAATTTCTGGAGTCTCGTTGGTCGCTACCCCCGCGATATGTCAATTTTTGATGTCCATTGACGTGTGTGTGAGTTGTGAGGTAGATCGAGTAGCCTACCTTTGCCCATACGTCAAAAAGTTGTCCTCATTTGCATTCATATAGATTGTCTTGTACAGCATACTTTTTTATTTTTAAATTATATGCATGTTTACTGTATTCAAGTTGGCTCGCTTTTCTGTATCTTGTTACGTCCCTCTGAGGACCTGGTCCTCTACCAGGTGTATCTGTTCTTGAGTATTTGCAGCAGCGCAGATTCGGATGGTTACACTTGTTTCGAGGATGTCTTCTCTCCGAGCCTATGATTGTTAACTGGTATTCTTGCATTGTGTTTATTGTGTTGTACTTTTCTATTAGAGTTGGTAGTGAATTTGTTTTCAACCAACTAACCTCCTTAGATACTTATGTTGAGATCTAGTTATATAGATACTGGTTATTCATTTATATTGATTTTCGTGGATGAGATTTAGTTTATACCCTATGACTTGTGACATATGTTTATACCACTTGTGGATTTTATATTCATATTACAGCGTACGTATGGGTTTGGTTTCCATATATTGGAGTTTTCATATCCATGCGGCTGGCATGCTTACGTGTTCCTAGTCCTACGTATTTTGGGACTAGAGCGTGACATATTTTTGTGGTGGCCCATGCAGGTCGAGAGCATATTGTCTCGGTTACGTTACTGTACCGAGTAATCCTGCACTAGGATTAGAGTATAGGATCTCATCCACAAGGTGACTATGACTCATCTTTCTTCCTATCCGTTCTATCTAAATAAATCGCATCCTGCTTGATTCCTGTGCTTCCCAATTAGTTCCTTGAGTGTAGCCTTCCCCTAGAACATATGAACCCTTGTTGTTAGAATAATAACTAGGATAATAATCCTACCAAGAATGCAACTAGAGTATTGACACATCACTAAATCTAGTGTAACTAGTGAACCCTAGCATTCCTTATCTATAGATTGGTCTACCATTACCCCTTGATGTATTTATGAAGACTTGAGCGTAGTATAAATACTACTAGAGTTAATTAGAAATTTAACCATATTGTTGACCCTAGTATTGAGGGACCACTAGGAATCCAAGGTTGAATATTAGGACCAAACCTAACTTGTATGGTGAGATAGTATTATAGAACTATACATTTTGATCATTGTCTTAGTATTAGCCGACAGTACTCTAGGAAGCCATGAGGAATAAAATAATATTTTTCTAGATCATACTCCGAACACAGAGATTATCATACCACCTCCCCTCAGAAAACCATGATATTATCTAGAGTCTTCTATTTAAAATTCAATCTTGTTCGCCTGAAAATTTTGTGCTCACTATTTGTGCGACGACTATGCTGTTCTTCCCTTCTCTCAACTCATGCCACCTAACCCTCCCATAATTTCTAGTAACACTTGTTCTATGAGCACTATGATTAAGACTTAAGATGACCAATACCTTTGTAATGCAATAGGATACCCTAATAAGTACCAAGACCCTTACTCGTAAACCTTAGCAAGAGCCTCTATTGTATCCTTAAGACAGTACAATATTAGAAAATTCTTTTAAGTTGGGTAGTATGCCTCATAGCATAGTATCGTATAGTCCTATTAACCCATTGATGTAGTATAATAGGATAGCACCAATTTTAGACTTGCATTAGAGGTTAGTGTTTATTCAGACTGTAGAAATTAGAGGTCCATACCTCTATGTGGTTGACCAGCAACTTAGACAAGGAATTAGTATGACAACTGTAGAGACTGTAGAGTCTTATCTTTTTATGACCTTGAATTATTGTGTACCTTCTCTCATCATAATCTAGCGTACTGATATTTTTTGTACTATCTCGACCTATGCTGCTATTTTATAGCCTAGTTTTGCAAGCTTATTCTTTTATCAAGCTTGATCATGATATTGTATTATTGGGGACGCCTACTAGTACATTGTCTAAATCAGAATCTGTGTATTAAGGTCTAGCTAACCTTAGTACATTTGGTTCGCCCTTTGTAATACTACTTTACGTGGATTAAAATATATAGTTGACTAGTTGACGAATATACTTGCCCTCTAGATATGTCTGAGCATATTGTATCGGTTACATAACTGTACTGATACGAGCATGCAAATAAGAATCTACCAAATAGTATTTCAATCCATAACTGCCATGACAATTCCCATTTAAATTCTTTAAAACACCTTGACCTCCATACTTTTATTCTATTACCTCCCCCTTGAACTCTTTATCATTGTTTTCCGTCTTCCCTTGTTTCAAAAAGACGAAACCTCATGCTTGGTATAAGTTGATACACTGATAAGTACTAGATATACCCCATAGGCTAATCATATGACTTGGTGACTCCCTTTTATAATTGATTAAGGGCATATCATAGATGATATGTTGGTGTTAAACTTTGAGGCTTAAATAACATGATTAAATAATTTGAGGCATAGCTTCTTAGATATATAGCCTTAGATGATAGATGGGTAAATTCTAAGTTGGGTAGAAACCGTATTTTCAACTTGAGGTGAATTCTTTTAAATTGTGACCAAGTGAGATTAGATAGAGAGAAACCATACCTTGTTTTAATTTCGAGGACGAAAATATTTTAAGTTGGGTAGATTGTAAACCCTCTCACCCAAAATTAGGCCTACTTAGCTTAGATAGTGAAAATTAGGGCTAGTTTGAACCAATTAGAATTTAGAACACTACATTTATTTAATTATGCAATAATTTATATCGCGTAGCGCACCTTACCGTTGCTTCGCTAATTGGAGCACTACGCTAGCCATTGCCTATCTACAAACTTCACAACCTCATCCTAGACATGCCCGCCTACTATTCTGACCCTTGTGTACATTATAATCATGCTTTCTAGTGCGATATTTTAGCCGCACAATAAACGTCGCGGACGTTATTTCTGAATTCTAAATAAATTCCAACTCAGTACCCTTGTGCGTTCCAATCGAAATTGGAAACACAACCTTGACCGTTTTGTGCAACCCGCATTTTATTAATATTCTATACTGTACCCTCTATGCCCCTGACACTTGTGGCCAGCTTAAATTTAATTCCATGTACTCCAAATTAATTCTAGAACATCGTGCGCATTTCGATTTAATTAATTAAATCCAATTTCTGCCTTGGTGCAATTTTCCAATTGTTGGGGGAACACATTGAGGTGTCCCCACCATTGGACAATTCATGAAGAAATCTATTTTTCCCCTTCACATGAATTTTTTCGTAAATTTTTGGGATGTGCAACGCGCGCACATCGCGCCCGTTATTTTAATCTATCCTTGCATTTAACAATGCAAATTATAGCCCTCCCAACACCCCATGGCAAGCCCAAGGCCCAACCCAAGAGGGGTTGACCAGTCAAACCTTTTTTAGGTCAACCCAACACCATGTATAAATAATCCTTTTCTCTTTTTTCTATTATTCACAAACACCAACCCAATACCTATCCCCTATTTACTATTCATCACCTCTCCCTGAGCCTTCCCTGCAGACCCGATCCCCCTCCGGTGAGTCACCCCACTAGAGACAGCACGATACCGCTCACCTGGTCATCCCCGACCGCCTTGCCATCCCCTTCCCTCCAGTTTCGACTGACCGGAGCAGCCAAGACCCGTCGGGATCCCCCTCACCTTCTTCCTCCAGACCGAACGCCTGAGCCGGTCGTCCCGGACCGCTGCACCACTGCCTCCGACTACCTCCCATCCACCCTGCCTCTCCTCCCGTCCTGTCGACCTTCCCTTCCATTCTCCCCCAACCCCCAAGCCCACCGGAGCACGATCCCAACTCCGGCCAACACACCCGCAGTCACCCGAGTCCACCATTGCTGGCTTCTTCCTCCTCCCCGTTCTCTCGACTCTCCTCGACCGCCTACGCCGGAAGCAAACACAACCCAGCATCCCCATAATCGCCCTCATCCACCTCTTCCTGCTCTTCTTTTCCTTTATTTTCTTTGCGACGCAGGAGCCCAGAGCAACTCGCCGGAGCCCGACGAGTCAACCCCTCTTCCCTCGTCGAGTGCCTGCACTTCCCTCTCTCGACTACTGCTGAACCTCCGAGCATCTCCCACCTCCCCGGAATCCCACCGATAGCATCCTCGCCACAGCCTTCCCTCCTCCCTATCCTTCTCATGCTGGCTGAACTTCCCCCCACTGGCCGGACTCTGGTCAGTAGCACTCCGGCTGTCCACCACCCACCACCACCACCATCATTGTAATCCCCCTGATTTTTTAAGAAATTTTAATTTAGATTTTTCATAATTTTCTAGAATTTTTTGGGATTTTTCTGTGATTAAAACCTAGGCTTTTGATGATTAAATGATTTTTTAATTGCTATTAAATAGTATTAAAATATTATGAAAATAATATTTTATGGTGTAAAATGGAAAACCGGACATAGGGTAATTTTCCGTGAATTTATTGGACTCCGAAAACCAGTTTAAAACCCTGAAAACCGATGTAGAACTAAACAGAATTAAACCCGTGCCAACGCCCGACATCCCCATGAGAGCCGAAGCCAAGCCCAAGGAGCGTATGACCCAGTCCAAATTCTAGGTCAAACCCTAGTCCAAAATTTTGTATGTATAAATACATATGGTTCCTAGTTTTCTCCTCAAAGAAAATAAAAAGGAAAAATAAAAATATTAATTACTAAAAATCCCAATCCCTAACCCTAACCCTAAGCCGCCGCCCCTAGCCCAGCCGCTTTCTCCACCTTCTTCCTCTCCCCTGCTCCACCTCGAGAACCCCCCGCCGAAAACGTCGACCCGACCACCGCAGCGCAGCCGCCACCGCCTCGCCGCACTACCCTGCCCAGCTCCACCTCGCCGCTCGACTGCGCCTTCCTTCCGCTCGACCATCTTCCTCTGCCGCCCGCAGCCTACGAATCCCCTCGCCTGAACCCTAAGCTAGAGCCCTAGCCTCGTCTGGCTCTCCCTCCCTCAGCCCAAAACACCCGCAGCCCCAACCCCTCTCCGCTGTGCTCCGTCGCAATGCCGCCTCGCCCCCCTCCAGCTCCACCCTCTACCCGCCATTATCCCCACCTCACTTCCCTGCATCGGACAGCCCGAGCCAACTCCGGCTATCTCCTCTATCCTCTTCGCCCAACGACGAAGCCGCTGCACCGCCTCCTCGTCGATCAACCCTCAACGACCTGAACCCTAGGCCCTCCGCCACCCAGGTCGACGACCCCGTCTCCTTCAGAGCTCCGCCTCCGCCGTGTCCGCCGAGCAGCCGCTGACATAGACACATCGGCCCTGAATCAGACACGATCAGAAACCCTAACCCTAACGTGCCTACCTTCGTGTCACCCCGCCAGAGACAGACTGGTGCTTTGGTTGTTGCTGATGTGGAAGGCCGCTTCAGACTGGTCTCTCTCCTGGTGACGCGCTCCATGCGCCGAGCTGCAGCAAGGACGTCCGAGTAAGATGTGGGCGCAATGGATCCAATTAGTTTCTGTAGCTCGAAGTTTAGTCCATCGAAGAACTTCTCGGCCTTCTCTTCTTCTGTCGGAATCAAGGTAGGGGCAAAGCGACCTAGACGAATAAATTCCACGTTGTACTATTCCACTGTCATATTGCCTTGGATAAGACGGTTAAACTTGTCTTTGAGTTCTGATCGAGCGGTAGCTGGAATATACATCTCTTGAAAGAGTATGGAGAACTCCTCCCAGGTGGCTCGGTCTGGTCCGAGCCGTGTCTTCTCAGATAGCCACCAGTGATGTGCATTGTCCGTCAATTACATCCTGACGGCAGTCATCCAACGTTCTCTTGGAAGCTCAGCTGCTTCTAATTGATGTCGTATGTTGGTGAGCCACTCATGAACTTCTGTGGGCTCCTCCTTGCCTGAGAAGGTGCGGGGCTTCAGCTGGCGGAAGTCGGTGATAGAGCCCGTCGGTTGCCGTCGAGTTGGTAGGTTGGCCTGCTCCAGTACAAGTACTAGGCTGCGACTCAAAGTCTCTTATTGAATCTGTTGTTGAGCTTGCATCATTGCATAGATCATTTGGAATATCTGTTGCCCATCCATAGGCTGTCCTGGTGGGAATACAGGCATTGGTGGAACGAACTGCGGAGGCGGTGGAATGTCATCACGCCGAAATCTAGAAGCCTGTTGATCTGCCTGGCTGCTTCGGTGAGTAGAGGCATCTCCACTCATTGGTGCCACTTCATCTTCTCCGTAGGTGGCTACCGTACCTATTGGTGTGTTTGCTGGAGTTTTGTCGTTTGCTCTTGAATCTATTACTCTGCATCAAAAATAAACTATAAGAGGCACATTGGAATCAAGGCAATATGCAAGAAAATTTAATTCGAATATGATATAGATATCAAGAACGTTTTCAAGCAAGTGGATGAGATCCTAAAAACTTATCCTATTTTTATTGCAGGCTTGCTCGGTCCCTAAGTTGAAACCGAACAATTTAGTCGTAGACCTGCATGGGCCACCACAAAAACCGTGTCACGCCCCAGTCCCAAAATACCGAGGGACCGGAAGCGTGGCATTGGCCAGCAGCACACACCGATGGACAAACCCAATTTAATGGATCCTTCGGGGCGTACTTAAGCTGAATACAACAATAATGGTCTAAATATACTAATCTCATCCACAGATATGAATACAATAATATCAGAATCATAAAGCAAGATCAATATTAATATAATATAAACTCGGAGAAATAACCCGATAATGAGTATGATACATCTGTCAAGATACAAAAATAAAGCTAACCACATCAAATACTGAGTATGGAAATAGTATATACTCAGAAGATACCCTCGGTGATCACGCGTCTACTGGATCTGGTACTGCTCCAGTGCCTGCTCCTGATAATGCTCCTGCTCTGTAAACCTCGGGATAGATCTCATCTGCTAATCCTGGGGACATAATCCGGATCCAGGTCCTCAGGGGACATAGCAAGGTACAAGAAAGCTCATGCCAAAATAAATGCAGTGCAGCAATAAATGGAACAATAGGGTAAATATATAACCAGCTAAGTGATATGCAAGTTGAGATTTTTAGTCATACTCGGGCTGAGACTACTACAGGATCAGTGTCGGAGAAACCCATAGCAGTATTTTCTCGAAGGGCCAGAACTGGTGCCAAAGCTCTATACCAGAAACTCAGACACATCCAGATGACAATATATATATAATATAATCAGCCTTTTATATGGTAAATCTCTCCCCACCCAATGTAATCTCACGTCTCATGTCCATGACACGCAGGATCAAAACTAATACAGCAAGTCATATAATGTCTATGAATAAAATGTCTATGTCATAAAACCTGTATCCTACACAGAATCACCATGAATATCTCAGGAAGATTCTGTCTCATGTATAGTGTCAAGTGTCCTGGGTCTATGTACTTGATAAGACAAGTACGAGAATGTAAAGGGTCACGATGTCCATCTCTAGATGACATTACACAATATCGCGTACTGTGTTGGCACCCGACTAATAATCGGATGCTAAGTAAGTCACACGGTCCTAGGTCAAGCATGCACAGATATATATACATAGTCAAAGGAATAAATAACAAGAACTACAAGTTTGGCAAGGTACACTTGCCTGGGGTTCCGGCTCTAGTTGTAGCTCTGGTCTCAGTGTGATCTGCAGGTACTACTCCGATTGCTGAAATAAACATCACCATTAGATTCAAAAAATATTAAATAGCTAGAAACGCCTGTCCTTGAGTCCAATTTGGACACAGGGGCAAAAAAGATATTTCCGGTTCAAAGCGGGGTCCACATGTGGGCCACTTTGCACCGAAAAGCGTGTCAGGATCAAAGGTCTCCAATTCCTCAAATCAGTGTCTACAAGTCAAGAACGATGATACGAACCCAACGGAACTTCCAGAATTGGATTCCGATGAGCCGATCACAAAATCGCCCGTCAAATGGAGCTTGTGGGGCCCACGATACGCGATTTTGTCAATGTTCTCAGAATCGAACCAAACTTGGGTCACAGGACCAGCGTATTGCTACGAGTCCGATGGCGCAAGTTTCGTCTCGATCCGACGTGTGTACACAAAGTTACAGCATATTCCAGAACAAGCAGATACGAGGCGTTGTCGGCGGATACGCGTGGATTCCGGTGTGCACGCACATCCAAATCAACTTCTGCGAAATCCCGCACGTCTGTATCAACGATGCGCACATTTCGGTAAAGACCGCGTGCGACCAAGTAGTCCCGTTTGGCGGGGCGTACTCAGTTCCAGGGTGAAACAGGGTGTTGTTTTTCCTATTTTTGGATCACGGTGTGCGATCACCACAGGACGCGATGCACCGAGCGAGTTATACGGGCACCGAGAGGGTTATACAGTCTACGCGTTGCAACTGACGGAAACGAAAACGGAGTTATGAGGTAAGAGAAAACGGTACCTGAACAGGGCTCCATGAAGTCTGATTTCTCGTGTCCGAGCGTGTCCTTCGTGTCACCCCGCCAGAGACAGACTGGTGGGGTGACACGAAATTTAAACAAGGTATGGTTTCTCTCTATCTAATCTCACTTGGTCACAATTTAAAAGAATTTACCTCAAGTTGAAAATACGGTTTCTACCCAACTTAGAATTTATCCATCTATCATCTAAGGCTATATATCTAAGAAGCTATGCCTCAAATTATTTAATCATGTTATTTAAGCCTCAAAGTTTAACACCAACATATCATCTATGATATGCCCTTAATAAATTATAAAAGGGAGTCACCAAGTCATATGATCAGCAACAACCAAAGCACCACAAGAAGAAGCTGCAAAGAGACCTCACCTACACCAACAGCAGGAAGCATCTATACCACAAGTAATAGTCCTCTCTACTTGTCACTACTGTGGCAAAGCAGGACATCTCGCCAGGGAATATCGACACAGGTTAGGACTATGCTTAGGTTGCGGATCCAGACAGCATGCAGTAAGGGACTGCCCTGAGCGTAGAGAAGGAGCACCAAGGGCAAACCAACAAGCTCTACCAGCACCAGGAGGATATCAACCAAGGCCACCTTTGGCACCTCGACCAGCACCCTTCCAGCAGGCCCAGCAACAGCAGAGGGCACCCCTTCAAGGACGCGGACAAGCTTTTACTATGACTTTGGAGGATGCACAGATTCATGGAGTAGCTAATGCACGTAAGTCTTTATAGTTTTTCTGTTTCTAGCATTGTTTTATCTTGTGCCTATTGGTTCGTGACCCTAGCCTTAACCTAGTAATGTTGAACTTGCTAATAACCTAGTATGTTTTATAACCTAGAATGTTTTTATAATTGATAACCTAGTGATAACCCAGTTTTCTAAACTGTAGCCTTCTAGATCTCCTTCATACGGGAGATTGCACAACTTTTAATGCTTGGGAAAAAATAATTTTCCTATGTGTTATTCGTACATCCTCAACCTTGATTCTCCCTTATCGTGATGTGCTTCGAACAATATTTACAACCGTGTCATCTCTGTTGACCGGTTATTCTTTTGATTGCGAGGACGCAATCCTCTTAAGGGGGTAGATTGTAATCCCCCTGATTTTTCAAGAAATTTTAATTTAGATTTTTCATAATTTTCTGGAATTTTCTGGGAATTTTTTGTGATTAAAACGTAGGCTTTTGATAATTAAATAATTTTTTAATTGCTATTAAATAGTATTAAAATATTATGGAAATAATATTTTATGGTGTAAAATGGAAAATTGGACATAGGGTAATTTTTCGTGAATTTATTGGACTCCGGAAACTCGTTTAAAAGCCTGAAAACCGATGTAGAACTAAACAGAATTAAACCCGTGCCAACGTCCGACATCCCCATGAGAGCCGAAGCAAAGCCCAAGGAGCGTATGACCCAGCCCAAATCCTAGGTCAAACCCTAGTCCAAAATTTTGTATGTATAAATACATATGGTTCCTAGTTTTCTCCACAAAGAAAATAAAAAGGAAAAAATAAAAATATTAATTACTAAAAATCCCAATCCCTAACCCTAACCCTAACCCTAAGCCGCCGCCCCTAGCCCAGTCGCTTTCTTCACCTCATTCCTCTCCCCTGCTCCACATCGAGAATCCCCCATCGGAAACGTCGACCCGACCACCGCAGCGCAGCCGCCACCGCCTCGCCGCACCATCCTGTCCAGCTCCGCCTCGCCGCTCGACTCCGCCTTCCTTCCGCTCGACCATCTCCCTTCGCCGCCCGCAGCCTACGAATCCCCTCGCCTGAACGCTAAGCTAGAGCCCTAGCCTCCGCCTGGCTCTCCCCTCCCTCAGCCCAGAACACCCGCAGCCCCAATCCCTCTCCGCTGCGCTCCGCCGCAACGCCGCCTCGCCCTCCAGCTCCACCCTCCACCCGCCATTATCCCTACCTCACTTCCATGCACCGGACAGCCCAAGCCAACTCCGGCCATCTCCCCCATCCTCTCCGCCCAACGACGAAGCTGCTGCACCGCCTCCTCGTCGATCAACCCTCAACGACCTGAACCCTAGGCCCTCCGCCACCCAGGTCGACGACCCAGCTTCCTTCAGAGCTCCGCCTCCGTCGTGTCCGCCGAGCAGCCGCTGACATGGACACATCGGCCCTGAATCCGACATGATCAGAAACCCTAACCCTAATGCAGCCTGGACAAAGGACTCGGTCAACGCAGGACACGAAGGACACGCTCGGACACGAGAAATCGGACTTCACGGAGCCCTGTTCAGGTACTGTTTTCTCTCACCTCATAACTCCGTTTTCATTTCCGTCAGTTGTAACGCGTAGACTGTATAACCCTCTCGGTTCCCGTGTAACTCGCTCGGTACATCGCGTCCTGTGGTGATCGCACACCGCGATCCAAAAACAGGAATAATAATGCCCTGTTTTACCTCGGAACTGAGTACGCCCCGCCAAACGGGACGACTTGGTCGCACGCGATCTTTACCAAAATGTGCGCGTCGTTGATACGGACGTACGGGATTTCGCAGAAGTTGATTTGAATGTTTTATAGGGAGCCATTTGGATGCTCGCCTGATAGCTGTTGTTGTAGAAAAACTCGACCAGATGCAAATGGTCCTCCCATGATCCTCCGAAGTCAAGCATGCACGCTCTCAACATATCTTCTAGCGTCTGAATGGTGCACTCCGACTGGCCATCTGTTTGTGGGTGATACGCTGTGATAAACTTCAGGCGAGTACCGAGACTCACTTGCATACTCCGCCAAAAGTAAGACGTGAACCTCGTATCCGTATCAGACACGATGCTAACTGGCACTCCATGTAGGTGCACAATCTCCCTCATGTACATATCTGCTAAGGCCTCCATCGATTGCCCAACTTTGAAGGGTAAAAAGTGTGCAGACTTGGTGAGTCTATCCATAATTACCTATACTGCGTTGCGCCCACTAGGACTCCTCGGAAAGCCCGTAACAAAGTCCATAGTGATATGCTTCCATTTCCACTCCGATATAGGTAGCGGTTGAAGCAATCCTGCAGATCTCTGATGCTCAGCCTTGACTTGCTGACATACCAGGCACTTGGCCACAAAGTGTGCTATCTCTCTCTTTATTCCGTGCCACCAGTAGTACTGTTTTAAGTCCTTGTACATCTTAGTGCCTCCTGGATGAATAGAATAGGTTGAACTGTGTGCCTCTGCCATCAACTCCTGACGAAGTTCTCCCTTTGGAACATAGAGATGATCTCCGCATTTCAAAGTCCCATCTTCATGTATTCTCAGTCCTGTCTGCATTCCAGCCTCTGTCCTCTGTCTAAGCCTATGAAATCTGGCGTCAGTTGGCAAGGCAGCCTTGATTCTCTCCACTAATGTCGATTGCAACTGGAAACTCGACAACTGTCCATCTACTCCGGGCATAACGACCTCTATACCCATCTGCTCTAGCTCTCTCAACAGATATTGTTGGGTGGTCAAGAAGAATGCCATGGGTCTTCTGCTCAACGCGTCAACTACTACGTTGGCCTTTCCCGGGTGGTACTATAGCTCAATCTCGAAGTATGTCATCACCTCGAGCCATCGTCTCTGCCTCTGGTTAAGATCCTTCTGAGTGTAGATGTACTTTAGGCTTTTATGATCAGTAAATATCTCCACTCTCTCTCCATATAGATAGTGCCTCCAAAGCTTCAAGGCAAAGATTACTGCTGCAAGCTCCAAGTCGTGGGTGGGATAGTTCTTCTCATGTGTCCTCAACTGTCTAGAAGCATAAGCTACAACCTTTCCATGCTGCATCAAGACACATCATAATCCTTTTTCGGACGCATCGCTATAGATTACGAATCCTCCGGGTCTAGAAGGTATGGTCAAGATAGGTGCAGTAGTCAAACGCTTCTTCAGTTCGTCGAATGCCTTTTGGCACTCCTCTGTCCAGGTGAACTCCTGCTCCTTACAGGTCAAACGGGTCATTGGCTCTGCAATCTTCGCGAAGTTTTCTACGAACCTCCGATAATACCCGACAAGTCCTAGGAAACTCCTCACCTCTGAGACACTGGTAGGGATTGGCCATGTCTCTACGGATGAAATCTTCGCCGGATCTACTGAAATTCCATCTCCTGAGATGACGTATCTAAGGAAAGCGATACGATCCAGAAGAAACTCATATTTGCTCAGTTTGGCATAAAGTCTCTCTCTACTTAGTGTCTCTAACACTAGTCTCAGATGCTCTTCATGCTCCTCGTGGCTCTTTGAATACACCAAAATATCGTCGATGAAGACTACCACGAACTGGTCTAAGTATTGGTGGAATACTCTATTCATCAAGTTCATAAATACAGTTGGCACATTCGTCAGCCCAAATGGAATTACTAAGAACTCGTAGTGACCATAACGAGTCCTGAATGCTGTCTTCTGAATGTCCTCTCTTCGCACCTTCACTTGATGATAACCCGATCTCAAGTCAATCTTTGTGAACACCACTGCTCCTGTCAGCTGGTCGAATAAATCATCAATCCGCGGTAGGGGATACTTGTTCTTGATAGTCAGAGCATTAAGGGCTCTGTAATCAATGCACATGCGTACTGTTCCATCCTTCTTGGGTATGAACAACATTGGTGCTCCCCATGGTGATGCACTAGGACGGATAAATCCCTTGCTCTGCAACTCCTCTAATTATAGCTTCAGCTTATCTAATTCCTTCTTCGCCAATCGGTATACATTAGAAGATACCGGCGCTGCTCCGGGTACTAGCTCGATGGTGAACTCCACGTCTCTATCTGGCGGTAAGCCTGGCAGTTCTTCGGGGAATACATCCTCAAATTCTGCAATTATTGGAGGGGGTGCAATCTCCATAGCCATGCAAGTTCCTGCTATCTGTTCTACTCCTTGTTCGATGGTCCCTCGCATATACTCGAACTCCGGTTGATCTGGCGGTCTAAAGGTGACGCTACCCTTCCGGCAGTTCAGTACCGCATTATACTGGCTTAACCAGTCCATGCCTAACACAACATTAAAGTACGGCATAGGCAATACCAAGAATCGCGCTCTCATCTCTCTGCCATATACAACTACCGAGCACGTTCTGATAGTGTTGGTAACCGGCACGATACCTCCTCCGGTAAGAATCTTCCAACTCTTAGATAAGGGGGAGGTCACTACTCTATGCATTGCTACGAATCTACTAGATATAAATGACAATGTAGCTCCAGAATCAAACAATACAGTTACAGGTAATGATGCAACTAAGATGGTACCTGTGATAGCTTCCCCTTCTGTTTCCTCCTCAGTAGCTGCTAAAGCAAAGGCTTGTCCCTGCCTTTGTCCTCCTGTCTGCTGTCGGTTCCGGTTAAACTGTACTTCCTGTGGAGCCAAGGGTGGTCCCCTCTAAAATCCTCCGGGTGCTGGTGGTCACTGGCCTCCTGGTGGGGGTAGTATCCTCGGGACTGGTGCTGCTGGCCTCGGTCCTGTCTGTAGAGCTGCCTCTCTGCGCTGCGAGCAATCCCGGACAAGGTGCTGACTGGACCCACATATCATGCATAATCCCAACTTCTTCCGGCAATCTTTAGCGACGTATCCCTTCTTGCCATAATGGTGACAAGTCGGAAGCTCCTATTGTTGGTATGGCACTGCCCTCTGCTGTGTCTGTGCTCCTGGACGACGAATTGGTCCTCCTGCTCTGGGCTGTGCTCTGGCTAGTGTAGTCGTGCTGGAACGTCTAGCTCCTCTGACGATGGCCTCCTGGATTCTCGCCTCTGCAAGAACCTCTTCATAAGAAATTCTCGCCTGTGTAGTGGTATACCTCTGTAGCTCGAAATTGAGGCCATGATGAAATCTCTGGGCTTTCTCGAGATTATTGGGTATCAGGACGGCACCAAACCTGCTAAGGCGGCTGAATTCTGCGTCATATGGGTCAATAGTCATATTCCCCTGTTCTAGATGTAGGAATTGGGAGTACAGGGCATTTCTGACTGTAGCTGGGAAATACTTCGCATTGAAGTATTCTAGGAACTGTTCCCACGTCTGGTTCTTCCCTACACTGCGCTTAATGAAATCCCACCAGTGGTGGGCGTTGCCTTTTAGTTGGCCCTCACTGCGGTCATCCAAAGATCTGGGTGCAGTTGTGAAGCCTCTAGCAACATCTCTGTGTTGGCGACCCAATCGGAGATCTGCTCGGCAATCTCATTGCCCGAGAAAGTATCTGGTCCCATCTGTCAAAACTATCTAACAGTGCCACCTGTCTGGGCTGGTGGAGGTGCTGGTACTGGTGTTGCAACATGTGTCCTCCCTAGTACTGTCATCAGGCTCTATCTCAATGTCTCTGTCTGCTGCTACTGTGCTTGCATCATTGTCTGGAAGAACTGGAGAATCTGTGGCTGGCCATCTAGCTGTGGCATCTGGGGTGGATAAGGTGGAGGCGGTGGTAGTGGAATCCCCGGCTGTGTAGTAGGCGTCTCCTCAGATGTCGGCCTCTTCGTCTGCGGCATCGGTGTAGCTCCTGAAGTCTGGCCCTCATAATATTACGTGGGGATTGTTTGGGAAGTCTGTCCCTCAGGCTGCGGTGTAGGATCGGCCTGCGATGTCTCGTGCCAATATATCAGAGGGGTCTATAGCGGGGGTTGCCCTTGGGGTACCTTCTCTCCTTGAGTGGTATTAACTGGCACCGCGGCATGGGGTGTTCCTCGTCTACTGCGCAAATTTATCTTGCTGCAGGAGATAGGACGTCATTAAAAGAGTACGAGAACAAACAAACATGATGGAGATATTTAGAAGCAGTATCAAGGAAGTTCAAGGACGAATCAAAAGTGGATGAGACATAGTAATTTCTATCCTATTGCAGGCTCGATGGGCATGTTACATACCACAAGCGAAAAGGAAGACCTGCATGGGCCACCACTAAAACCATGTCACGCCCCAGTCCTAAAATATACGGGACCAGGCCACGTGGCAATAGCCAGCTGACACGTCTTTGAGGATATCCTAATTTAATGGATCTACGAAGAGTGCTACGCTGTCCTAAAATACTAACATGTCCAATATCAGTCAATAACAGGTAATCTAATCTCATCCACAAAATAAAGAGCAAGAAGTACTAAATAAACAGCTGGATGATAAATACCAGTCTCATGATATTATAGTACAACCAGTAAGTCTGGTGGGAACAAACCCACTACTATGACGAAATAAAGTACTGAAATAAGATATAAAAGATAATAACTAGGGCATCGGCTCTAGATAATGATGCACCCAATCTAGGCTGAAGGCTTACCAACTGATCACGGAAACTCTGACGGCTGTACTTCTAACTCCTCAGCTGTAGCGAATCTCGTCTCCTGTCCGGGGCCATATACTATGGGGTAGAAAGCCTCGTCCAAATCTGAAAAGGTACCAGGTCCTCAGAGGGATGTAACAAGATACATAGAAATATGCCATATATAAATAATGAATAAAATAAATACAATAAAGGGTATGCTAGCCATCTAAGTGAATGCAATGTGAGAACAACTGTGAGTATATGGGAAGGTGTAGGCTAGACATATGCTGACGTAATTTACCAGTCGTGGCAACCGGCTAGTATATGCCACACATGCCCCCTATAACACGGGCGCAGGAATACAATAACGTCTGATATTCTATAGAGTGTGGTATCTGCAATGTCATCAAGTAACATCCAATACTCTACAGAACGTGGTATCAGTAATATATAAATACGTCTGTATCACTCCGTCGAGTGCGGTATCAGTGTAAAAGAGTGGGGTGTACCATATGCCTACTAGTCGTCCTCCCCGCCTAATGTAGATATACAAGTCAAATAATTGACACGCATACCCCCTTATCTAAATGCCAAGTCTCTATACTGAAATAGTCCTGAATTGCTTGCTAACCGTGATGCATGTCATACGCGACGATAGCTAGTCGATCACGCGATCTCGTATCCCAACATGAGATTTGTCACTACGATTACTTATAAAAGTGTCAAGTCTTGGAAGATAACAGGGTATCATCCAATGAGGTGAGTCTGCTAATGACTAAGTCCATGTATACTAATCATCGACATATCTGTCGAATACACCCGAGACAATCTCGGATGCGCACAGTTGTATAAGGCAAAACAACAAGCATATAATACAACATTTGCATAATTTAAATTAGATAGTAAATATAGCAAGGTATCTTGCCTGATTCTTCAAGAGGTGAATGCCAAAAGCCTCCTCTGGTAGCATCTCCTGGCTGATCCAAAGACCCTAGACATACAATATAACACAATAATACAGACATCAGTTACTATGCATTATCTACATATAGTTAAGACGCTATTCTTGAATACTATCGCGAGTTCCCTGTTGCTCGAGTACAGCGTCACGTGTGCACTTAGCTAGGGTGTACACGTATTCTGTCTTCGGTTAACAGGTGTCTCGAGGCAATAATTATCCAGTTACGGGTTGTCCATGATTTCTGTTCTGTGCGGACATGTCTCTATTCTCCATGTTTGAACATACTAGGATTTATATCCATGTGTTTCTACCGAATTACCTGTCCTTGGTAACTGGTCGCTAATTTAGAATAATTATTTATTAATTAATATCTAATTAAAACTCATTTCCATGCATAAAATATTAACTAAGTTTATAAGTTATTAGTACACTTCCATATTGACACGGCGATACGAAGAAGAATACTAGGACACAAGAGAGACGGGTTCCATGAACGAGTACCTGATCGAAGGAGCAAGGGGGTCCGCTCGCTGGTCGGCTGTTCCCTCCGACGAGGGTGGCTCCGATCGACGTGGACAAATTCGGCCTCGCTGGTGGTGGGGGCAGTCGGGATCGGGACAGCGGCTCGGGTGGCGTCAAGCGGGTTCAGGCGTAGTCGGGGAGCAGTCGGCCGAGTTCAGGCATAGTCGGGATGAGTCAGGCAGCGTCGGGATGAGTCAGGGCAGTCGGCATTGGCGGGTTGAGGGGCTGTGGGCGGTCGGGAGCAGTCGGGGCAGTGGGTGTTGGCGGGTTGAGGGGTTGTGGGCAGTCGGGACTGTGATGGAGGGTGTCCGGCCAGTTGGGGGGGCTCGGTTTGGATGGGGAGGTCGGCTAGGGTTTGAAGGGGATGATGAATAGTGGGTTTATTAGGGTTTTGCATGAGAAGGTTGGTATTTATATGTGGTGGTGGAGGTTATGGGCTGGCCTCGAGCGTGGTCCTGTCCGGCCTTGTTGAGGGCTGGTCCAAGTGGTAGAGTGCAATATGGGCTTGGTCGGGCTTATTTGAGGTGAACTTGACCTCGAATTTAATTAAATTAATAAATGCAAGGCGCTCTCTCAAGAACTGTTGCGTAGCTAAGGCGAGATACGATAACGAGTATCTAAGGTTGCACAAGGGTTAGAGGGGTAGTCTGGCATGTCTAAAAGATGTTCATGACTTGGGGTGAAAGATACTAATAGTGGAATGCTCCAACCTCAAAGCAACGACAAGGTGTATTAAGACGTATAATTGACGCACATTTATCCTAATTAATTCCAAATAAATCCTAGTCTCTTGATTTAATTCTAATAATTCCTGAATTGGTCGAGGGGGTTTACATTTGTTGTCAGCGACCATGAAATATGCGACACCGTAAAATCGTCGCTAATTACATCGCTAAATTATTTTAGCGACGTTAGTTTACCGATTAGCGACGTTTTTAGGCGTTCGCTAATATGTGTTATTCTGGTAGTGTGGGTTCACTACTTCCTCCTCCCTCCTTATACAACCCACACACCAACCACATTAAATCTCCCCCTCACCCGCCCTATTAACCAACCGCCCTCTCACCCACCCTATTAAACCAACTACCCTCTTAAACCGCGGTTAAACCATATTGAATCTCTTTCTCACACACATTATTAAACCATCCAACCACCCAACTGAACTGTACCCAACCGAACCGGAGTTGCCCAATTTTTGCCAACTCAATTAGTCCAAATTTTTGCCAACTTTGTTGACGAAAATTTGATATCCTAAACGCCACGTCAGCCATCAAACGCCAGCCACCCGTAGTTGCTTAATTTTCGTCAACTAGGTTGGCAAAAATATGCCAACCTGATTTTAAAATATGATTTGTTGCTTTTTCGCCATCCTAGATGGCGAAAGCTTTTGTTACTTATTTTTTTTAAATATTTTTTTTTGATAATTTATTTATAATAATTTGGTACAATAAATTTTTTGTTCTTTTAGAAACTAAGGAGAGCACCATATGATTTATATTAAGAACATAGAGCATTTATATATTTGTTAAGTAATGACACGTTGACAGTAATAATTATTACATATCATTCATTGTGCTAATTTAATCGAAGTCCAAACCAACAAAAGGAGTAGGGAGAGGCGCAAGTTGGATATCCTCATCACCATTATCATCGTTCTCAATAGGAAAAAGGGCATTAGCAGCAACAACACCACCATCGACATTATCGAAAGCATTACCAACCATATCCGAAAATGGCTTTTGGATGTATGACTCAGTGAGTAACTGCTCGGTCCTCCTCTGCTCCGCTATCTTGCACTTCGAACCCTTGAGCAACCTCTCAAACTCCATCATCTCCTCCAACCCCATATCCCAAATATCAGCATTCCACCAGAAGGGATCCATCTCTTGCTTTTCCTTCAGTTCCTTCTTGAGGTCGTCCTTACGCATCTTTGCTGCCACCGTCAGCGCTTGTAGCTTCGTCCACATTAGGCTGAGATCTTCTACAATCACTATAAAAAAAATAATGGGGTTTAACGACTCTTCAAACTGCCGCTAAACACAATTAGCGACGTCTTGACGATTGAAATATGACACATTACTCATAGGCGTCGGTAAATGGTCAGTCACTATCTTTTTCCGACATCGAGCATTCTATGTTATCAATCATTTTTTGTATCCTCAAGCATTTTTTGTATATAGGGATCCACATCTATATATAGGGATCCACCACTACCAGAAAAAGTCAAATTAGCGATGTTTAAAAATATCGCTAAATGACGAAAAAGCGTCGCTAATCACATTTAGCGACGTAATTAGCGACGTTTCAAAGAAGTCAAAAAAAGCAAGTCGCTAAAAGAAAAAACGTCGCTAAATGTCGCTATGCCGACGTTTTTTAACAACTTAAATGTGTTGCTAAAATTAGCGACGTTTAGCGACGCGGTGTCACTAATTAGCGACGTTAATTAACGTCGCTAAACATCGCTAATTAGCGACTTATATAGCGACGTTACAGCGACGTCTTTAATGACCTGACAATACTGCCATGTCAGCAATTTTTGACGTACAACGACATTTTTAGCAACATATTTAGCGACGTCATTAGCGACGTGTATTAATGTTGCTAATTAACGACGCATTTAGCGACGTGTCTACACGTCGCTAAAATGTCACTAATTTTACAGAAATAAATAAACAAAAAGAATTCTGAATTGTGTCCAAACTATTATTCCTGTAGTTTATTAAATCACAATCAGTACAAATAGACCCGGAGCAACCCTCCGTTGAATTTTTGGGTTTGCCAACCCCCTTGGGTTGAACACTCAACACCGGTAAAATAACATATTTAATATGAATAATATAATAAAATTTGAAGAAAAGAAAGCATCCAGCAAATCTCATCGTAAAGAATACGGCAAATATATATCCATACAATCTCATCCTAAATAATAATAAAAAATACAAATATCTAGCAACTAGCTATACTACTACGTATCTGCAGGAGGCTGACCACCGGCACACATGAAGGATAAGAACAGCTCATACTGCTCCCGTGGAATCGATACCAATGTCGATGGAGAAGGCAGTGATGTAGGTGGACTCTGTGTCGATGTAGGCGTACTAGAAGGCCGTCCCCGCTCCAAGTCTGCGAGTCGCTGGTTGTAAGAATTACTGGTAGATAGCAGCCTCGTACTGCTATGAACCATTGAATCATGCATCATCATTAGCCTCTCGCCCATTGATAGCTGTGATGCCTGCAGCTCCATGATGTTGTGGTCTGTCGAGGCTCTAATATCATTTGTCAAATCCTGGATCTCCGTGATGCTGTGGTGGAGCATATCGAATCGTGCGATGAGCGTCGGATCGTCCGCCTACGGCTGGGACCGGGGCTGCTCCTCCATCATTCGCAGCAACTCGTCACAGAGAGACACAATCTGATGGTCAACGGCCTCCTGGACTCTGGCCGACGACTGCGAGGGCTGTGTGGAATGCGCAGCTGTCTGGGAGGCCCTAGATGACTGCGTCGTAACCAAGGCGCCATAGGATCCCGTATCGTAGTACGTACCCCTCTGGAGACCACCAGCTGCGGTCACCCACAGGTCGTCCGTCGACGGAGCTGAAGCGGGCTGCGAGGAAGTACCAGCCTCTCCAGGTGTAGGTGCACTAGCAGTCGCCCGCCCACGCAGCCTAAGATACTCGGCCTAGAAAGGTTTGAAAACTCGATAATTGCCTAAGTTATATTAAAATTAACACAAAGTAAAGTAATACTTACATAGGTCTGCGAGGCCCTCTCATCAATAAGATTTTCGTCCTTGCGATGGGTGGCCAAGAAGATGGTCACCATGTTTGCATCCTCACCCCTCTGTACCTGTTAAAATTATATTATTTAGTACTAAACTTAAACATTTTTTTCTATTATTATTTTATGGTACTTATATTAAAATAATATATTTTAAAAGAAAAAACATACCAAACGACGGAAATGTTCCGTCATCGGAATCGAGCCACCACATCACTTGGCCGTATTCCGCCTAGCCGTCTTGGCCTTCTCAGACCTTTTCTTGTAGCTCGGATCGTCGAATCTAGCCCTCATCGCAGTCCACTGCTCAGGCGTGATCCAACCTTGGATCGGTTTTCCAGCACGATCACGAGCCTTCTGGTCATCCAGAGCATCTCGGATAAGCTTGGCGGCAACGGTAGGAAAGAACCGCTCTATCAACTCGGCCAGGTGCGGAGGATAGAAATACGTTTGCTACAATAAATAATTTAGTAAGTGAGCATCACGGATAAGTTATATAATATGCATAAGTTAGAGGATTTATTTAATATACTTTTACTTGGAAGTGCGCAAACCAGAATGCCTTTCTCTCCTCCGGAACCTCAGAGTAGTTGATCCAAGGGCCACCGTAGTTGTTCCTCAGAAATTGGCCCAGGCGTCTCTGAACCGACGATGGACGATATCTATACAGAGATAATTATTTTGATCGAAAAAGTCAATATACGATGAATAAAGAAATACACGATATATATTATGCTAAACCATCTAATTGACTTACTTTGTACCGTCGACCCAAATCTCTGTCCTCGTCTCCTCCGGAGGTGAGTATCAAGGATCTTGCTGATGCTGGGACAACATGGGCACGACCTCCTCGACATGCTCATCTGTCCCCATGGTTCCGTCAGCAGGAGGAATGCTGGACAAGGGAGTACCACGCCTGGAACTACTCGTCCCAACAGTCGGAGATGTGAGTGATCGATATACTGGAGTACTGGACGACGATGATCCGGAACCAACAGTAGGCAGAAACGGAGAAGCACTCTGTCTACCTCGGGACCTGCCGAATCCTCCGTGTTGTCCTGTCATACCTGATAAAAACATATGATGAATATAGGAAAACACAAATATATAGTACATTCTACAGTCAAAATGTGATGTATATCTCAAAGCATTCTACAGTAAAAATCTAATA
The DNA here is from genome assembly GCA_036927795.1 of Iris macrosiphon. Taxonomy (NCBI): domain Eukaryota; kingdom Viridiplantae; phylum Streptophyta; class Magnoliopsida; order Asparagales; family Iridaceae; genus Iris; species Iris macrosiphon. The sequence continues at coordinate 101,893,548 of JAYESA010000009.1, forward strand.
CATATATTCGTTAAAATAGTACATTCTACAGTCAAAATCTAGTTACATTCTACAGGCAAAATATTTTATTTTCAATCATCTTCAGAAAATTCATCTTGTTCGCCTTCCTCGTCCTCCTCTTCCTCTTCCTCCTTCTCGTCTTCACTTTTATCTACTTCGTCTTCGTCTTCCTCTTTGGATAATTCTACATCTTCTACATTATTACTCGTGTAATAAGTAACTTTCGTTGAGTCCACTTCTATAATATTTGTTACAAGAGGTAGATCGTCCTCCTGATAAGCTATTTCGTCAATGTCAAAGGTATTTCTAGCTTTAGTCTTGCATACTGCCCACCAATCCGACCTAGCTGTCCCCCGTCTAGGATAAGTTGTGAAGTACACGAGCTGAGCCTGACTTGATAGGACAAATGGTTCGTAACCTTGATATCTACGATTGTAGTTTATATCCACAAGGCCATGCTTGTCAACTTTCCAACCTTGATCTTGAATCAGATCAAACCATTCACACTTGAATAGCACGATATTAGCAGGTTCTATGCCATAATTATATGTCAACTCCACAATCTCTCGTAAGATGCCAAAGAAATCATTGCCTGGATCGACGTCTTTGTAGTTCGAAGATTTGATACACAAACAACTATTTTTCGTGGAATCAAGATCCAGAAAGCTGTCTCTGATAGGAGCATTTGTTGACTTGAACCTGAACCCATTCATACAGAAACTTGGCCATATTTTAATGGCAGTAATTGGTCCCTTGGCTAGAGTTCTAATAGATTCAGTCTCGGGTGTTATTAGACGATCGACCTAAATACTAAAGTAGCGATAGTAAGTTATTTGTTTTGCAAGTGCAAAATTAAAAAGTAATTACCAAGCATCTTACATATGCGCTCAACCAAGAAGAAAAATGGCATCTCATTTCTTGTTCTAGTTCTTCGTCTGTTATGTAGGGTCTAACCGACCTCAACTCATCATTATATGTGTTGAAAAACAATGAAGCAACTGCTGATTAGTAGCATAATAGTATATTATACTATTACATTGAGATGATGTAAACGTGGACGTATTAATTACTTGCCCCTCTAGCTTCTCCACTTCATCCTCGTCGCAATTGAGTAATATATGCAACTGAGCAGCCCTTAGCTCGTCGTCATTCAAATATCTCTTCTTCATTTTTCCCGAAGGCTTTCCGGACGCATTGAATACTTTGAGTATTGCATCATTAGATTCCTGATATGTGTCGTCGTTTCTCAGAGCTTTCGTTCTATTAGTAGCAACATGCAGTTTAAAATACGTCGAGCAAAAGTTTATAATCTCCTTGAGAACATAAGCTTCACAAATAGAGCTCTCAACCCGTGCCCTATTTTTTACCTTTCTCTTTAGGTGATTCAGATGCCGCTCGAAGGGGTACATCCACCGATAACCGATAGGACCACCAACACGTGCCTCATAGGAAAGATGAATTGGCAAATGCTCCATAGAGTCGAAGAATCCAGGAGGAAACACCTTCTCGAGCTTACATAGTGTTACCGTAATGCCCTTCTCTTACTTTTTTAGACGATCGACGAGCAACTTAGTACAACAAAGATCTCTGAAGAATATGCTGAGCTCTGTCAATGGATCCCAAACGACCTGTGGTAAGAATTTATGAAATACAATCGGAATTAACCTCTCCACGAATATGTGACAATCATGGCTCTTTATACCCGCCAGTTTGTTCTCCTTGAGGTCGACGCATCTTCTCAAGTTCGACATGTACCCGTCTGGAAACTTTAGACCCTGAATCCACCTACAAAGTCTTCCTTAATCCTCTTTCTCCAGTAAGAAAACTGACTTAGGTTGCTTTAACTTTCCATTCCCCTCCTCTATCAAATGCAATGCAGGACGTCTACATATTTCTTCTAAGTCCAACCTGGCCTTCGGATTATCTTTTGTCTTCCCCTTTACCTCCATTACAGTATTAATTATGTTATCAAACATATTCTTCTTGATATGCATGACATCAAGGTTATGTTTGATCAGATTGGTGCTCCAATATGGCAGATCCTAGAATATACTCCTCTTCGTCTAGTTATGGGTGCGACCAAATCCGTCACACTTGTACCCCTTAGCAGGCTCTTCGATAGCACTTGGTAAATCTTTTACCTCTTCCCATATCGTATATCCGGGCCACCTTGGGGGTGGATTGGCCTTCTCCACATCTCCCGCACGAAAAGCATTCTGGTTCCTCCGGTACGGATGATCCTTTGGCAGAAATTGTCGACGACAATTGAAGAAGCACGGTTTGCCTCCGTGTTTCAAACGGAAAGTCTTAGTACGGTCCATGCAATACGAACATGAGAGACGACCATGGGTGCTCCATCCCGATAATATTCTATAGGCCGGAAAGTCGTTGATGGTCCACATAAGTGCTGCCCTCATCTGAAAATTCTGCTTTCTAGAAACATCGTACGTGTTGGCACCTACTTCCCACAGCTGATTCAACTCATCTATCAAAGGCTGTAAATACACATCGATGTTCCTCTTCGGATTGTTCGGACCCGGGATAATAACGGTTAGGAACATATACGGAGTCTTCATGCACATCCAAGACGGTAGATTATACGGAGTGACGATCACAGGCCAACACGAATATTGGGAGCCCGAAAGTTCGAATAGGGTAAAACCGTCAGAGGAGAGCCCCAATATGACATTATGCGAATCTTCGGCAAAATGTGGATACTCTCGATCAAAGTGCTTCCATGCTTTTTCCTCGGATGGACGATCCAATACTCCTTCGATCTGTTTTCGCCTGTGCCAACTCATATTTTCTGCAGTCTCCTTAACCATAAACAACCGTTGCAACCGCGACGTCAAAGGCAAGTAGTGCATCGAATCGGTAGGCTTCCTTGCACCGACAGACTTTCCTCTAATAGTGGCCTTGTAGTGATCAACACCACAGAATCTGCATGCATCTTCATCCTTATCGTCTTTGTAGTACAACATGCACCCGTTGTGACATGCATCGATTTTCTTGTATCCCATCCAAAGAGATCTCACCATCCTCTTAGATCGATAGAAGTCTTTAGTCAACTTTGTACCCTCGGGCAAGATCTCTATAATCAAATTGATCAGTCGATTATAGCATTCTTGCGACATATTAAAGTCGGACTTGATTTCAAGATCGTTCTTATAAACATCAAGCCAAGTTCATTATCGCTTATATCAGTCCTCGAACCACAGTATTCATTCTTGGGCTAACTTATTTGAGCGATATTGTACTCAAGTGCAATCGTTTTGTTTTAAATCCGAAATCGCTCGTAAAATTCTCAAGTCTCAGCAAGTTCATCTTAACTAAGATGTTGGTTTCCATATTCGAAATTTCTATTCGATATAAGACTTATCCATTTGTTCAAGATATTCAACAATCATTCAATCCGACTATCGCACGAGACTTCCGAATCCGTTTGAACATTTCTAAATGTTCCATACACCACTCGGAATCGAGTCATCCTATTAAACCCAAAATTCAATGTTCACATTTGTCGTTAGTATATCCACCGAGTCATACCTAAGAATCCTCGCACGATATTTTGGTATCGCCTAGTAAATTCTTAGTCTCATATCTGTTCCGAATTTAATAGTCATCCAAACGACTATATTCAATTTGTATTCCTTCAACACATAATACCGTTCGAGCTATTTCTCGAAATCCAAGCCTGATTCTCTATGTTCGCCTAAGCGACAAATCTAGTACAATTTCTATCAGTTGCAGTTCTAAGTCTGACTTGTTATATTCCTGAACGATGTCCAAATCTCGTTGTAACTGGCTTGCATCAAGGGGTCTCAATGCGCGATAACGAACACAACTTGGCCAAAAGGCTGTGTGCATAACAAACCGTTAAGGCAATATTTGATTCCGTACTAACCAGTTGGATATCTAGGTAAGGGCATATGGTTCGTGCATATCATATGAATCTTTGCATGAGTCTGTTCCCCAAAGGATCTAGCACAGGTTGGCATAAAGGCCAACAAATCATAAGGTTGTACAAGCAATCATACCATTTCACATGCAACTTTTGAAAGTATTTAGACTTATTATTTGGAACATCCCACTGAGGCATTGAGAGAGTGTGTGCACATAACCCACAAACGAGCTTTCGAAATTGAGACATACGAAATAAAGTCCAAAGGCGTATAAGCCAAGCTCTGATACCACTATGTCACGCCTCGATCTCCCGCAGGCTAATCGGCCATCCCCGCTAGGCGGGAATCACCCTCGCTAGCGCTCCCGCGGGATGATCGCTTCGACCCATCCGGGCGTGATGCCGCACGAGCGTGAACCTCGCTCGTGCAAGGCCATGGTTCATTGGCTGGCGGTAAGAGATCTAAGCCATAGAGTCGCACAGATTGTCCGAGTGCAGCAGAATGTATAAACGAATAAGCGAATGGTAACAAGTTCAATGAGTCGACAGTAGCGAAAGAAAGATTGAGTACACAAGTATAGAAGTAAGGCAACTCCTTTATTCATATTGAAACAAGTGTTGCAGGCGGCGTATAGCCGAGATTACAAGTCGCTCGAGCACTCTCTCACAAAAACATAATAGCGTGCCAAGTGGCTACATTTGTGGAGTGATTGAATAGGCGATGTTCCAACATTATGTCTAGTATATGTGCATCTATTTCGGACGCAGCGCTCCAAGGCTCCAGAGTCGAACTCCACCCCTTAGCACGCACGAAGGAGGCATCCATACCGAACGAGGTTCTCCCGCACCCTGCAAGCAACCTGGTGGGTTATCAGTATATGAATGCACTGGTGGGGAGGCTACTCGTCCGCTCGACAAATCCAAAAATGTAATATAGGTTCCGTGCACTAACTACTTTGTTGTCTTTCTAGTTGTGCCTTAGGATCAGTTTTATGGCAATATTGAATAGCCTAACTCGTGTGGCAATACGCCGTGCGTTATAAAAGGAAACACGGCGAGACTTACCGACTTACCATTTGTCCTTCAATGTCCAAGGCAAACCAAGTTATTTGATGCACCAGGATATATAAACATTCAAGCATTAGCATATGCAAACATAAGTGTCTCAAGCGAGATTTTATACCGGGTGCCCGAGTTCTTCTATTTAATTCGTTTAACATGAGTATACTTATTTCTCAGATTCAAGGTTGATTCCCAGGTTCAAAACTCTTTTATCAGGACACTTGGATTCAGCTTCATAGATGCAATGCAATAACTCGCACGCGGATTGCCGCTAAGCGAGTATGATCATATGAATGCACAGGAGTCGCTGGCGTAGCCATTTATGGATATAGTTGTAATAAGACGGTGGTTCCGATGCCCCGACGACCCGACCGAACTTATCCTTGCTAGGAACAAACTAGCGCAACTACCGGATCTTCCCCCTGTTTTGGATAATAAATGAGAAAAGATTTGATGAATGCGGAAAACTAGGTCTTGTACGAAGACCCGCCCTTCTTTTATGTTTACAAACAAGATTGTACAAATTCGATCCTACACGAGGATGTCTAAGTATAATTTATTTTATCTGGGTGAATATTGCTATAGGTATCTGATCTGCAGTCGATCACTTTAGCCCTTGGACCACACGATGTTGAAGAAGTGCCGTGGAAGACAGGTAGCAGCTTCGAAGGTTGCTAAAGAGGGTGGATGTCCGATGCCAAAGTCGTCGATCCCTTCCCTTTGCCTGAGCTCTGGATTCTCCTCTCTCTCTCTCCCCTTTTTTCTCCAATTTGTCGACCTCTTTATGATCGTTCGACCTTTTCCTCTGTTGATAGAGGTCTCTATTTATAGAGTTTTAGTGACAGTGACCACTCAGTCGGTGTAAAAACTGAGTAGTGGAAAGTACAGCACCCTTTTACACAACGGTTAAAATAACCAATACCTGCGTATAGATGATCCTTTGAATAAGCGTGTGACGCGGGTCCAACTAAAGGACAAAACGAGTATAACCGCTACAAAGATCATGGCGTAAAAGCCACGTAGGTAGGTATCCCTCGTGTAGAAGTGGTTGGCATAGAAGCCAATGTCTGTCACCATGGCATAGAAACCAAATAGTTACCAAACCGGCATAGAAGTCGAATAGGCGTAGAAGCCGAGTAGGCGTAGAAGTCGAGCAGGCACCGAAGCTGAATAGGCATAGAAGCCGCTGCGTAACGTGCCAGAGTGATGATGTGGACGTCTTAGCCAGAATTATGGCTCTTGGAGATAATCAGATCTCTTGCATTAAATACAGAGATCTGCCCCCATCCTGTGCATTAAATGCAGATGCTTGTCTTTAAGATTTGCCATCATTCTGCGCATTAAATGCAGATACGCACCTTGAATCCTGTACGAAGAGTAACCGCTGTCGTGGCAGTCTGTTCGTCTTTTGTGGAGCGTAAGGAGCTCACGTTTGCCTGTGTAAAACTAGGCAGCGTATTCCCTTGTATGCGTAGGAGCAGCTCTCGCAAAGGGGATGTCACTAAACGACGGTTTGGTGACATTTAATCAAATCTCCCACATTAAATATGGAGATCCGCCATCATCCTGCGCATTAAATGCAGAGGCGTGTTTTGAAGGTCTGCCACCCTTTTATGCATCAAATGCAGAGATGTGCCTCAGGCATCTGTCAGTATTCGGCACATTAATTGCAGAGACGTGCCTTGAGGGCCTGTCACCAGCCTGTGCATTAAATGCAGAGACGCGCCTCGAGTCCCGTACAGAGTGCAGCTTTTGACGTGGCAGGCGATTTGTCTTCCGCGGAGCGTAAGGAGCTCTCATCTGCCTGTGTAAAACTAGGCAGCGTATTCCTCTGTGTACGTAAAAGCGATTTTACGCAAGGGAAATGGTAGTAAATGACAGCCTGGGTTGCAGTGTCGCGCCATCATTATAGCCATCGCCTGGGTAGCCGAGCAGTATCCCTTTGTCAGAAGTCGAGACGTCAGGTTCATTGCAGGATATGACAGGTTCATTGCAGAGAATACGAAGCGTCCCTCATACACTTCAATGCTGCATTGAAAGAGGATGAGTTTTATGCCATAAAGGCGATGAACCACCCTGTTTACGCTGAAGCAGCCTGGATATACTGCCCTACGCGGATGGTCTTTGAGCCTATATTTCACGCTGTGCTTTTGGCAGAGAAGCTCTGTTTGTACGTTGAAGGCTCTGAAGTCCTCTGTTTATGCTGCTTTGCATCAATATGCTGCGTAGATCTATCCAGCGTATTTTTCATGCTTCTACAAGACCCCCTTCAAAGCTTTTAAATTCCTCGTAATTTGAAATGCTTTGAATGAAGCATGAACCGCTCCTCGTAACTCGCAACGTTTCTGAATGGAGTTTTGAAACGGTCGAGGCTGACTTTATGGCAGATTTATTGGGGATCGGTGCTCTCTCTCGCCTATAAAAAGGCTGAGGAGTTCTCCTGTTCTTTCCATACTTCCTTCATCATACAGAGATGATGGCCGGAGTTCGTCGGGTCGACTTGAGGAAGAAGGAGATCATGCTCTGCAACGATGGATCAGGGAAGATATCATAGCCTCCTTTGCTCGGGATAATCAGCAACTTTGTATGGTGGTTCTTCGGAAGAGAAGAAGAATCATATTTCACCACGCTGCTTGCAAGTGGCACCTTCTCCCGTTACCTCCGGGGACGAGAGTAGACAGACTAGCTCTGTCCCGGCTTGAGTGGCGGTGGTCTGTAGGTAAGCAGATTTACCCTGCTTTCCTTCTGTTGGAGGATGGGTCTATGCCCATTTTTGTATCCTCCCGCCACTGATCATCTTCTTGTTCATCGACTGTGGATGTCGACGAACCATCTTGGAAGAAGAGGAAGACCTTCACCAATGTGAGAACCTGGCAGAACAGCTTCTCGGTGCGATCTTCAGACGATAATGAGGAAGCCCTTTGTAGACGGGATTTCCCTCATATGTAGTCATGAAAAATAAAGAAAAACCCTTGTAGACTGGATTTCCCTCATGTAATCGTGCTTTTAATTTTAATGAAATCGTCTTTCTTCTTCATATGATCATGTTGCCATACTTTGTTGTGAAGTCTGAATATGTGTAGCTTTGACACGTCTGATTCTTTACGCCGACTCTGTTTAGAAAGAGTGCTAGGTCCTGTCCTGTCTTTTACGCATAACTAGGGATGCGTAGAAAGCCGCTTTAGCATTCGAGTGTTCGAACTGTCCTGCTGTTTAGGAGTGAGGAACCGTATAAAATTCTGAACTGTTACTTCTGATAAACAGAATTTCTTTGTTCAGACATCATCTTCAAGAATGATTTCTCGAAAATCCCTTGGAACAAGGCGAGAAATGGCTGTAAAACTAATTTGCCATCTTGGTAGATAAAATATTCAGACTGGAGTCTAGATGAACCTCGAATTGACCCATAAAGAAGAGTAATTTTTTAATGTTGAACTCTGTATGCTTCGGGTACTTGGGATATCTTGAGGTCAAGAAGGAGTATCTTCTGTGTGAACTCCTGTAATTGACCGCCTTGAGGATCGTTCAGATGTACACGTACTCTGGCCTGCATATCTTTCAGATGTACGGGAAGTCATGGAGCACGAAATCATAAGTTGGCAGCCTCTGAGCATAAACTAAACACCATCGAGCGTGAAATCATAGACTTGTAGTTCCTGAGCGTGAAGTCGTAGGTTTGTAGCCTCTCGAGCTTAAAAGCTACCGAGCACAAAGGCATCCGGGCGTAAAACCCGACTTGTAGCTGTCGAACGTAAAGCCGTAGATTCGTAGCTGTCGAGCGTAGAAAGCTCCTTAGCATAGAACTGTAGATTTGTTGCTTCTGAAAAGAAAATTTTTCGAGCGTGAAGTCGTGGATCCGTCGCCTCTGAGCATAAACTAAGCGCCACCGAGCGTGAGATCATCGATTTGGTATCTGCTGAGCATGAAGTCGTAGGTTTGTAGCCTCCCGAGCATAAAAACTACCGAGCACAAAGGCATCCGAGCGTAAAACCATAGACTCATAGCCTGCGAGCGTAAAACCGTAGATCTGTAGCTGTCGAGCGTAGAAAGCTCCTTAGCGTAGAAACCACGAACCTGCTTTGCGCGAAAATCTTTTTGAATTCGCTGACTGTCCACCTTCTCTGAATAAATAGGCTGACGTGAGACCCAATCATAACCGAATATTAATTAGGAGATTTGGTTCGGGGTCCGAGGAGTCCATCCGAACTCTATATATATCCCAAGTTTCTGAGGGGAAAAACTTTCCATCCGTCTTCTGCGAGAGAAAGCTTTCGACTGTTCGAGTTCTTCTCCGTTTCTTCTTCGAGTCTTCAAAGTTTCCAGTAATGGCTTCGAAACAAACTTCCTCCGCCAAGGAAAAGAAGGTTGATTCTTCTTCTCGTTCTTCTGCCCAAGCGAGAGCGTCTCTGGTTGGACAAGGCGAACTTTATTCTGAGCGGAGCATCCCGCCGACGAGTAGTACACCCGACCTGGAAGGTAGAGCTTTTGGGAAAGAGAGAATGACTGAAAATCCTTTGCATACGTTGAACGTGACCGCACTAGGTCGTCTTCTGTGCTGATAGCCTCTTTGAGGAAGATGATGCACGGAGATGTTTTATCTTTTTACGCCCATATTCCTAATGTGTCAGCGTAAAAACTCCATTTTTTCCGCAGTCGAGCGTAAAATCTTTGACCGCCGAAGTTGGTCTCGAAGGACCGGCCTCTGGTACGGTGGGCTCTGGTTCCGAAGGCTTGGCAGCTGAAGCGTCTGCAGGTGCATCTTCCTGACTTGCTCCGTAGTCCTTGAGGTAAGCCTTCCCTGAACGGGTTGCTGTGGCCAAAACCTCGTCTTCGCCTGATGTCGAAGAAGTTGCAACCATATGGCATGGCTTGCATTTGGAGTTCTTCCTGGACTTAGCTTTAGTAGCATTAGTCTCTTTTTCGAGCTCCGACACCAAGTCTGGGTGAACCCACATAATCTCGCCTCTCTGGGTAGTTAGGGGTAACAGGTCGTGATTTTGACCCCTTGTCGGAGGGAGATTAACGATGTTCATCGTTGTCCGGAAAATAGGTGTAACACCGTCCAGTACTTCTTGGGGAGGCAGATTGCCAAATTGTAGAGAGATCATGTTGGCCGTGACCGTCTTCTCGCTATTGCGCAGGGTGATGGCTTTAACATTGATCAGCTCTTGGATCTTCCTTTTCAGTATGTAACACGCCTTTGTTGGGTGGTGTACGTATCTGTAGGAGATGCAGTACTTGGGGTTGTAGCACTGCCGACTTCACTGGGCCGCCTCTCCTCCGGAAGGGTGATCTTGCCACTTTTGACGAGACACTCGAATATACTCGGAATATCATCGTCGTCGAAAGAGTATACCTCGACGAGCTTGGAAGTCCCAGGTTTTGTCTGTGTGGTTGCCGCAGTCTTCTGTCTGGACGTATTGATCGCCAGAGCTTCTTTTCCTTTAGAATTGTGAGGATGGTCGCCGTTGGGGGATGACCTCTTGCCTCTGTCAGAGGTAGAGATCATGATGCCATTGTCACGCGCCTTGCGACTGTTGTCATCGGCGGCTACCGCTGAGATGATGAACGAGGGCCAATCATGGAACTGATATGGTCCTGTAAATACCGAGATCACGGGAAGAAGGTTCTTTCTTCAAATGTCCACCAATGCTGAGTCTGGATCTCCTGGAGGCATCTGTAAAGTGGCTTGACGAAAATGTTTGACGAAGCACGAAAGTCCTTTTTTTCCCTCTGCTTGACTTCGATGAGAGAGGACATAGACATGTCCATTCCTCCGTCGTAGAATCGTGTGAAGAATAAAGCCTTGAAGTCTTCGAAGGAAGTAATGTAGTTGTCCGCCAGGCTGCGGTACCACTGGTAAGCTACTCTTGAGAGACAGCCCTTGAACACCCGGGTGAGGAGGGCGTCATTCCCTTGTACAACACCGTCATCATACTGAAATAGTTCATGTACTGACTTGGTGATGTTTTTCCCTCGAACAGGGCCATGGTCTGAGGTTTGTACCTCGGAGAAAAAGGGACCTCCTCCCAGATAGCTGGGTATGTCTGGTTGATTCCCAATTTCTTGAGCTGATCTTTGTGCTTCAAGGCATCAAACTGGGCTTTCAACTCCCGTACTGCTTGCATCAAATTCTCAGCTGGTAGCGAGACCACAGAATGGTGCAGAGTCGGTTGTATCGTGATTCCCGCAGGAGGTAGTACATTCTCCGAGTGAGGAAGTGAAGGACCAGCTGACTCTTGATCTAGAGCAGGCTCTTGGATCGTGTTGGATGGTGGTATGTCCACCCCCACGCGTATCTGAGTAGGCGGGACCAATATTTGAGCCATAGCAGCCGCCTGTTGAGTTAGCATCATTTGGTGCATCTTCTCCATCATGGATTGCATTTGTTTCAGAGATGTCTCTAGTATAGTAATGCGTTGATCAGCGTTCCCTGATGCCGAGGCTTCCTCGTGTTCATCTCCAATGGCATAAACTCCCATCTCCCTGGGCGTCATTGAAGGATGAGTATAGGTCGCTACAGAAGTTGACTCTATACTCTCAGTATCTGATTTGGGAGACTGACGAGCCCCAGCTTCGGAATCAGAAGAGCACGAAGTCAGTTGTCGTAACCTTGAACGAGTATTCTGGAATACCCCATCTTCGGTGTCCCTAAGGAGCATGCTGAATTTCCTTCGGCTCAGAGTTCTAGAGGACGGACGCCTTGAGCCTGAGCTTCCTCCAGGTATGTGTGAAGCCATGTTCACAGATGCATGCGTGGGCTCTTCTTCTAGGAAAGATGGAGAGTAGCTCAGCTGGTCAAAAACTGGCCATTTTGCTTTAGAACAGCAACAATTAATTATAATCCTGTGACTATTACAACAGTTCTCGCTAGGAGGCGTAATAGCCACGCTGGAAGATCCCCTCTCCTTGTGTTTCTGGATTAGATACTTGCGCAGGTCAGGAGGAGTTGCTGAAGAAGAAGATGATGGCTTGTTCCTTCTGTTCCCATTGGTGGGCACGCGGATGATGGCAACCATAGTCTTCCCTGTGCCACCCGTATACAACAGGTTGGCCATCTGGGTGGCGGATAATCTCCGAGGAGGGTGTCTTTCCGCAACTGGAGCCTTCTTTACGCTTAGGGACTTCACCTGGCATAATTTGGAGCTTCGCTCTGGTTGGCGTAAAGCTGAGGATGTCCTCAGGCGGCCATCAGCGTCTCGCATAATTCGGAGGGCGTGCAGATTGTTCCCTTGCTGGCGTAAAGGCCGAGAAGTTGAATAGTCCGTCGCTTACTTTTCCTTGCGGAGATCACAGGGATCATCTGGTTCTCCGTAGAGGTCAGATGTTATTTTACGCGCGGAGCGTGTCTTGTACTTCTGATTTGGCGCTGAGACTTTATCAGAAGTTTTGCCTGTTCCGCCAGGGACGGGAGACTGAATTTTACGCGCAGAGCGCAGAGTATACTTCTGGGTTAGCGCTGAGGCATTGCCAGAAGTTTTGTCTATTCCGCCAGGGACGGGAGACTGAACTTTACGCGCAGAGCGCGAAGTATACTTCTGGGTTAGCGCTGAGACATTGCCAGAAGTTTTGTCGGTTCTGTCAGAGACAGGCGACTGAACTTTATGCGTAGGGCACGGAGGGAGCAATGCTACAACCTCATTGGTCGAAGAGATCGGAGAATTCACAGGAATGGTAGAGGATGTCTTGGGCATCCAGACCTTACGCAGCTTCCTGTTATTTTGGACAAAGAGAGAGTGAGAGCTGCCCCTTGTTCGGAGCATATCTTCGTAGGCAGACTGGTCGAACTGGACGACCATTGTCTTCTTTATGGATCTCGCGGATACCGCATCGTGTTGAGTAATAGCTTCCTCATCAGAAGAGAAAGATGTCCCCAGCAGAGTCGCCATCTTATTTTGGATAATAAACGAGAAAAGATTTGATGAATACGGAAAACGAGGTCTTGTACGAAGACCCGCCCTTCTTTTATGTTTACAAACAAGATTATACAAATTCGATCCTACACGAGGATGTCTAAGTATAATTTATTTAATCTGGGTGAATATTACTATAGGTGTCTGATCTGCAGTCGATCACTTTAGCCCTTGGACCACACGATGTTGAAGAAGTGTCGTGGAAGACAGGTAGCAGCTTCGAAGGTTGCTAAAGAGGGTGGATGCCCGATGCTAAAGTCGTCGATCCCTTTCCTTTGCCTGAGCTCTGGATTTTCCTCTCTCTCTCTCTCTCTCCTCTTTTTCTCCAATTTGTCGACCTTTTTATGATCGTTTGACCTTTTCCTCTATTAATAGAGGTCTCTATTTATAGAGTTTTAGCGACAGTGACCACTCAGTCGGTATAAAAACCGAGTAGTGGAAAGTACAGCACCCTTTTACACAACGATTAAAATAACCAATGCTTGCGTATAGATGATCCTTTGAATGAGCGTGTGACGCGGGTCCAACTAAGGGACAAAACGCGTATAACCGCTACAAAGATCACGGCGTAGAAGCCATGTAGGTAGGTATCCCTCGTGTAGAAGAGGTTGGCATAGAAGCCAATGTCTGTCACCATGGCATAGAAACCAAATAGTTATCAAACCGGCATAAAAGTCGAATAGGCGTAGAAGCCGAGTAGGCGTAGAAGCCGAGTGGTCATAGAGGCCGAGTGGGCGTAGAAGCCGAGTGGTCATAGAGGCCGAGTGGTCATAGAGGCCGAGTAGGCGTAGAAGCCGAGCAGGCACCGAAGCTAAATAGGCGTAGAAGCCGCTGCGTAATGTGCCAGAGTGATGATGTGGACGTCTTAGCCGAAATTACGGCTCTTGGAGATAATCAGATCTCTTGCATTAAATGCAGAGATCTACCCCCATCCTGTGCATTAAATACAGATGCTTGTCTTTAAGATTTGCCATCATTCTGTATATTAAATGCAGATACGCACCTTGAATCCTGTGCGAAGAGTAACTGCTATTGTGGTAGTCTGTTCGTCTTCTGCGGAGCGTAAGGAGCTCACGTTTGTCTGTGTAAAACTAGGCAGCATATTCCCTTGTATGCGTAGGAGCAGCTCTCGCAAAGGGGATGTCACTAAACGACGGTTCGGTGACATTTAATCAAATCTCCCGCATTAAATGTGGAGATCCGCCATCATCCTGTGTATTAAATGCAGAGGCGTGTTTTGAAGGTCTACCACCCTTCTATGCATCAAACGCAGAGACGTGCCTCAGGCATCTGTCAGTATTCGGCGCATTAATTGCAGAGACGTGCCTTGAGGGCCTGTCACCACCCTGTGCATTAAATGCAGAGACGTGCCTCGAGTCCCGTACGGAGTACAGCTTTTGACGTGGCAGGCGGTTTATCTTCCGCGGAGCGTAAGGAGCTCTCATCTGCCTGTGTAAAACTAGGCAGCATATTCCTCTATGTACGTAAAAGCGGTTTTATGCAAGAAAAATGGCAGTAAATGACAGGCTGGGTTGCAGTGCCGCGCCATCATTATAGCCATCGCCTGGGTAGCCGAGCAGTATCCCTTTGTCAGAAGTTGAGACGTCAGGTTCATTGCAGGATCTGACAGGTTTATTGCAGAGAATACGAAGCGTCCCTCGTACACTTCAATGCTGCATTGAAAGAGGATGAGTTTTACGCCATAAAGGCGATAAAGCACCATGTTTACGCTGAAGTAGACTGGACATACTGCCCTACGCGGATGGTCCTTGAGCCTATATTTCATGCTGTGCTTTTGGCGAAGAAGCTCTGTTTGTACGTTGAAGGCTCTGAAGTCCTCTGTTTACGCTGCTTTGTATCAATATGCTGGGTAGATCTATCCAGCGTATTTTTCATGCTTCTACACCCCCTAGGCCAGTTCGGTCCCGGTGCCCCGATGCCCCGAACCGAGGAGATCAAACTTGTGCACAAGCATCCGCGACTGAATGAATGAGTTCTTATTGTTCTTCCATTATTCTGAGTAAACGACAATGGTTGTAGGCGCAGGTCATGACCCTCGCTACAAGCCATCCTAGGTCATTCCTGACTTAGTGATTCATTTGTTATGCATTTCACACAAGTTGATATGACAATCCATGATTCAATATTCAGATGCAACTTGACATGATGCGCTCCCCTGGTTCGGGGATTGCCTTGGCGACCTAACGGTCCCAGATACTTGTGGCTCATATTGCATAAAAGGAGACTATTTGATAGTCCGCTGGCTAACAAGATGCGTGCACGATATACAACAGTGTTTTACTTGATTTAGGCATGTTTCCATATAATAAGAATTGAATCGAGGCAAGGGTATGAGTTAACATATAGCAGGCAAGCATGCATTCCAATGAAACTTAAAACATTCATGTTGGCTCGGGCTCGAAGGTAAGCCGAGGAGCGAAACCGCAAGGAACTTATCGAATGACATGCTCCAGGGTCGTGCAGTGCAATGAGTAAACATAGTGTACTTGTATCATCCAACCCGAGGCATAGCGGGGCTGAGGCAACATTACCAGTTAACATATCGAGCAGACAAGCATGCAAACTTAACACTCACGTTAGCTCGGGCCCGAAGGTAGACCGAGAAGTGAAACCGTTAAGGAATTTAACGTGCGACATTATCTAGAGTCGTGCATTGTAACCAAGTGAATAGTGTACTAAGAAAAGCAATACACATATCGATCTATCGAGGCATAGCAGGGTCCAGTTGCCCAAGGCAATGGTAGCATGCGAGGGTCTGTACATAAGCAATTTGTTCACCCTAAGAGCATCTCCAACCCTGTTGTGAGTTTGAAAAAAATAATTGCCACATAGGAATCACAACTTATTATTTCAAAAATCATTCTCCAATGCAAATGTGAAGTTGGTTGTGAAGTTAACATGGCAATGACATGACAAGGACAATGTGAAGTTGGTTGTCTAGATCTAGACAATGGACTTCACAATGACTTTATTCTACGTCATCAATTATGAATAAAAATATTTATAAAAAAAGGAATAAGTGGAAAAGTTGTCTTGGAAGTTGGAAAAAAAAATAGTTTTTATTGTTTTCTCAATACTTTTGCATTGGATAACACTTTTCTATCTCATTGTCTTGTGTGAATATAATATTGCCACATAGGAAAGAGACTTCTGAGTGCAATTTGAACAAGAGATATGGGGTTCATAAGAGACTGTCCTTTAGGATGTCATTGATCTCAACATTTTTTTTGTTCATGTCCTTGCTGCTACAACTTCTGAGTGCAATTTGAATAAAAATATTACATAATTTTAATAGCTGGCACCAGTTTATATACTATATTTATACTGTACTCCCGACGAGCTTTTACTTTCATAAATCACCCATCAAATAAGATATTCACACCGAGTTTGATCATAAAATTCTAGATGACTTCGAAAAAATATGCCAAATGTAGCTTGGTATCAGTCTCACTTAACACTCTAACACCTTACCTGGCACCCTTTCACCATACCACTGCCTGCAATATTTCCCTCACTGCACTTGATACATCATCCTCCCTTAACACTAATACACAATACACACCATTTCCACATATACATACCAACACACTATTATCTCCCTCAAGTACACCATCTAGAGCTCCTAAAAAACCCAGGTATATTCCTAAGCTCAGTGGAATCCCACTTCTCTTTAGTTTTGAACTGAAGCAACACCAATGTGTAACCAAACCTGACACCATTGCATTGTCACACCATATTCTCCCTTAATCATGCACACTAGCCACACACTTTCCCTCAAGTCAAGAACTGATACTACATACTGCATACTCCCTCACTCACATATAAACACACTAGTACA
Source organism: Iris macrosiphon (assembly GCA_036927795.1). Taxonomy (NCBI): domain Eukaryota; kingdom Viridiplantae; phylum Streptophyta; class Magnoliopsida; order Asparagales; family Iridaceae; genus Iris; species Iris macrosiphon. The sequence goes on from JAYESA010000009.1 coordinate 101,910,283, forward strand.
CTCCTACAAATACCCCCTTGCAGTGCCCTCCTCTCCTTATACCTGATTGTACCCTAAAACTGAGCCCCAACCTTGATGCTAACATCCAAACAATAAATACTTACCTTGCACTAGGACTGATACACAATTTCCTGCAACACCACCTACAGTTTGCTGTAACTCGAGCTTGTTGTTGCACCGGACTCCTAAGTCACTGCACTTGTAGTGCTTAACAACTACATTCACTCTTGTTGATGTTGTGAGCCCCAACTCCCAACGTTGTTGCTACTATATTTGCATCAAGTCCCACATCTCTTATACCCATCCTATCAAAGTCTTTATGACACAAACACCTCCACATGGCACTGCCCTCACTTGCTAACCCAATGCACTGCACGTCACTTGCACCCAGTGTACTGCATCACAAACATGGGACTGTACACTAAACTTTCTCCTACTTGCTATGCAACTGCACTGTAGTTTAGAAACATCGCTCCCCCTTCGATTGCACCTGCACAGCAGTGCTTACTGACTAAGTACCTACCTGCACAACCCAAGCCTTGCACACACTGTTGGGCACCCACAGTCCATAACCCATCAACTACTAACCAGTAGTTCACCCCTTAACTGCAGACTAGAACCAAGCTCCATGTACACTACCTGACACATGGATATCTAACTGCAGTTTTGAACAAATACTGCTATATTTATACATAGATACACATGCAACACTCAAACTTTATCACTCAACTAAACTGAAATCAACCCGACCCAAATATCCTACAAGTGCAGTCACTCCTACCCACTGCACTACACAGTAGTGTACTCGAGCCTGCACCTCTGCCTACAGCAACCACAAGTTGCTTCTACCCGACCCCTTGCTGCTGGAACAACAGCATCTCCTAACCCCAGGTCAAAAACCCTAACCCCAGGTCAAAAACCCTAACCCTAACCTTAACCCTAGGTCACGTGTGTGTGTCATGTCAGTATGTGTGTCAGTGTCTGTAACATGTATGTGTCGTGTCAGTACCATATGTATCCTGTGAGAGAGAGAGAGAGATAGGGTTTACCTAGAGGAGGAGGAGGAGGAGGAGGAGGAGGAGGGTGGAGGACGCGGCTGGAGGGGGGTCGCCGGAGGTAGGAAGGAGGAGCCAGAGCGGGAGAGATTGAGAGCACGCGGGTTTGAAATTTGGGAGAGGGAGAGGGAGAGATCGAAGGAAATGGGGGAATCAGCCCTAAGAAAAAAATTTAGCGACGTTTTAGCGACTCCAATAATGACGTCGCTAATTTAGAATTTAGCGACGTTTAAGCGACGTCAAAAATAACGTCGCTAATTTAGCGACGTCTTAAACGTCGCTAATAACGTCGCTAAAAGTCCAAAATATATACGTCGCTAAAAATGTCGCTAAACGTCGCTAAATAAAACATTTTAGCGACATTTAGCGACCTAAATTGAACTTATAGCGACTAATCTTTTAAAAACTGAATAAACGTCGCTAATCGTCGCTAAATGTCGCCAATTAACGACGTCTAACGACGTTTTCACATGGAGTCGCTAAATTAGCGACGTTTTTACCTGGAGTCGCTAAAAAAAGTCGCTAATCCCGCTTATTCTAGTAGTGCACATCTTCAATTTTTTGTATCCTCAAGCATTTCTATGTTATCAATCGTGTTTAAGTTATCTAATCTTAACCATTAATTTGTAAAAAAGAACCAACGATTGTAAACACGAAAATTCATAATAGGGGAATGTTGATATATATATATATATATATATAATACAGTTTAGAAACGTCTCAAGAATAAGCCGTCTAGGCCATATGTATATCATCAATTATTATTATAAAAAAAACTATCGTGTGTGTTTTCTTTTCTCGTGTTGAGAAAAAAATTAAAAATTCAGAACATATAACAAATGATAAAATATATTTAAAATTTAAACTAACTATATGGTATTATCTAATATAACACATATTCAAAAACATATTTATAACAAATTAATTAAAATATATTAAAATATTTTTAAAATATTTTAATATAATTTAAATTTTATCTATTTTTTAATAATAATAATATTTTTTTATACGTGCTTTACGAGAACATAACTAGTGTGTGAACATGACTATATATATATATATATCTCTTTTCTTTAAGATTTTTTTTCTGGTTTATCTCTTTTTTTTCTCAAAAATATAATCATATATTCTAAAATTACTCTAATATAATTAATATGAAAGTATTGCAATGTCAATGTATTTTTAGTATATACTTATAGACAATCTACTATATGCAGTATCTAATTTCAATGAAATTTCCATGTGAAAAATAATTACATAAATTTAACGATTGCTAATATGGAAACTACTATTTATTCAAAATATTATGATAATTAATGTTAGTTATTAAACATTAGAGTTTGCGGTAGTTATTCATTATGATAGTTATTCAAACATTTATATGTTTAACTTATATGGTATTTATTCAAACATTTAACTTATACGGTAGATATTCAAATATAATAATATTTGTTTCTCCTTCAAATATTTGTACCAGTCATATTTGGCCTTAAAATATTTCTACAATAAATATCTTACAAATACATGTATATACAATAAAAAAAAATTATGGAACTTATTCAAACATTTAAATTATATGGTAGTTATTAAAATATTTATATGTTTAACTTATTTGGTAGTTATTTAAACATTTAACTTATATTTTAGTTTTTCAAAGGCGAACATATTTGTTTGATCTTAAAATATTTGTACATGTCATACTTGGACTTAAAAAAGTTTGTACGATAATATGTTTTATAAATATACGTATAAACAATAATTTTTTACAAATAAATGTAAATACAAATGGCCATAAAACTTAGTTAGTCCAAAATTTTGCCAACTTCGTTGACGAAAATATGACATCCTAAACGCCACCTTAGCCATCCAATGCCAGCCACCCGTAGTTGCTCAATTTTTTACAACTAGGTTGGCAAAAATATGCCAACCTGATTTTAAAATATGATTTGTTGCTTTTTTGCCATCCTAATGGCGAAAGCTTTCGTTACTTAATTTTTTTTAAATATTTTTTTTTGATAATTTATTTTAAAAAAATTGGTACAACAAAATTTCTATCTTTTAGAAACCAAGGAGAGCACCATATGATTTATATTAAGAACATAGAGCATTTATATATGTGTTAAGTAATGACACGTTGACAGTAATAATTATTACATATTATTCATTGTGCTAATTTAATCGAAGTCCAAAGAACAAAAGGAGTAGGGGAGAGGCGCAAGTTGGACATCATCATCACCATTATCATCGTTCTCAACAGAAAAATGGGCATTAGCAGCAACAACACCACCACCACCAACATTACCGAAAGCATTACCAACCACATCCGAAAATGGCTTTTGGATGTATGACTCAGTGAGTAACTGCTCGCTCCTCCTCTGCTCCGCCATCTTGCACTTCAAACCCTTGAGCATCCTCTCAAACTCCATCATCTCCTCCAACCCCATATCCCAAATATCAACATTCCACCAGAAGGGATCCATCTCTTGCTTCTCCTTCAGTTCCTTCTTGAGGTCGTCTCTACGCTTCTTTGCTGCCTCCGTCAGTGCTTGTAGCTTTGTCCACATTCGGCTGAGATCTTCTACAATCACTACAAAAAAAAATAAAGGGGTTTAGCGACCCTTCAAACTGCCGCTAAACACAATTAGCAACATCTTGACGATTGAAATATACCAACCTCGCTGCCGGAAAGGATGGAGAGCTCGCAAGCCTTCTTAAAAACTCCTGCACGACGCTTAGAGAAGCATACGTCACGAGCATTTTCGTTGGTGAGGCGCTTGATTTCTATTATCTGTCGGCCCCTTGTCTGTTTCTTAGCCACCATCGTTTCTCGCGATAGAGAAAAATCTATGGTAAAAGAAAGGTGGGATGGCAATTGGTATACAAAAATAAGATATGTATATATAGGGATGGAGGAGGAGAGAGGGCACATGTCAAGAATATTTTCTTGACATAAAATTGCTTCTTCTTACCATTTTTGTGTACTAATTATTAGGTAGGTAATCTCTCTCTAAATTAATCAAAGATTTAATTTTTGATGAAAAATCAATTAAAGATTTGAATTATATAATATTATGAATAATGCTATTCGTTTTTTCATACTATTCCTAATGTGGTAGATTAGCAAAAATTTAAATTAAATTAAAATTATAATAGCATCACTTATATAATATTATATATTTTGTGTATATTTTTTTAACCTAAACTACATTGGTGACCATGGAGAGGTTCTTTCTTCCGATCCAACAACTCTCATGGTTCTCTTCTCCTCCTTCTTTCCTGATCCTTTCGATCTCGAGCTCCACCATGATCGACGTCTTCCACTAATTTGATAGGAAAGATGGACATGGAAGAGGACGAGTAGAATGAAGAGTAGGTCTCGATCATGATCTATAGCTTTCTCGCCATGTTGAGCATACAGAATGTCGAATCGATGCCAATTTCAATTGAGGTTTTTGTTTTTGCAGCTCGAATGCTTCGATGATTTCACTGTCGCATCTTCGTGGGAAAGGTGACTTCTTTCCTCTCTATTTACATTTTTCCTCTTACGTTTGAGGTATTTGACTGGTTAATGATGTTTTGTTTAGGTTAATTTTGGATGTCGAGGCGATTTGTCAGCATTGGCTAGCTAATGGTCCTAAGAACCTAAAAGTACATTCATTTGCCATGAATTTGTCCCTTTTTCCCCTATAAATTATGTCTATTTTGCATCCACTATGTTGCACGGGAACGGACACGAATCGGCGATGTGGACACGAGAATGACACTAATTTTTGGAGTGTCAGTGCTTCCTAGTAGGGCATTTATAATTTTTGAAACACTTATGGTGCATTTTAATGTAATTGTAATTGTAATGGTACAGAGTTTGTAATATAATATAATTACAATTATATTACCATGTATGGTTGGAACATGTAATCAAACCATGTTATGTAAAATTAATTACATTCAAATGTTTAGTTTAACATTTCATGTAATGAAATAATAATGGTTATTTGTATCAAAAATGCCCATATACTAAATGGAATGTTCGAAACAAGGCCAAACATTTTGATTTAGCAACTGACATTTTCGGTCATTAGGAAATTAATAATTAAATGGCAGGGAACTTAGCAAAAGAGAAAATCCACATTATGCAAACTTTCCACTCTCCTCGTCTTCACCCTTTCACCTACAAAAGAGAAGAGAAGAGAAGAGAAGAGAAGAGATAGGAAGAGTGAAACAACCAGCACAACACAAGTAATACCGATGCGGCTAGCATCCACGTGGTGGAAATTGACTAGGCTCCGAGCCGAGTTAAACGCCATATAAAACCCCTACTACTAGATGTTGCTTATAATCAAAACCCCCCATTAGTCCCGATGAAGATGAAGCAGAAGGTCCGCTTGGTATCCACGGAAGTACATCGTTACTGTCGGCTCCTTAACCTTCGTCCTCCCGGCAAGGTCAAAGGACGTGTCAAACAGCGAGAACCCCCTCCACCTTCTTCAGCCTTGCTGCCTCGACTGGGAGACATCCCATTACCGGGATGTATATGGGCTTTGCCAACCACTTCACCAGCGTGCCCGATCCATCGATCACCCCACCCCAACTCGTGGATGGATCGAGTTTGAGATCCGAAGTAAAGACTTCGGAGACCCGCTCCCACCAATACTGACCTCGACTATGTCGATGTAGTAGGACGTGAACATTTTCTCGAGTTACGGATCGTCAGGGTGAAGGAGATTTACAATACATGAATTAAATTTAAAATGCTTGAATTAGATTTACAATGTAATGCCAATTGCATTACATTGTCTTGTCTAACCAAATACCTGAATTAAATTTAAAATGTAATGCCAATTATATTACATTGTCCAACCCTGCAAAAAAAAAGAACACTCATATAATCAACATGTTCCATATTAACCTTTATTTAACGGGTAAAAGAATCCATTTTTGATTGATGCAAATAGAGCGTGTGGGTCCTGTGAGAATCTACTATTCGGGTTGGTCACTTTTTGAAACCCAACTCATGATCCCGGACATTTTAGCTAAAAAGGAGATACATAGATTCCTATGATAAAAGTGTTGAAGAGTTTATATATCTCTATGTTGAGGCTGCACGTGTTTGTTGTACAAAATAATCTGCATTATTTTTTCCATATCTTAGTTGAGAAACTCTCAATTTTATAACAGTTGGTCAAATGAAGTAGACTAAATTGCAAAACTGATTTAGCTTGTAGCTCATAGAGCCAATAAATCTGTATGACTCCATTTGAAAATATTATTCGTCTACTCATGATTTGCCCTATTTAGGTCAGGATTCGACTTTAAAAACCATAGTAAGATTTGGATTCTATTCGAGTAAAAATGACTTCCTGTTGTTACTCTTCATATGATTGTATTTTGGTTTCAATGACAATTCCTTAGTTAATCCCTTAGTATTTGCATAAGGTGTAAGTCAATTAATGAAATGGATGAACACCAAGAGTAAGAGTCCTTTATAGGTAAAGTAGTGCTTAAAAACAATGGGGTGACCGGGCCTGTTCCAGGTTTTGTTCAGTTCAATAGTTGAGCCAATAGCTCCCTTATAATAGGGTTGATATTGGTTTTGTTCAAAGTCTGTTTCATACTTGAACTGGTAACTCTTATCCAGGTTTAGTTCAGGCCTTGCTCTAAACATGAACCTTCTAATCCTGATAAGAAGGTTCGGTCCAGTGAAATCATGAACTGAAATCCTGATATCCTGTCTGCTTATAAATAGTCCTAGTCAGGCCGAATTACATTATAAAGAGTAAGTTACAATCGACTTATAGATAAATTATTGGATACAAACTTCATTGACCAAGTAACTAAAATAAATCAAAGCAAATATTTAGGCCTTCCAAATTCCTTCCTTACAATTGATTGTACTTTCTTGCTGATAAATTAGGAAATTTGCTCTCTATGAATAACTTTGGCATTCTTGTTAATAAATTATGCTTTGTTTCAAATAAACTAAATAGTACTTCTTGCTAATAAATTACACATATTTGGTAATAGTATATTAATAAAATGTTTTTTCTGTTAAGTTTAACAAGTCAAACAAGTAAATAAGAAATTTCATGCTAATATAAATGTGGCCCAATGTGAGAAACAAGTCAAATGACAACAATATTATTTTGTTGTATTTTTTGATAGATGTCAATTATTACATTTATCATGTATAAAAATATGGCTAATAATGCAAAATGTTAACGTTTATAATATTTTACTTGTTATGTCTATTAGATTAATTTTTTTAATTATATTAAAATTGAACTACATAGGAACACATAAGATGACGTCTTAATCGTAAATCATAACTTTTTTCTAAATTTTTTTTGTAGATTTTTAAACTCTTAGAATGTTGAAACCAAACGTTCCAACGAGTGTCTAAAAAGCCCTTAAGGTGCTAGGATCACCCTTGTGCCTCTGTTAAGGCTAGGTTCATTTACCTAGGAAGGGCCGGTCCTAGGGTAAGCCGGATATGACTTTGGGCTTGGGCAACTCTCCTCTGCTAGGGCAACCCCCTCGGTTCAGCATGATCCCACCAAAGGTTGAGGTCACGGATGACCCCCTCGGACCTGCTCACAATAAGGATTAAGGGGCAACCAAAATTAGCTCCGGATAGAATAATCCAACCCTCCGGGCCGGCCCTGTACCTTGGCACACCTTAGGTGTATGCCTCATGCACCTCACGACTACTTTTGAGGTGCGTGAGGTTCATTAACCTAGTATTCTTCTTTCTTATTTTATTTCTTATTTTCTATTGTAAATATATTTTTAGTATATTAATGTTTATATAATAATTTAACTAATAATTATATTTGAGTTAATAGATTTTTTATTCTTACTTTTGATGTTATCAAGTTAATCAAAAAAGACCTGTGTGGAAAATTGTCTCAAACTAGGTCTTAAGGATGGGAACACTATCAAATGATCTAATAAATCAATTTAGCTTTCTATTTAAGAGGTTTTGTATTCGATGACGGTGATGGTAAAGGATGTGAATATGTTAATTGGATGCAGATTATAACATGTATTATGATAATTTTTAGGGTTTTACGAATTTTTTTAATATTATGAACTTCGTGGTAGTTTCTTTTGAGTTTTGGCGACGATTTAGTGTTAGTTATCTTTATGATTTTATGTAATCCACTTTTTAATGGTGCTCTGAGTTGATTAGATATAATAAGAATTTGTGTATTTTAAAATATATTATTTAAAAAATCTGGAGATGTTTGTCTTGTTTTTTTGAATCAGATGACTTGCCATGCCGTACTGTGCACCTCACACCTAGGCTCCAGATGATCCTAGCGTCTTGAGTGACACTATGTCTTTTGAAACATTGATTCCAACCCTCTCATCTTAAACTGCCAAAATAATCCAAAATATTAAACGCATGGTATTCAAAGACGCATCTTGCAGAACGGCGCAGTAGTTGCGCCTCGCACCTCACTAGGTAAAACGCCTTTCTCCAGGCATGCCAAGGCGCACCTTTGGTCCGCCTTTCTGCATGGTGCAACAAAGAAAATACATGCCTTAAGTTTTTTTTTATTCAAAAAACTTTGAGATAGGGTGATAATTCTTACCTCATACAAGTAGTTGGTTACAGTTGAACTGAAAAAACTAAAATTTACTAAAAGCTGGGTCGGGATAATACAAATTATTGTTAATTCTGTTGACTGCAACTGCTGTCATGCTAGTTCACTTGGTTATGTTTTAACATATTTTTGTTGGTTTTAATATGTTATTTGTTTTTATTTCTTACGTTACTAATTTATTTATTTATCTATGTATATTATTATTATTTTTTATATTTGTGTCTCGCTTCACTCGGGTGCGCGTCTTAATTGCGCCTTGTATGAGGTAAGTATTTGCTGATCTTCACTAAGTAGAGGCAGAAGCTTAGTTTTGATTTTTGAGATGAAAGTATTTGCTGATCTTCACAGCATGCATTTCTGCACTAATATTTTGTAACTTATGAAATTGATAGGAACATGTGTGCGTGTAGAAAATGGGAAATGAGGTGACACATTCTCAAAGTTGGCTTGGGGATGGCTTATAATCATCCAGTAGACTGTTTCATGGACAATTTATATCCGGTTATCATAGTCTCTTCCATGCTCTATATTCATTTATCTATGCACATTATATGCTTTGGAGATCTCTAAATGGGTGAATCATGTTCTCATATTGTTCTTTTGTTAGAAGGATTTCAATAGGGATCTAATCAGTCTATGAGTTAGAAAGCTGAAAACAATATGATTTCCATCCTTCGTTTTAGGGAATAAGATAAAAACCACTAAATTGTTTTTTGAGATAACCCACTGGCTAGTTATTGTAGAATCATAGAAAATCTATACCATGCGCAACAATGATCAAGAGCCATACGCCAAAGTAATCAAGAGCCATGTGCCACAGTGATCAAGAGACATGCGCCGAAGTGATCCAGAGCCATGCACCATCCCCAACATAGGTAGTGTTTCCATGTGCCAGTAGTACCATGTGCCACTACTACCCCATTGGTCTCCATTCGCCAGACAGACCTATTCCCAAGGCGCAATCAAAACAATCATAAAGTAGGATATGACATGTGTCACGAGTATTATGGGCATCAGCAACCCCAGATCTCGTATCACCACGTGGCAGCCTATTGCAACATGCGCCACTATATGACAGCATGAGATGCACGCGTGTATGCCTTCTCAAGGCTATAAATAGTCTCCCACACAAAAAAAGAGGAGAGAGAGGAGAAGAAGACAGAAGTACCGCAAGGGACACCCATTGAGTCGTATACTCAAGCTCCCTGAAGCCTCGTCACCCTCCTTGGTCCCGAATCGTCATCGGAATAAAGGAGCCGCTGTAGTGCTCGATCTTCACCGTCATACTTGTCCAGATTCTTATTTTTATTGTACTTAGGCTCTACGCATTAGAGGTTCTTTTGTACTATTTTTTTTCCAATCAATAAAAAAGAAGTTCGTTCAATATTATCCTGAGTGTTGATTTGGCGATGTCGACGAAAATAATGACTATTGGGAAGAGCTTTTCCTCCAACGAGAAGCTGGGGACGCAATCCGATGTGGCCAAGTTGGATTTGACTCAGAGAATGTTGGTCGTTCGCTTCGACCAACAGGCATTCGAAGATATGCTGGACAAGTCGAGTTCTTCAATGAGGCCCATACAACCTCCCAAGGCTCACAAGACTTGGGTCGCCAAGGCCGCTGCGCCATGCCCGGGGTCGATGCCCGATGCATTTTCAACCTTTGTTGCAGATGAACATGAGGTTGACGTATATCCTGCTGACATACCGAGTTCTATAAGGAGGTCCGTACGACCTCACAAGACTCACAAGATTTGGGTCGTCAAGGCCATTGCACCGAACCCAAAATCTGTCCCAAAAGCATGACCAACCTCCGCCGCAGACGCACATGAGGTTGGCACACATCCCATCTCCATCTCCGAAGCGGCTCTTGAGAGGAACGAGGCTGAATCTCAAGAGACGTGCCCACTGCATGATCTACGCAAGAGAAGATGTGCAGTGCCAGAACATAGGCGCACAAAGTCCTCTACTGGCAAAGCTGTCTTCAACAAGGACTCCTATGGTTCTGACTTGGATTCCCTATACTATGCTCCTAAGAGCACTGGTTCAAGGAAACCAAAACCAACCCGAGCCATGCGCGCTCGATGGGCTGCACAACCAGCTCTTCAAAAGTATGTGCCGTTGTTTGTCATGCACGCTGTTGATGTGAGACTATATAGGGATGACCCAGAAACTCATGCGCCGGAAGTGGGTCAACCCTTAAAGCCTTCCCAAACCCACTTGAACCGAGTCGGGAAGAAAATACTATGATGACAGGCCCATGTGCCCAGTTTGGCTGCGCGTATGAAATGGGTTCGTCTCACATCAAGTCTTCCACTAATAACCCGGTTGCAGTTTCTGCGAAAGAACTGGGTTAGGGAGCAAACCTTCCAATTTTACCTCCATGTGCAAGGGTTGCTCGAGCACATGAAACATGTGTGAAAGTGAAGCTTCCGTCGTATAATTTATGCAACGTGATTAGTCACAAGCGTAAGACGAGAGAAGCAACCCTCGCACATAGCATGTCCCCTCGTGGACACACTTGTGCCAACATCATTGTCAACTATTACTGCACTAGAGCACCCGTTCCTTCAATCAGACAGTCGGTGTTCCAGCGATTGCAACCCACAGCACCAATCCGACGTCTCCCGAAATGACTGTACGACGAGGAGGAATTGCCTGTCGCTTCATGCTGCTCAACATGGAGGTCTCCTCCTATGAAGATCTCAAGGAAAAGTTTACATAACCTGAGGGTGTCGGTCAGCGTATCACGAAGCCATTCGCGGGGTAGAAAACAAGCACCTACTGTGGGGGTATTTCAGGGTGTGCGCTCGAAAACAAGAACTGGGGGTAGCCATGTCCTCCTAAATGAGGTTGAAATAGAGCTGTGGGTAGCAATCCCTCGGTGTTCCACGTTAATCCATTCTTCCGAGAGAACAGTGAATCTCTTGGAACGGATGACATCTTAAAAGGGGTAGTCAAACCTTCCAGGTTGAGTCCGTAATTGAGACTGGGGTGGCAATCCTTGACATAATGAAAGTGATGCAACAATGTCCACTCTCCCTGAGGACAATGAGACTCAGACATTTGAGATGGAAAGTGAGACGTCCACCCTTTCGTCCACCTCATCCCACGTAATACCGGTATACATGGCATGAGATGACCATGACGTAGGGTCCAGTAAGCAACAACGCCTTGATGTACTCGAAGCCATGCTGTAGACTTTGAGCACCTCAATGCAGACTCTAACTCACACAGTATTGGAACTCAAAGGAAACTTAGTCCCGACACAACCACGAACCCCGGGGCGAACAAACCTGGATCAGGGGACCAATAAGAAATCTGGCGTGCCTGGCCCGATTCCTCATGTCGCAAGAAGCCAGACCATACATCGACCCCCAACCTCTCTTTTGCTAGACAATATCCAAGAGACTCTTAGGGACTTGCGTGCCCACGTTGATGTTCGAGATAATCAAGATAGGCTTCAGAAGCTTGTGATCCGGTAACCCTATCCTCCTGAATGGGATAATATGGTGTACCCTCCCAAATACAAGCCATTATCTCTGACTCCATTTGACGGAAAGATATCACCCCGTCCATATATGAGATATTTTTATTCCATAATGGACCATTTACTTCGGTATGACGTCTTCCTTACAAAATTGTTCGCCAGAGCACTATCTGGGGTCGCTTTTGAGTGGTTCTATAGTCTCCCAAATAAATATGTCTCGTCCTTCGAGGATTTGAAGTCCCTCTTCCACTTTCGATTCTATGAAAGAGTAATGGATATTGTAATGCCCTACAATCGCATGGTGTGTTATGTTGAGTCGGACTGAATGAGGCAATAGCTGGTTATATTTTGATTTATTGGATTTGGAAACAAGTATTGATTTGAGTTGGTTTCATGTGCAGATCGCTAGCGGAGTTCGATGGAAAATATGTGTTCATTCAGAGCAGTACTGGATAGCTGGATTGGAGCTATAATGCCGTCTTTCTTAGTCCAATCGGTCGAATGATTTGGAGAGCACGACCTGCTCGTACGGTCATACCAATTGAGTAGATCGTGCTCTGCATCGGACCACGGGTTCAAGGGATCGGCCGTATCGGTAGGGCATGATGCTTAACGGAATCAGACTTGGTGAGTGGGTGTTGTCCCTTCTCCTCTACTCCTTCATGCCTAATAATATGGAACACACGTAAAGGCTTGAACACTTGGACTGAAACTTGGGAATCACTACACTGTGGCTTGTATAGAGTGTACGTCGTTTGCTTGGATATATTTGTGGCTTGAGTTTGTTTTCGCGTTGGATAGTTGGAGCTAGAGTTGGATTATATTTGGGGCAGTTGAAGAAATAATTGGAATTATATATCTTGGTTGGAACATCGAGAATTCGGACGAGCGAGTGTGCATCCGTGCACGAGTATCACTTGGGCGCTTTGTCAAGCAAATCGTGCAGTTGTGGTTCGAAACCAGACAACTGCATTGGCGAGGACAATGTGCCACTGTTGGGATATTATGCCACAGGATTGTTCGGAGCGAGGGGTGTTGCACCAATTGGAATACTGTGTCGAGAAGCGACATAGTACCTATGGGGATAACTTGATTTTGTGTCTTGGGCTATATGTTAGAGAATGGTTATGGATAATTGGTTGGATAGTTGGTTGGATGAGTCTAGGATCGTTTAGTGGGGCGAGAATGCTCGATCCTCTCGTCATACCTACTTGGTGTCTGCATTGGTCACGGACAACCTGTGTTGCACGGGGTTTGGTCTCCTCGAACGGGAAGGCCCTGGGGCACCGGGATCGTTCGGCCATGGGGGAGAAATTGGTAACGTGCCTCGGGCGCGGTGACGACAGTTTAATGCGATTCAGGCGGGCTCGCTACTTAGCGCTGTTTTGAGTAGAACTGTAATTGATCAGTCTGATCAAAGTCCTTTATGGATTTTTTGCGTAGGCGACGACCACCTTGCCTCAACAAGGGTGTGCAAATCGAGATTGGATTATAACGTTTGGTTTGAGGATGTATATTGAGGCTTGGATGATGGTTCGATAGATTTCTGTGTTGCTTGGATTTGAGTAGGACGGTTTGCATGCTAGTTCCCTTTGAGTTGGCTTTATTTGCTTGTCTATTGGCTTGAGTTGAATGCTTGCATTGCTTAACCTGCTTTACAGCTTTCCTTAATATGTCATACCTATGCCATGAAATGAATCTAGGATTCAACTAGAAAGATCACCATATAACTATTTGCATTCACTATTTTACTTAGTATCGACTTAGACGAGTGGGTTACCCCGCTCACTAGTACGACTGTGTACTGATCCACGTTTGTGGGCATTATTTCAGATACGCGGGTGTAGTGGCGCTGCTTGGATATACGGGACATAATGTATGAACGATAAGTACCTTTGTGGGCTAGAGAAAAGAGCAAGAGTATTACATCGCCTTTGTGGCATCGCCTTTGTGGCAGTTCATTTTGACCCTATCGAGAGCTTCGTTGCGTATACTCTGATGTGTGCTTGGTACACAATAATTGACTTTCGCTACAACTTGGTCATTTCGATGATAACTTTCATGTTTGACAACATCACCTTGTGCGAGCGCAACTCCAGGCTCGTACGATATCACGTCCCGATGAGGATTGTCCTACGGGAGCGCTGTAACGTGTTGATTCACGTTCAGCGGGGACTATTGAGCTTGCGGGAGATTGGGGCGTGACATATTGGTATCAGAGCGCCTGGTTTATTTTCTCGTACTTGGTCCTTCGTTTCATCACAAACTCTAAGTAGCTTTCGCGTGTCATTTAGCTCTTGGCTCTACTCAGTGCTGCATTGGATATTTCATGCAATAAGTCTACATATTTGTTGGTTATGGATGTATGTTGTTCTTCGTTGTGTTGCTTTTGTTGGTTTTCGGTAGATCGCTTAGCATCGTTTGGCGTTGTTGCATCCGTGCGGCAAGTTGGATAGCGTTGTTGCATTTGTGCAGCAAGTTGAGAGGGTATCGTTTAGTTGGTTTAGCTTGTCATTCGAGGAGTTTCTAGTTGCATCAGTGGAGCGAGTTGGTTGGCAGACGAGATTGGTTATGTGGCATATTGTGAGTAAAAGCATCGGATGAGAATATATCGTTGCACGAGAAGCTCGTGTAGCAAATGTGTTGGATGGAGTTTAATTTTTGGCTGGGTATAGCACAAAGAGCATTGGTTGAGCAGGTTTGAGTTTGGCTTGGGAATATCAGGATAGCGTTGCACGAGTTGCTCGTACAGCTAATGAAAGGAACAGTTGGGTATTAGGTTAGACTACTTAGAAGAGATCGTTGTACGGGTTGCTCGTGTAGCAAAAATATGGACGGTTTGAGAATAGCTGAAAGTATTGAGAATGGAACATAACACAAGTTGCTTAACGAGATTGATGGAAAGAGTTAGATGGTTCGTGCATTGGCTGAGTATCGTGTCAGACTTGAGTTAGGGATGGAGGCATAAGGGATGGTTCAAACGGATCTTGAATTAGTAGCAAAGGAATCGTAATGCGAGTAGCGACTTGATTCGGAGTAGTATATGGGATACCATATAGTGAGCAAGGCATTAAAATATTTTGGATAGACATCAATGAAAATTGCCTCAACGGACACGGGTAACAGGAATATAAGTTGGTTGGTGCACATCGGCTGAGTTAGGAAATAAAAAAATGGAGCGAGCGAATATTGAGTTGAGCAATTGAGAATGGACTTGTGCATATGGAAGTATCGTTGGACTTGGGTGATAGACGGGATCGGAATCAGTAATGGAAAGAGTGTTTGGAAATTTGAAGGATTGAGGCAGACCAAGTATTAGAAACAAGTTGAGATAATCAGATGGAAAGCTGAATATCGGATTTCGCTTGCACGATTTGGAAGTTCGGTGGAGCATTCATGAATACAAAGAGAGAGTTGAGCATAAGGAACGAACAGTTGGGATACGCTTGAGCGAAGCAATGGGTGAATCGAAGGATAGCGAGCACGGACTACGAATTTTGGCAACACATTGGAGCTGGTGGATGGGTAATGGAATACGATCTAGTTTGGAGGGGCAATGCGATGGATTCGTGCGAACTTAAAGGATGTTAGATATTGATGCTCGGGAAGTTTGACTCAGGTTTAGCGGAAGTGAAAAATTTAGTAAAATGGTGCAACAATGGTAAATGGATTATTCGGAAGACATAAACGGGCATGAGACAAGTACTGTAGCGGATTGAGGCAACAAGTAAAGGCAACATGGATTTGAGATTTATGTTGGAACTAATGCACGAGGCATTAAAAGATTATGGACTAATCGGAACATAGAAAAATTAAGACGGGCTAAGGAATGGACCGAGAGCAAGGATTGTGGCGAATGGACTTTTAAAGATAGCTAAACTAGAGAGCAACGTTGGAGCAAATCACTGTGCTGCTCGAGCACATTGGACATGCACTATGAAACATGGCATACGAATAAGAATTGGAGCAAGTCTTTGGTTTCGAAAATCATTGCAAGTGGTAGTGCGAAGAGTCGAACATGGCAGTCCAGAAATTTTGATGGATTCAGGACAGAATGGCTGATTGATGGAGGACGGTTTCAACGAGCGCAGTTCTCGATTATGGCTTGGATAGATAGTAAGACTCTAAGTAGTTAAGCAGCATTTGGTTGACAGATTCGTCAGGGGTAGTGCATGAAGTGCTCGGATTCGGAAGTTTGTTTGGATGGAATGGCTGGATTATGGCTCGGATTTATAGAGGAGATATAGCATGGTTCGTAGTAACTGTCTATCGTGATGACTTACAATTATTGAGCGTAGCTTTGGGACAGCTGACCCTAGCGACTTGATCGCCAAATCAGAGATGAATATTGTAGACCCATAGAACGACCTATGCGGCGGTGCATTGGGAATGCGTCGAGGGTGGATGTGAGTAGTGTGTGTTGGAGATTGGCCTAAGTGACTGAGTGTTAGATTTGAGAGATCCTTGGGATAGCCTTCAGTTGAAGATGCAGCCATAAGATCGAAGCGATAGTGGGAATGGCCTAAGTCAACTGATGAGATTCGGAGTCGCAGATTTTGAAGATAGCATCGCCTCTGAATCGTCGTGCCCCGAAAGGGAATAACATTCATATGAATTAACGACTGTGAAACTAGCTTGTGAAGTTAAAGCAGCAGCTCATTCAGATCAAATTATTATAATACTGGAAGGGACAGATGTGCCTCAGATCTACAAGATGCATCGAAACTTAGTCTGAGATGCGTGCTCGTACAGAAGGCAAAGGTAATATCCTGTGCTTCGAGGCAGTGGAAGCAGCGCGAAGAACTATTCCATGCGCAACCTAGAAATTATGGCAAGTGTGTCCACATTGAAATCGTGGCGACACTACCCTTTGGCATGGCGGCAAAATCTTCGTGGATCACATGAACCTTAATATAGATGTTCACCCAGTGAGGTATTGAGATTACAGGAAAAGGTGTTGGGCTGAGCTGATCTAAAAGCAAAGTTAATATTTGGGTAAGTCGCCTAGCTGGGGTAGTATCAGTTGTGATGATCGTTCGGAGCAATAGAAGATATTTGGAGATGGTGCTAGTGTGGATTCAAAAATAGTTGAATGGATTGAGTTGGAACACGAACTGAATTGAGTCAGCTGGAAATCATCATACTTGAGGATAGCTCTTATGCGAATAAGTTGGAATGAAAGTCAGGATTGGTTCAATTGGGAGTAAAGTAAAATGAATGCCTCGGATATAAAGATGTCCTTGGAACTTGTCCAAATTCGATATCGCTAAGCTCGGTTGAAATGCATATATTTCAGGGACGCCTTAAATATATGTATGATCCAAAACTAAGCGATATGAGGAATTCGTATTGAGTTGCAAGAAGGATGTGGGAAAATAAAAATTGTGCGAGCGTTCAGTGCAAGCGAGATGCTGAGTCTGGATCTAGAAAATATGAGTTGCATAGAGTAGAGTTATGGAATTAGATTGCGACATGCTAGTAAAAAATGGATACTAGTATGGTTCGAGGATAAACCTGATTCTAAGTGGTATATTATGTAACGTCCCGCAACCGCACGGTGCATTACGCTGAGTCAGACTGAATGAGGCAATAGCTGGTTACATTTTGATTTGTTGGATTTGGGAACAAGTATTGATTTGAGTTGGTTTCATGTACAGATCGCTAGCAGAGTTTGATGGAAAATAGGTGTTCGTTCAGAACAGTACTGGGATAGCTGGATTGGAGCGATAATACCGTCTTCCTTAGTCCGATCGGTCGGATGATTTGGAGAGCACGACCTGCTTGCACGGTCATACCAATTGAGTAGATCGTGCTATGTATCGGACTACGGGTTCAAGGGATCGGTCGTATCGGCAGAGCAGGATGCTTAACAGAATCAGACTTGGTGAGTGGGCTCTGTGTCACGACCCGCACCCGGTTTAGGGGCACGAGTGCGTGGGTACGTCCAGCCTACGCCGCAGCATCGGCGGTAGAACGCTGTCAAGGTCTTGATACTATCTAGCTAAATGTCACACAAGCATCCAATCTCCATAAGGAGGCACGGATGACACAATTAAGATGAACACATACTCAATCACAGGATTACAGCACGATAAGATTTCGAACAGAAAATTAAAATTAAACACAACACAAGTCAACAAGTAATATTCTAACTCAACAATATCCAAGTCTCATCAAAATGCCGGAGACAAATCCGGTACCAAATAGTCTACTAAAAGAACTAACAAGAAATAATAATTCCGGCTAGACCTTCCAGAATCACGACTAAACTACCAAGTCTGCAGCTACTCACCATAGTCCATAAAGTGTCGGACAGCGGTCCTCTAAGGCATAGTCTGGAAAAATATTTCCAGTCAGGAAGGAACAAAGCAACACTCTCAAATAACAGTTCCATTAATTGATAATGTCTATAATACAATAAAACATGTCATGCTAGCTACTGAGAAGACAGTGAAATAAATGCAATGGCAATTTAGGAAAGACAGGCAATGTAAAGAGACAGGCAATAGGCAATATGATACAATCAGTGCATGTATGGGATGAAAGAACAAGGAACAGTATCATATACGGGTGATGTAGTATATGATTTAAAATAGGGAACTGTAATCTATTCTAAGTATTTTGAAATAGTAGTTTCGAAATGTGATCGGCTTGGGAACATGTACGATTGCTACAGTCTGGCTAATCATACTTGGGGGTATGATTAACACCAATAATATTTAATTATACAATGGGTATTTGATCACATCTCTCACTAGCAATTTCCCCGCCCCCAACTAGTACTGTGGATCCAATCATGACACATCACGAATACACGAACATTGTCTAATATATTATGTACAATGTCTAATTATCAATGTCTAATGTCAATGTCAATATCAATGTCGTGTATAATGTCAATACGAAAATCAAGGTAACCTCTCATGACTGCAGATCCAAGCTATACTAGTTCGTGTAGCACAGTGTCAAGGATTCAGATGTAACATTTCATGATTGTTGAATTTATAGAAATTATCAAAGAATTGGAAATTATCAGAGAATGTACTTGCCTTGGGTCCTTAGCTGGTATTTGTTGGTGTCCTGTTCCAGAGTATCCCTTGGGATCAACAGTCCTATAAACATATCAATATTATAACACTTGTATCAGATACTACGCTAACACACAGTCTATAAACACTGGCCTCAGGGCCATGCCAGGCAGGGCACTAGTCAGCTAGGGTCACCTAGTAGGGATAAAATACATTACCTATTTTTAATCATTAATACCTACCATATATATATACCAATTAAACATACTATTTATAATTAAACATAATACATATATATTGTTATTCCAAAGTATACAAAATAGGTATAACTGTATGTACATAGTGGAAGTATATATATTATTTGTTTATGAAAAATGTACATAAGTCCCATTATAAGAATATATATATATACATTTATACCAAATACGTAATTGCATATTTATACATTTATACCAAAATATGTATTTTATTACATATATATCAATACTGTTTTATATATATACTATATATATTTACCAAAATAATATTTATACCAAAATAATATTTATACTATATTCAGGTAATTATACCAATTAATATATATATATAACACTTACATTCACATTAATTAAATACATATAAATACATGTACACAAAATATATACCAATACCAAAATACATATTTACATATTTATACATTTTTACCAAAATACATAATTACCTATTTATGCATTTATACCAAAAATTACATACATATAGATATACTAATTTAAACTATACTATATACACCAATACGCAATATTTATACATTTACATATACTATACTATACATTAATCAATACATGTATATTTATACACATTAAATATATATACATTCATTAGATATATACACATTAATATACATATTAATTAGATATATAAACATGTATATACGTATGTACATACATTCCTCATTTATACATATACATGTATAGGTTACAGTGAAAGAGGGAAGAGGGGAGGAGAGGTGGCTTACTGTGATGGGGAACTGGCCGGAGTACGGCCGCCGGAGATGCTGGATGGATGGATGAATGGAGGTGGTGGAGATTGGTCGCTGGCCAGAGTTGATGGAGTAGAGGTTGTTGGCAGCGGAGTCGGAGTGACAGGGGGCCGCCGCCGGGCTGGAGTGCACAGGTGGAGGGAGATGGGAGGCTGGGCTCGGCCGGAGTTGATGGAGGTGATGGAGGGAGAGCCGGGGGATGTGCAGTCGGGGTCGGGATGCTCGCCGGGCCGGAGAGCTTCGGCAGGAAGGAATGGGAAGTCGGAGGCTGACAGGGAGGAATGCGGGGGAGAGCCGGGCCGGAGTTGCTGCCAGCGGCCGGAGCAAGGGGGGTCGGAGGGATGTGCAGTCGCAGCGGGTCGATGGGGAGAGGGCCGCCGGAGTCGAGCGTCGCCGGGCGCCGGAGTACACAGGGGGCAGTCGGGCTGCACCGAGCACGCCGCCGGTGAACAGTAGGTGCGGCAGCAGCAGTATGGGGAACTCCGCCGGAGCACAGGAAGTCGGCCGGGTGCACAGGGGAGGGTGAACAGTATTCCCTCCCCCCCCTTCTTTTGAATTTCAAATTCAAAAACAAAGAAGGAGAAGAAGAAGGAAGAAGAAGAAGAAAAGAGAAGAAAAAAAGGAGAAGAAAGGAGAAAGTTTTCCAACGTAGGAGAGAGGGAGGAGGCTTGTGAGGTAGGGGAAAACCTAGGTTGTCTAGGGATTAGGGTTTGAGGGTACAAGATATTAAATAGGGAGAGAGAGGGTGTGATGGAGGGTGAGGATTGAACCCCTAGAATGAGTGGTCCAGATTGGACATGGGAAATTAATTCATGTGGGAAATAAGGGTGAGAGTTTAATTAAAAATATTAGGTTCCCTCATTGTTTAAACAATTGGGTGTTGACACAAAAATGCAAATTTGCAATTTGGCCCCCTTAAATTTGGGAAATTGCACAAACACATAAAATGATGAAAATTTGGCGGGCGATTCGGGGTCCGATGTTTTGTAGGGTCAGGGGGCGCTACAAGTTTGGTATGGGCTCAAATAGCAGGGCGCTGGAATTAAATTGGAATTTCAGAATCAGATAAATAGTATCCTCAAATTAAATAGAAATAAATGCAAGTTGTGTTCAACAATTAATTAGGAGTACATGGAGCCAAAATCAGGTCAGGTCATCAATACCAATAATGAAGAAGACTCAGAACAGGATATTACCCTAATTTGGGCCGTACGAAAAATAGGTCAAGATTGCCTCCAATTTTCGATTGGAACGCACAACGATACAAAAATAGGAATTTATTAAAATAACGTCCGCGACAATTTTTGTGCGGCTAGAAATAATGCACAGAGAGCACGATTATGAGTTGCGAAAATAGCAGAATGGAAGGCGGGCATGTCTAGGGCAAGATTGTGAAATTTGTTGGAAGACAAAAGTCTGGATAGTGCTCCAAATATCGAAGCAAAGGCAATGCGCAATAACTAAATAAATTACGATAATTAATTACAAACTCCAAGAATAAATTCTAAAATAAAACAATTAACCTCAAAATTCCATAACTCCGACAGGTGCTCATCTGCTGGCTTCTAGGTCAAGTCTACCATCACAAACACATATGAACACTGTCTATAATATAATATATTAAAGTACACATCACACAGTTATTTAATTTAAATATATACTATTCATGCAATTAATTAATTATAACTACAATAATATTAAATATTGTAAAAAGTCGAAATTACCCCTGTTTTCGGAATGTGGTAGTGACACTCTGTCCCTTCTTCTCTACTCCTTTATGCCTAATAATATGGAACACACATAAAGGCTTGAAAACTTGGACTGAAATTTGGGAATCACTACACTATGGCGTGCATAGAGTGTACATCGTTTGCTTAGATAGATTTGTGGCTTGAGTTAGTTTTCGTTTTGGATATTTGGAGCTAGAGTTGGATTATATTTGAGGCAGTTGGAGAAACAGTTAGAATTATATATCTTGGTTGGAACATCGTGAATTCGGACGAGCAAGCATGCATCCGTGCACAAGTATCACTTGGGCGCTTTGTCAAGCAAAGCGTACAGTTGTGGTTCGAAATCGGACAACTGCATCGGCAAGGGCATTGTGCCACTGTTGGGGCATTCTGCCACGAGATTGTTTGGAGCGAGGGCTGTTGCACCAATTGGAATACTGTGCCGAGAAGCGGCATAGTGCATATGGGAATAACTTGAGATTTGTGACTTGGGCTATATGTTGGAGAATGGTTATGGATAATTGGTTGGATAGTTGGTTGGATGAGTCTAGGATCGTTTGGTGGGGCGAGAATGCTCGATCCTCTCGTCATACCTACTTGGTGTCTGTATTGGTCACGGATAACCTGTGTTGCACGGGGTTTGGTCTCCTCGAACGGGAAGGCTCTGGGGCATCGGGACCGTTCAGCAATGGGGGAGACAAATTGGTAACGTACCTCGGGTGCAGTGCCGGTAGTTTAATGCGATTCAGGCGGGCTCGCTACTTAGCGCTGTTTCGAGTAGAACTGTAATTGATCAGTCCGATCAAAGTCCTTTATGGCTTGGCCAGTGACTTCATATAGATAAGAGTTGGTTTGCTTTACTTTGGTTTATGCTTTTTCGTGTAAGCGGCGGCCACCTTGCCTCGGCAAGAGTGTGCAAATAGAGATTGGATTATAACGTTTGGTTTGAGGATGGATATTGAGGCTTGAATGATGGTTCGATAGATTTCCGTGTTGCTTGGATTTAAGTAGAACGGTTTGCATGCTAGTTTCCTTCGAGTTGGCTTTATTTGCTTGTCTATTGGCTTGAGTTGAATGCTTGCATTGCTTAACCTGCTTTACAACTTTCCTTAATATGTTATACCTATGTCATGAAATGAATCTAGGATTCAACTAGAAAGATCACCATATAACTATTTGCATTCACTATTTTACTTAGTGTCGGCTTAGACGAGTGGGTTATCCCGCTCACCAGTACGGCTGTGTACTGACCCACGTTTGTGGGCATTATTTTAGGTACACAGGTGTAGTGGCGCTGCTTGGATATACGGGACATAATGTATGAACGGTAAGTACCTTTGTGGGCTAGAGAAAAGAGCAAGAGTATTACATCGCCTTTGTGGCATCGCTTTTGTGGTATTTTATTTTGACCCTATTGAGAGCTTCGCTGCGTATACTCTGATCTGTGCTTGGTACATAATACTTGACTTTCCCTGCAACTTGGTCGTTTCGATGATAACTTTGATGTTTGACAACATCGTCTTGTACGAGCGCAACTCTAGGCTCGTACGACATCACGTCCCGATGAGAACGATTGTCCTGCGGGAGCGCTGCAACATGTTGATTCACGTTCAGCGGGGACTATTGAGCTTACGGGAGATTGGGGCATGACAGATATGACTATGTCCTCCCTAATAGATATCACCCAAAGGGATAGAGAACAGACATGAGATTACATCGAATATTTTTGACAGGCGGTATTGAAATTGCCTTCCGGTATCCCCGAATCTATACTTGTACATGTGTCGAAAGAACCTCTTACCATCAGTAGACTCTGGACGGCTCTAGCCCGTTCAGTGATTGGACTACATTTATCATAAGTGTCGCTGCTGCAAAAAAGAGGATGTGACATCATTTGTACTCGAGGAGTTTCACGCCGAATTACTAATAGTGGACCTCACACGGAGAACTTGTATCTTTAGTATC
The DNA here is from genome assembly GCA_036927795.1 of Iris macrosiphon. Classification (NCBI taxonomy): domain Eukaryota; kingdom Viridiplantae; phylum Streptophyta; class Magnoliopsida; order Asparagales; family Iridaceae; genus Iris; species Iris macrosiphon. Next base: position 101,934,172 of record JAYESA010000009.1, read on the forward strand.
AGAGCCAGAGCCTTATGTGGAGCCGTACATGGATGTCCACGACCATGCTAATTATGACGACGGGTGCGTAAACATGATTTTCGACGCTGCCGGACCCAAGTTTTAATCCGGATAATCATGATGTAGCTGAGGAGGCACCGAATGCCGATGCTGCAAAGTTCATAGAGTTACTGGAGAATGCAAGGACTTCATTATATCTTGGTTGTGAGGATCATTCACCGTTGGAGGTGATTACAAGACTGTTGAGCATCACGTCCGATTTTAACATGTCGCAAGAATACTACAACCGAATGATGGAGTTGTAAACCCCCTCACCCAAAATTAGGCCTACTTAGCTTAGATAGTGAAAATTAGGGCTAGTTTGAACCAATTAGAATTTAGAACACGACATTTATTTAATTATGCAATAATTTATATCGCGTAGCGCACCTTTCCGTTGCTTCGTTAATTGGAGCACTACGCTAGCCATTGCCTATCTACAAACTTCACAACCTCATCATAGACATGCCCGCCTACTATTCTGACCCTTGTGTACATTATAATCATGCTTTCTGGTGCAACATTTTAGCCGCACAATAAACGTCGCGAACGTTATTTCTGAATTCTAAATAAATTCTAACTCAGTACCCTTGTGCGTTCCAATCGAAATTGGAAACACAACCTTGACCGTTTTGTGCAACCTGTATTTTATTAATATTCTACACTGTACCCTCTATGCCCCTGACACTTATGGCCCGCTTAAATTTAATTCCATGTACTCCAAATTAATTCTAGAACATCGTGCGCGTTTCGATTTAATTATTTAAATCCAATTTCTGCCTTGGTAAAATTTTTCAATTGTTGGGGGACTTTTATGCAAAAATACATTGAGGTGTCCCCACCATTGGACAATTCATAAAGAAATCTATTTTTCCCCTTCACATAAATTTTTCCATAAATTTTTGGGATATGCAACGCGCGCACATCGTGCCCGTTATTTTAATCTATCCTTGCAATTAACAATGCAAATTATAGCCCTCCCAACACCCCATGGCAAGCCCAAGGCCAAACCCAAGAGGCGTTGACCAGTCAAAACTTTTTTAGGTCAACCCAATACCATGTATAAATAATCCTTTTCTCTTTTTTCTATTATTCACAAACACCAACCCAATACCTATCCCCTATTTACTATTCATCACCTCTCCCTGAGCCTTCCCTGCAGACCCGATCCCCCTCCGGTGAGCTACCCCATCGGACACAGCGTGACACCGCTCACCTGGTCATCCCCGACCGCCTTGCCATCCCCTTCCCTTCAGTTTCGACTGACCGGAGCAGCCAAGACCAGCCGTGATCCCCCTCATCTTCTTCCTCCAGACCGAACGCCTGAGTCGGTCGTCCCGGACTGCTGCACCACCGCCTCCGACTACCTTCCATCCACCATGCCTCTCCTTTCGTCCTGTCGACCTCCCCTTCCGTTCTCCCCCAACCCCCAAGCCCACCGGAGCACGATCCCAACTCAGGCCACCACACCCGCAGTCACCCGAGTCCACCATTGCCGGCTTCTTCCTCCTCCCCGTTCTCTCGACTCTCCTCGACCTCCTACGCTGGAAGCAAACACAACCCAGCATCACCATAATCGCCCTCATCCACCTCTTCCTGCTCCTCTTCTCCTTCCTCCTCTTCGCGGCGCAGGAGCCCGGAGCAACTCGCCGGAGCCCGACGAGTCAACCCCTCTTCCCTCGTCGAGTGCCTGCACTTCCCTCTCTCAACCACTGCTGAACCTTCGAGCATCTCCCACCTTGCCAGAATCCTATCGATAGCATCCTCGCCACAGCCTTCCCTTCCCCTATCCTCCTCCTGCTGGCTGAACTTCCCCCCACTGGCCGGACTCCAGTCAGTAGCACTCCGGCAGTCCACCACCCACCACCACCATCATCATCATCTCGATTCATCATCATCATTCCACCACCATTATCATCGTATCATCGTCATCATCATTGCACCCCATCGTCATCGTCGTTATCATCACCACCCTAACCATCAACGTAGCCATCGACATCGTCGTCATCGTCGTATCATCTTCATCGCTCCATCGCAATCATCATCTCCAACATCATCACCATCACTACCCTTACAATCACATCATCGTCACCAAAACCTTAACCCTAATCACCCACATCATCATCTCCTGGTCATCACCATCCTCCACATCATCGTTGTCGTCATCATCACCATCCCTAATATCAGGATCGTAAACATTACCCTCACCCCGATCGTCTCCATCTATGTAATCATCCGTGTCTTATTATCCACATCATCATCGTCTCATCCTCATCATCACCAACATCCCAGACACCAGCTACGGCATCCTCCTCACCTAATCACCGTGATCAGTATCACCCTTAACCATCACCCTTAGCAGCCTCAATCAGCATACCCGTCGTCCTTGCCAGACAACCTGTAGCAGTCACCCCGATTCCCGTGCCTGTGCACACTGACCCGAGGATATTGGATAGATTCTATGCGACTTTCGGAGCAGTACTTTGGGACTACATAGCTTCTTGCTAGGCAAGTATACCTTGCTAATTTGTTTACAGTATTTTGCATGCTATTTATATTTCTGTATATTCATTGCCTGTGTAGTTTCGTTCAGTTATATTCATTGCATGTGTAGTTCGTTCAGTCATTACTATTTATATTAGATATGTTGACACACACTTAACACCTAGTATCATGAGAGGACAATCATTAGGCGTATGGGCTCTTAAACCACTCTGGTAAACCGTAGTATATAGCTCGCACTACGGGCGTGTGTCGCGCTGGTCGCTACCCCTACGGTATGTTGATTTCTGGAGTCTCGTTGGTCGCTACCCCCGCGATATATCGATTTTTGATGTCCATTGACGTGTGTGTGAGTTGTGAGGTAGATCGAGTAGCCTACCCTTGCCCATACGTCAAAAAGTTGTCCTCATTTGTATTCATATAGATTGTCTTGTACAGCGTACTTATTTATTTTTAAATTATATGCATGTTTACTGTATTCAAGTTGGCTCGCTTTTCTGTATCTTGTTACGTCCCTCTGAGGACCTGGTCCTCTGCCAGGTGTATCTGTTCTTGAGTATTTGCAGCAGCGCAGATTCAGATGGTTACACATGTTTCGTGGATGTCTTCTCTCCGAGCCTATGATTGTTAGCTGGTATTCTTGCATTGTGTTTATTATGTTGTACTTTTCCATTAGAGTTGGTAGTGAATTTGTTTCCAACCAACTAACCTCCTTAGATACTTATGTTAAGATCTAGTTATATAGATACTGGTTATTCATTTATATTGATTTTTGTGGATGAGATTTAGTTTATACCCTATGACTTATGACATATGTTTATACCACTTGTGGATTTTATATTCATATTACAGCGTACGTATGGGTTTGGTTTCCATATATTGGAGTTGTCATATCCATGCGGCTGGCATGCTTACGTGTTCCTAGTCCTACGTATTTTGGGACTGGGGCATGACATGTTTTTGTGGTGGCCCATGCAGGTCGAGAGCATATTGTCTCGGTTACGTTACTGTACCGAGTAAGCCTGCACTAGGATTAGAGTATAGGATCTCATCCACAAGGTGACTATGACTCATCTTTCTTCCTATTCGTTCTATCTAAATAAATCGCATCCTGCTTGATTCCTGTGCTTCCCAATTAGTTCCTTGAGTGTAGCCTTCCCCTAGAACATAGGAACCCTTGTTGTTAGAATAATAACTAGGATAATAATCCTACCAAGAATGCAACTAGAGTATTGACACATCACTAAATCTAGTGTAACTAGTGAACCCTAGCATTCCTTATCTATTGATTGGTCTACCATTACCCCTTGATGTATTTATGAAGACTTGAGCGTAGTATAAATACTACTAGAGTTAATTAGAAATTTAACCATATTGTTGACCCTAGTATTGAGGGACCACTAGGAATCCAAGGTTGAATATTAGGACCAAACCTAACTTGTATGGTGAGATAGTATTATAGAACTATACATTTTGATCATTGTCTTAGTATTAGCCGACAGTACTCTAGGAAGCCATGAGGAATAAAATAATATTTTTCTAGATCATACTCCGAACACAGAGATTAGCATACCACCTCCCCTCAGAAAACCATGATATTATCTAGAGTCTTCTATTTAAAATTCAATCTTGTTCACCTGAAAATTTTGTGCTCATTATTTGTGCGACGACTATGCTGTTCTTCCCTTCTCTCAACTCATGCCACCTAACCTCCCATAATTTCTAGTAACACTTGTTCTATGAGCACTATGATTAAGACTTAAGATGACCAATACCTTTGTAATGCAATAGGATACCCTAATAAGTACCAAGACCCTTACTCGTAAACCTTAGCAAGAGCCTCTATTGTATCCTTCAGACAGTACAATATTAGAAAATTCTTTTAAGTTGGGTAGTATGCCTCATAGCATAGTATCGTATAGTCCTATTAACCCATTGATGTAGTATAATGGGATAGCACCAATTTTAGACTTGCATTAGAGGTTAGTGTTTATTCATACTGTAGAAATTAGAGGTCCATACCTCTATGTGGTTGACCAGCAACTTAGACAAGGAGTTAGTATGACAACTGTAGAGACTGTAGAGTCTTATCTTTTTATGACCTTGAATTATTGTGTACCTTCTCTCATCATAATCTAGCGTACTGATATTTTTTGTACTATCTCGACCTATGCTGCTATTTTATAGCCTAGTTTTGCAAGCTTATTCTTTTATCAAGCTTGATCATGATATTGTATTATTGGGGACGCCTACTAGTACATTGTCTAAATCAGAATCTGTGTATTAAGGTCTAGCTAACCTTAGTACATTTGGTTCGCCCTTTGTAATACTACTTTACGTGGATTGAAATATATAGTTGACTAGTTGACGAATATACTTGCCCTCTAGATATGTCTGAGCATATTGTATCGGTTACATAACTGTACTGATACGAGCATGCAAATAAGAATCTACCAAATATTATTTCAATCCATAACTGCCTTGACAATTCCCATTTAAATTCTTTAAAACACCTTGACCTCCATACTTTCATTCTATTACCTCCCCCTTGAACTCTTTATCATTGTTTTCCGTCTTCCCTTGTTTCAAAAAGACGAAACCTCATGCTTGGTATAAGTTGATACACTGATAAGTACTAGATATACCCCATAGGCTAATTATATGACTTGGTAACTCCCTTTTATAATTGATTAAGGGCATATCATAGATGATATGTTGGTGTTAAACTTTGAGGCTTAAATAACATGATTAAATAATTTGAGGCATAGCTTCTTAGATATATAGCCTTAGATGATAGATGGGTAAATTCTAAGTTGGGTAGAAACTGTATTTTCAACTTGAGGTGAATTCTTTTAAATTGTGACCAAGTGAGATTAGATAGAGAGAAACCATACCTTGTTTTAATTTCGAGGACGAAAATATTTTAAGTTGGGTAGATTGTAAACCCTCTCACCCAAAATTAGGCCTACTTAGCTTAGATAGTAAAAATTAAGGCTAGTTTGAACCAATTAGAATTTAGAACACTACATTTATTTAATTATGCAATAATTTATATCGCGTAGCGCACCTTACCGTTGCTTCATTAATTGGAGCACTACGCTAGCTATTGCCTATCTACAAACTTCACAACCTCATCCTAGACATGCCCGCCTAGTATTCTGACCCTTGTGTACATTATAATCATGCTTTCTAGTGCGATATTTTAGCCGCACAATAAACGTCGCGGACGTTATTTCTGAATTCTAAATAAATTCCAACTCAGTACCCTTGTGCGTTCCAATCAAAATTGGAAACACAACCTTGACCGTTTTGTGCAACCCGTATTTTTTTAATATTCTATACTGTACCCTCTATGCCCCTGACACTTGTGGCCAGCTTAAATTTAATTCTATGTAATCCAAATTAATTCTAGAACATCGTGCGCATTTCGATTTAATTAATTAAATCCAATTTCTGCCTTAGTGCAATTTTCCAATTGTTGGGGGAACAAATTGAGGTGTCCCCACCATTGGACAATTCATAAAGAAATCTATTTTTCCCCTTCACATGAATTTTTTCGTAAATTTTTGGGATGTGCAACGCGCGCACATCGTGCCCGTTATTTTAATCTATCCTTGCAATTAACAATACAAATTATAGCCCTCCCAACACCCCATGGCAAGCCCAAGGCCCAACCCAAGAGGGGTTGACCAGTCAAACCTTTTTTAGGTCAACCCAACACCATGTATAAATAATCCTTTTCTTTTTTTTCTATTATTCACAAACACCAACCCAATACCTATCCCCTATTTACTATTCATCACCTCTCCCTGAGCCTTCCCTGCAGACCCGATCCCCCTTCGGTGAGTCACCCCGCCAGAGACAGCACGACACCGCTCACCTGGTCATCCCCGACCGCCTTGCCATCCCCTTCCCTCCAGTTTCGACTGACCGGAGTAGCCAAGACCCGCCGGGATCCCCCTCACCTTCTTCCTCCAGACCGAACGCCTGAGCCGGTCGTCCCAGACCGCTGCACCACTGCCTCCGACTACCTCCCATCCACCCTGCCTCTCCTCCCGTCCTGTCGACCTCCCCTTCCATTCTCCCCCAACCCCCAAGCCCACCGGAGCACGATCCCAACTCCGGCCAACACACCCGCAGTCACCCGAGTCCACCATTGCTGGCTTCTTCCTCCTCCCCGTTCTCTCGACTCTCCTCGACCGCCTATACCGGAAGCAAACACAACCCAGCATCCCCATAATTGCCCTCATTCACCTCTTCCTGCTCTTCTTCTCCTTCCTTTTCTTCGCGATGCAGGAGCCCAGAGCAACTCGCCGGAGCCCGACGAATCAACCCCTCTTCCCTCGTCGAGTGCCTGCACTTCCCTCTCTCGACCACTGCTGAACCTCCGAGCATCTCCCACCTCGCCGGAATCCCACCGATAGCATCCTCGCCACTGCCTTTCCTCCTCCCTATCCTCCTCATGCTGGCTGAACTTCCCCCCACTGGCCGGACTCAGGTCAGTAGCACTCCGGCTGTCCACCACCCACCACCACCACCATCATTGTAATCCCCCTAATTTTTCAAGAAATTTTAATTTAGATTTTTCATAATTTTCTGGAATTTTTCGGGATTTTTCTATGATTAAAACCTAGGTTTTTGATAATTAAATGATTTTTTAATTGCTATTAAATAGTATTAAAATATTATGGAAATAATATTTTATGGTGTAAAATGGAAAATCGGACATAGGGTAATTTTCCGTGAATTTATTGGACTCCGAAAACCAGTTTAAAATCCTGAAAACCGATGTAGAACTAAACAGAATTAAACCCGTGCCAACGCCCGACACCCCATGAGAGCCGAAGCCAAGCCGAAGGAGCGTATGACCCAGTCCAAATCCTAGGTCAAACCCTAGTCCAAAATTTTGTATGTATAAATACATATGGTTCCTAGTTTTCTCCACAAAGAAAATAAAAAGGAAGAAATAAAAATATTAATTACTAAAAATCCCAATCCCTAACCCTAACCCTAAGCCGTCGCCCCTAGCCCAGCCGCTTTCTCCACCTCCTTCCTCTCCCCTGCTCCACCTCGAGAACCCCCCGCCGGAAACGTCGACCCGACCACCGCAGCGCAGCCGCCACCCGCCTCGCCGCACTACCCTGCCCAGCTCCACCTCGCCGCTCGACTGCGCCTTCCTTCCGCTCGACCATCTCCCTCCGCCGCCCGCAGCCTACGAATCCCCTCGTCTGAACCCTAAGCTAGAGCCCTAGCCTCCGCCTGGCTCTTCCCTACCTCAGCCCAAAACACCCGCAGCCCCAACCCCTCTCCGCTGTGCTCCGCCGTAACGCCGCCTCGCCCTCCAGCTCCACCCTCTACCCGCCATTATCCCCACCTCACTTCCCTGCACCGGACAGCCCGAGCCAACTCCGGCCATCTCCCCTATCCTCTTCGCCCAACGATGAAGCCGCTGCACCGCCTCCTCGTCGATCAACCCTCAACGACCTGAACCCTAGGCCCTCCGCCACCCAGGTCGACGACCCCGCCTCCTTCAGATCTCCGCCTCCGCCGTGTCCGCCGAGCAGCCGCTGACATGGACACATCGGCCCTGAATCAGACACGATCAGAAACCCTAACCCTAACGCGCCTACCTTCGTGTCACCCCGCCAGAGACAGACTGGTGCTTTGGTTGTTGCTGATGTGGAAGGCCGCTTCAGACTAGTCTCTCTCCTGGTGACGCACTCCATGCGCCGAGCTGCAGCAAGGACGTTCGAGTAAGATGTGGGCGCAATGGATCCAATTAGTTTCTGTAGCTCAAAGTTTAGTCCATCGAAGAACTTCTCGGCCTTCTCTTCTTCTGTCGGAATCAAGGTAGGGGCGAAGCGAGCTAGACGAATAAATTCCACGTTGTACTCTTCCACTGTCATATTTCCTTGGATAAGGCGGTTGAACTTGTCTTTGAGTTCTGATCGAGCGGTAGCTGGAATGTACATCTCTTGAAAGAGTATGGAGAACTCCTCCCAGGTGGCTCGGTCTGGTCCGAGCCGTGTCTTCTCAGATAGCCACCAGTGATGTGCATTGTCCGTCAATTGCATCCTGACGGCAGTCATCCAACGTTCTCTTGGAAGCTCAGCTGCTTCTAATTGATATCGTATGTTGGTGAGCCACTCATGAACTTCTGTGGGCTCCTCCTTGCCTGAGAAGGTGCGGGGCTTCAGCTGGCGGAAGTCGGTGATAGAGCCCGTCGGTTGCTGTCGAGTTGGTAGGTTGGCCTGCTCCAGTACAAGTACTAGGCTGCGACTCAAAGTCTCTTATTGAATCTGTTGTTGAGCTTGCATCATTGCATAGATCATTTGGAACATCTGCTGCCCATCCATAGGCTGTCCTGGTGGGAATACAGGCATTGGTGGAACGAACTGCGGAGGCGGTGGAATGTCATCACGCCGAAATCTAGAAGCCTGTTGATCTGCCTGGCTGCTTCGGTGAGTAGAGAGATCTCCACTCATTGGTGCCACTTCATCTTCTCCGTAGGTGGCTACCGCACCTATTGGTGTGTTTGCTGGAGTTTCGTCGTTTGCTCTTGAATCTATTACTCTGCATCAAAAATAAACTATAAGAGGCACACTGGAATCAAGACAAGATGCAAGAAAATTTAATTCGAATATGATATAGATATCAAGAACATTTTCAAGCAAGTGGATGAGATCCTAAAAACTTATCCTATTTTTATTGCAGGCTTGCTCGGTCCCTAAGTTGAAACCGAACAATTTAGTCGTAGACCTGCATGGGCCACCACAAAAACCATGTCACGCCCCAGTCCCAAAATACCGAGGGACCGGAAGCGTGGCATTGGCCAGCAGCACACACCGATGGACAAACCCAATTTAATGGATCCTTCGGGGCGTACTTAAGCTGAATACAACAATAATGGTCTAAATATACTAATCTCATCCACAGATATGAATACAATAATATCAGAATCATAAAGCAAGATCAATATCAATATAATATAAACTCGGGGAAATAACCCGATAATGAGTATGATACATCTGTCAAGATACAAGAATAAAGCTAACCACATCAAATACTGAGTATGGAAATAGTATATACTCAGAAGATACCCTCGGTGATCACGCGTCTACTGGATCTGGTACTGCTCCAGTGCCTGCTCCTGATAATGCTCCTGCTCTGTAAACCTCGGGATAGATCTCATCTGCTAATCCTGGGGACATAATCTGGATCCAGGTCCTCAGGGGACATAGCAAGGTACAAGAAAGCTCATGCCAAAATAAATGCAGTGCAGCAATAAATGGAACAATAGGGTAAATATATAACCAGCTAAGTGATATGCAAGTTGAGAGTTTTAGTCATACTCAGGCTGAGACTACTACAGGATCAGTGTCGGAGAAATCCATAGCAGTATTTTCTCGAAGGGCCAGAACTGGTGCCAAAGCTCGATACCAGAAACTCAGACACATCCAGATGACAATATATATATATAATATAATCAGCCTTTTATATGGTAAATCTCTCCCCACCCAATGTAATCTCACGTCTCATGTCCATGACATGCAGGATCAAAACTAATACAGCAAGTCATATAATGTCTATGAATAAAATATCTATGTCATAAAACATGTATCCTACACAGAATCACCATGAATATCTCAAGAAGATTCTGTCTCATGTATAGTGTCAAGTGTCCTGGGTCTATGTACTTGATAAGACAAGTACGAGAATGTAAAAGGTCACGATGTCTATCTCTAGATGACATTACACAATATCGCGTACGGTGTTGGCACCCGACAAATAATCGGATGCTAAGTAAGTCACACGGTCCTAGGTCAAGCATGCACAGATATATAAACATAGTCAAAGGAATAAATAACAAGAACTACAAGTTTGGCAAGGTACACTTGCCTGGGGTTCCGACTCCAGTTGTAGCTCTGGTCTCAGTGTGATCTGCAGGTACTACTCCAGTTGCTGAAATAAACATCACCATTATATTCAAAAAATATTAAATAGCTAGTAATCGCCTGTCCTTGAGTCCAATTTGGACACAGGGGCAAAAATGACATTTCTGGGTCAAAGCGGGGTCCACATGTGGGCCACTTTGCACCGAAAAGCGTGTCAGGATCAAAGGTCTCCAATTCCTCAAATCAGTGTCTACAAGTCAAGAACGATGATACGAACCCAACGAAACTTCCAGAATTGGATTCCGATGAGCCGATCACAAAATCGTCCGTCAAGTAGAGCCTGTGGGGCCCACGATACGCAATTTTGTCAACGTTCTCAGAATCAAACCAAACTTGGGTCACAGGACCAGCGTATTGCTACGAGTCCGATGGCGCAAGTTTTGTCTCGATCCGATGTGTGTACACAAAGTTACAGCGTGTTCCAGAACAAGCAGATAAGAGGCGTTGTCGGCGGATACGCGTTGATTCCGGTGTGCACGCACATCCAAATCAACTTCTGCGAAATCCCGCACGTCCGTATCAACGACGCGCATATTTCGGTAAAGACCGCGTGTGACCAAGTCGTCCCGTTTGGCGGGGCGTACTCAGTTCCGGGGTGAAACAGGGTATTATTTTTCCTATTTTTGGATCACGGTGTGCGATCACCACAGGACGCGATGCACCGAGCGAGTTATACGGGCACCGAGAGGGTTATACAGTCTACGCGTTGCAACTGACGGAAACGAAAACGGAGTTATGAGGTGAGAGAAAACGGTACCTGAACAGGGCTCCGTGAAGTCCGATTTCTCGTGTCCGAGCGTGTCCTTCGTGTCACCCCGCCAGAGACAGACTGGTGGGGTGACACAAAATTTAAACAAGGTATGGTTTCTCTCTATCTAATCTCACTTGGTCACAATTTAAAAGAATTTACCTCAAGTTGAAAATACGGTTTCTACCCAACATAGAATTTACCCATCTATCATCTAAGGCTATATATCTAAGAAGCTATGCCTCAAATTATTTAATCATGTTATTTAAGCCTCAAAGTTTAACACCAATATATCATCTATGATATGCCCTTAATCAATTATAAAAGGGAGTCACCAAGTCATATGATCAGCAACAACCAAAGCACCACAAGAAGAAGCTGCAAAGAGACCTCACCTACACCAACAGCAGGAAGCATCTACACCACAAGTAATAGTCCTCTCTACTTGTCACTACTGTGGCAAAGCAGGACATCTCGCCAGGGAATGTCGACACAGGTTAGGACTATGCTTAGGTTGCGGATCCAGACAGCATGCAGTAAGGGACTGCCCTGAGCGTAGAGAAGGAGCACCAAGGGCAAACCAACAAGCTCTACCAGCACCAGGAGGATATCAACCAAGGCCACCTTTGGCACCTCGACCAGCACCCTTCCAGCAGGCCCAGCAACAGCAGAGGGCACCCCTTCAAGGACGCGGACAAGCTTTTACTATGACTTTGGAGGATGCGCAGATTCATGGAGTAGCTAATGCACGTAAGTCTTTATAGTTTTTCTGTTTCTAGCATTGTTTTATCTTGTGCCTATTGGTTCGTGACCCTAGCCTTAACCTAGTAATGTTGAACTTGCTAATAACCTAGTATGTTTTATAACCTAGAATGTTTTTATAATTGATAACCTAGTGATAACCCAGTTTTCTAAACTATAGCCTTCTAGATCTCCTTCATACGGGAGATTGCATAACTTTTAATGCTTGGGAAAAAATAATTTTCCTATGTGTTATTCGTACATCCTCAACCTTGATTCTCCCTTATCGTGATGTGCTTCGAACAATATTTACAACCGTGTCATCTCTGTTGACCGGTTATTCTTTTGATTGCGAGGACGCAATCCTCTTAAGGGGGGTAGATTGTAATCCCCCTGATTTTTCAAGAAATTTTAATTTGGATTTTTTATAATTTTCTGGAATTTTTTGAGAATTTTCTGTGATTAAAACCTAGGCTTTTGATAATTAAATGATTTTTTAATTACTATTAAATAGTATTAAAATATTATGGAAATAATATTTTATGGTGTAAAATGGAAAACCGGACATAGGATAATTTTTCGTGAATTTATTGGACTCCGGAAACCCGTTTAAAAGCCTGAAAACCGATGTAGAACTAAACAGAATTAAACCCGTACCAACGTCCGACATCCCCATGAGAGCCGAAGCAAAGCCCAAGGAGCGTATGACCCAGCCCAAATCCTAGGTCAAACCCTAGTCCAAAATTTTGTATGTATAAATACATATGGTTCCTAGTTTTCTCCACAAAGAAAATAAAAAGGAAAAAATAAAAATATTAATTACTAAAAATCCCAATCCCTAACCCTAACCCTAACCCTAAGCCGCCGCCCCTAGCCCAGCCGCTTTCTCTACCTCCTTCCTCTCCCCTGCTCCACATCGAGAATCCCCCGTCGGAAACGTCGACCCGACCACCGCAGCGCAGCCGCCACCGCCTCGCCGCACCACCCTGCGCAGCTCCGCCTCGCCGCTCGACTCTGCCTTCCTTCCGCTCGACCATCTCCCTCCGCCGCCCGCAGCCTACGAATCCCCTCGCCTGAACCCTAAGCTAGAGCCCTAGCCTCCGCCTGGCTCTCCCCTCCCTCAGCCCAGAACACCCGCAGCCCCAATCCCTCTCCGCTGCGCTCCGCCGCAACGCCGCCTCGCCCTCCAGCTCCACCCTCCACCCGCCATTATCCCCACCTTACTTCCATGCACCGGACAACCCGAGCCAACTCCGGCCATCTCCCCCATACTCTCTGCCCAACGACGAAGCCGCTGCACCGCCTTCTCGTCGATCAACCCTCAACGACCTGAACCCTAGGCCCTCTGCCACCCAGGTCGACGACCCCGCCTCCTTCAGAGCTCCGCCTCCGTCGTGTCTGTCGAGCAGCCGCTGACATGGACACATCGCCCTGAATCGGACACGATCAGAAACCCTAAACCTAACGCAGCCTGGACACAGGACTCGGTCGACGCAGGACATGAAGGACACGCTCGGACACGAGAAATCGGACTTCACGGAGCCCTGTTCAGGTACTGTTTTCTCTTACCTCATAACTCCGTTTTCATTTCCGTCAGTTGCAACGCGTAGACTACATAACCCTCTCGGTTCCCGTGCAACTCGCTCGGTACATCGCGTCCTGTGGTGATCGCACACCGTAATCCAAAAACAGGAAAAATAACGCCCTGTTTTACCTCGGAACTGAGTACGCCCCGCCAAACGGGACGACTTGGTCGCACGCGGTCTTTACCGAAACGTGCGCGTCGTTGATACGGACGTGCGGAATTTCGCAGAAGTTGATTTGAATGTGCGTGCATACCGAAATCAACGCGTATCCGCCGACAATGTCCCATATCCGCTCGTTCTGGAACACACTGTAACTTTGTGTACACACGTCGGATCGAGACGAAACTTGCGCCATCGGACTCGTAGCAATACGCTGGTCCTGTGACCCAAGTTTGGTTTGATTCTGAGAACGTTGACAAAATCGCGTATCGTGGGCCCCACAGGCTCCACTTGACGGGTGATTTTGTGATCGACTCATCGAAATCCAATTCTGGAAGTTCTGTTGGGTTCGTATCATCGTTCCTGACTTGTAGACGCTGAGTTTGAGGAATTTGGAGACCTATGACCCTGACACGCTTTTCGGTGCAAAGTGGCCCACATGTGGACCCCGTTTTGACCCGAAAATGTTGTTTTTGCCCCTGTGTCCAAATTGGACTCAAGGACAGACGTTTCTAGCTATTTGATATTTTCTGAATCTAATGGTGATATTTATTTCAGCAACCGGAGTAGTACCTGCAGATCACACTGAGACCAGAGCTACAACTGGAGCCGGAACCCCAGGCAAGTGTACCTTGCCAAACTTGCAGTTCTTGTTATTTATTCCTTTGACTATGTATATATATCTGTGCATGCTTGACCTAGGACCGTGTGACTTACTTAGCATCCGATTATTAGTCGGGTGCCAACACCGTACGCGATGTTGTGTAATGTCATCTAGAGATGGACATCGTGACCCTTTACATTCTCGTACTTGTCTTATCAAGTACATAGACCCAGGACACTTGACACTATACATGAGACAAAATCTTTCTGAGGTATTCATGGTGATTCTGTGTTGGATACAGGTTTTATAACATAGACATTTTATTCATAGACATTATATGACTTGCTGCATTAGTTTTGATCCTGCGTGTCATGGACATGAGACGTGAGATTATATTGGGTGGGGAGAGATTTACCATATAAAAGACTGATTATATTATATATATATTGTCATCTGGATGTGTCTGAGTTTCTGGTATAGAGCTTTGGCACCAGTTCTAGCCCTTCGAGAAAATACTGCTATGGGTTTCTCCGACACTGATCCTGTAGTAGTCTTAGCCCGAGTATGACTAAAACTCTCAACTTGTATATCACTTAGCTAGTTATATATTTACCCTATTGTTCCATTTATTGCTGCACTGTATTTATTTTGGCATGAGCTTTCTTGTACCTTGCTATGTCCCCTGAGGACCTGGATCCGGATTATGTCCCCAGGATTAGCAGATGAGATCTATCCCGAGGTTTACAGAGCAGGAGCATTATCAGGAGCAGGCACTGGAGCAATACCAGATCCAGTAGACACGTGATCACCGAGGGTATCTTCTGAGTATATACTGTTTCCATACTCAGTATTTGATGTGGTTAGCTTTATTCTTGTATCTTGACAGATGTATCATACTCATTATCGGGTTATTTCCCCGAGTTTATATTATATTGATATTGATCTTGCTTTATGATTCTGATATTGTTGTATTCATATCTGTGGATGAGATTAGTATATTTAGACCATTATTGTTGTATTACAGCTTAAGTACGTCCCGATGGATCCATTAAATTGGGTTTGTCCATCGGTGTATGCTGCTGGCCAATGCCACGCTTCCGGTCCCTCGGTATTTTGGGACTGGGGCGTGACAATCATCATCTCGATTCATATCATCATTCCACCACCATTATCATCGTATCATCGTCATCATTATCGCACCCCATCGTCATCGTCGTTATCATCATCACCCTAACCATCAATGTAGCCATCGACATCGTCGTCATCGTCGTATCATCTTCACCGCTCCATCGCAATCATCATCTCCAACATCATCACCATCACTACCCTTACAATCACATCATCGTCACCAATACCTTAACCCTAATCACCCACATCATCATCTCCTGGTCATCACCATCCTCCACATTATCGTCCTCGTCATCGTCACCATCCCCAACATCAGGATCGTCAATATTACCCTCACCTCTATCGTCCCCATCTATGTAATCATCCGTGTCTCATTATCCACATCATCAACGTCTCATCCTCATCATCACCAACATCCCAGACACCATCTACGGCATCCTCCTCACCTAATCACCGTGATCAGTATCACCCTTAACCATCACCCTTAGCAGCCTCAATCAGCATACCCGTCGTCCTTGTCAGACAACCTGTAGCAGTCACCCCGATTCCCGTGCCTGTGCACACTGACCCGAGGATATTGGATAGATTCTACACGACTTTCGGAGCAGTACTTTGGGACTACATAGCTTCTTGCCAGGCAAGTATATCTTGCCAATTTGTTTACAGTATTTTGCATGCTATTTATATTTTTGTATATTCATTGCCTGTGTAGTTTCGTTCAGTTATATTCATTGCATGTGTAGTTCGTTCAGTCATTACTATTTATATTAGATATGTTGACACACACTTAACATCTAGTATCATGAGAGGATAATCATTAGGCGTATGGGCTCTTAAACTACTCTAGTAAACCATAGTATATAGCTCGCACTACGGGCGTGTGTTGCGCTGGTCGCTACCCCTGCGGTATATCGATTTCTGGAGTCTCGTTGGTTGCTACCCCCGCGGTATGTCATTTTCTGATGTCCATTGACGTGTGTGTGAGTTGTGAGGTAGATCGAGTAGCCTACCCTTGCCCATACGTTGAAAAGTTATCCTCATTTGTATTCATATATATTGTCTTGTACAACGTACTTATTTATTTTCAAATTATATGCATGTTTACTGTATTCAAGTTGGCTCACTTTTCTGTATCTTGTTACGTCCCTCTGAGGACCTGGTCCTCTGCCAGGTGTATCTGTTCTTGAGTATTTGCAGGAGCGCAGATTCGGATGGTTACATATGTTTCGAGGATGTCTTCTCTCCGAGCACATAATTGTTAGCTGGTATTCTTGCATTGTATTTATTTTGTTGTAATTTTCTATTAGAGTTGGTAGTGGATTTGTTTCCATCCAACTAACCTCCATAGATACTTATGATGGGATCTAGTTATATAGATACTGGTTAATCATTTATATTGATTTTCGTGGATGAGATTTAGTTTATACCCTGTGACTTGTGACATATATTTATCCCACTTGTGGATTTTATATTCATATTATAACGTACGTATGGGTTTGGTTTCCATATATTGGAGTTGCCATATCCATGCGGCTGGCATGCTTACATGTTCCTAGTCCTACGTATTTTGGGACTGGGGCGTGACAGGAGTTGATTATAGAGATCTTGTCGGCGGGTGCTAAATTACCTAAAGACTTCTACCGATCTAAGAGGATGGTGAGATCCCTCTGGAAGGGATATGAGAAAAGCGTTGCATGTCGCAACGGGTGCATGTTGTACTACAAAGACGACAAGGATGAAGATATATGCAGATTTTGTGGTGTTGATCGCTACAAGGCAACTCGTACAAGAAGGTCTGTCGGTGCAAGGAAGCTGACCAATTTGATGCACTACTTGACTTTAACGCCGCAGTTGCATATGTTGTTTATTGTGAAGAAGACTACAGAAAACATGAGTTGGCACAGGCGAGAACAATTGAAGGAGTATTGGATCACCCATCCGATGGAGAAGCATGGAAGCACTTCGATCGAGAGTATCCTGATTTTGCTTCGGATTCGCATAATGTAAGATTGGGGCTCTCCTCCGACGGTTTTACCCCATTTGGACTTTTTGGCTTCCAGTATTCGTGTTAGTCTGTGATTGTCACCCCGTACGACCTATCGCTTTGGATGTGCATGAAGACTCCGGTTTTTTTCTTAACCGTCATTATTCCGGGTCCGAACAATATGAAGAGGAATATCGATGGGTACTTGCAACCGTTGATAGATGAGGTGAATCAACTATGGAAAGTATGCGCTAACACGTACGATGTTTCAAAAAAGTAGAATTTTCAGATGAGGACAACACTTATTTGGACCATCAACGACTTTTTGACTTATGGCATGTTATCAGGATGGAGGACTAATGGTCGTCTCTTATGTCAGTATTGCATTGACCGTACTAAGGCTTTTCGCTTGAAACACGGAGGAAAATCGTGCGTCTTCGACTGTCATCGACAATTTCTGCCGTCGGATCATCCGTTCCGGAGGAACATGAATACATTTTGTGTCGACGTTGTGCAGAAGGCAAATCTAACTCCAATGTGGCCTGGAGACACAATATGGGAAGAGATTAATGATTTACCAAGTGCTATCGAAGAGCCTACTAAGGGGTATAAGTACGATGGATTTGGTCACTCATAACTGGACGAAGATAAGCATATTCTAGGACCTGCCATATTAGAGCACCAATCTGATCGGACATAACCTTGATGTCATACATATCGAGAAGAATGTGTTTGACAACATAATTAATACTATGATAGACGTAAATGGGAAGACAAAAGACAATCCCAAGGCCAGGTTAGACTTGGAAGAAATATGCATTCGTCCTGTGTTGCATTTGATAGAGGAAGGGAATTAGAAGTATAAGCAGCCTAAGGCAACTTTTTTACTAGAAAAGGAGGATAAATAGAGACTTTGTAGATGCATTCAGGGGCTAAAATTTTCAGACGGGTACGTGACAAATCTAATAAGATACGTCGATCCGAAGAAGAACAAACTGACGGGTATGAAGAGCCACAACTGTCATGTATTCATGGAAAGGTTAATTCTGATTGCATTTCAAAAATTCTTACCGCAGGTAGTTTGGGATCCATTGACATAGCTTAGCATATTCTTCAGAGATCTTTGTTCTACTAAGTTGCTCGTTGATCGCCTAAAAAATAAGAGAAGGACATTACGATAACATGGTGCAAGCTCGAGCGGGTGTTTCCTCCTGGCTTTTTTGACTCCATGAAACATTTGCCAATTCATCTTTCCTACGAAATCCGTGTCGATGGACCTGTTGGTTATCGATGGATGTATCCGTTCGAGCGACAGTTGAACCACCTAAAGATAAAGGTGAAAAATAAGGCACTAGTCGAGAGTTCTATTTGTGAAGCATATGTTCTCGAGGAGATTACAAACTTTTGTTTCATGTATTTCAAGCCTCATGTTGCTACTAATCGAACGAGAACTCCGAGAAACGACGACGGGTACTAGGAATCTAATGATGCAATACTGAAATTATTCAATACTTTCGGTAAGCCTTCGGGCAAAATGAAGAAGAGATATACGAATGACGATGAGCTAAGGGCTGCTCAGTTGTATATGTTACTCAACCACGACAAGGATGAAGTACAGAAGCTCGAGGGGTAAGTAATTAATACGTCCATGATTAAGCCATCTCAATGTAATAGTATACGCTAATATTGTTACACTAATTAGGCGATATTTTATTGTTTTTCAGCACATTTAATGATGATGTGAGGTCGATGAGACCATACATAACAGATAAAGAAGTAAAACAGGAAATAAGAAGTCATTTTTTTCTTGGTTGAGTGCATATGTAAGGAGCTCGCTAATTTATTTTTGTATATACATTTTACAAAATAATTAATGGAACGCTGAACTTAATTTCTTATCTTGTGGTATTTAGGTTGATCATCCAGATGCAACCCTTGAGAATAAATCTATTAGAACTCTAGCTAATGGGCCAATTTCTGCCGTCAAAATCTGACCAAGCTATTGTGTAAATAGGTTTAGGTTCAAGTCAACAACTGCTCCGATCAGAGACAGCTTCCTAGATCTCGATTTCATAAAAAATAGTTGTTTGTGTATAATATCTTCGAACTACAAAGATGTCGATACATGCAATAATTTCTATGACGTCTTACGAAAGATTGTGGAGTTGACATATAATTATGTAATAGAGCATGCTAAGTTTGTGTTATTCAGGTACGATTGGTTCGATCCGATCCATGATCAAAGTTGAAAAATAGACAAGCATGATCTTGTGGAATAAACTATCGATGTCGATATCAAGGCTATGAACCATTTGTCCTATCAAGTTAGGCTCAGCTCATGTATTTCACAACTTATCCTAAACGGGGAACAACGAGGTCGGACTAGTGGGCAGTATGCAAGACCAAAGCTCTAAATACTTTTGACGTTGACGAAATAACTTATCCGGATGATGAGCTACCTCTTGTAACAAATATTGTAGATGTGGACTTAATGGAAGTTTTCCATTAGACGTCTAATCGTGTTGAAGAGGTAGAATTATCCGAAGAGTATGGCGAAGTAGATGAAAGTTAAGATGAGGAGAAAGATGAAGAGGATGACGAGAAAAATGAAGATAAAGAATTTTCAGAAGAGGATTGAAAATAAAATGAAATCTATTTAGTCTTCTGACATGCCCGTATTTGTCTCCGGTAGACTTATCGTTGTATTATCTTTCTGGATTGGACTTCTTAGTTGTATTATCTTTCTGCATTAGACTTATTGGTATTATCTAGACTAATTTACAACTTGAGAAATTGGATTTCCTTCTCTATATATCATATTGTGCGTATCTTACTTAACATTTGATTTAGTATTTTTTTGTGATGTTATTGTATTTTAGCTGTGGAATGTAAAAAATCTATTTAGTGACATGTACTTGTGGCTATGTACTATATTTTTTCTTCTTCTTTTTATTTAGTAACATGTACTGTATTTAAACTGTTTCTCTGTAACTTTTATTTTGTCTATCATAAGTCAGATATGACAAGACGACGCGGATCGTTCGTTTAGTCTAGAGGTAGAGTATCTAGACGATATGTTACTTCGATTGACAGTTCTCCTTCGGGACATGGTATTGGGTCCGGACCCTCGTCTCCCATTACTCAAGTCTTTCGATCACTATCTACTCTTGGCAGTACTCCTGGGACGAGCAGTTCCATGTTTGAGATAACTCCTATGTCCACTTTGGATCGTTGGTGAGGAACATTATGAAATAAAGAGCAAATACATAAGGCACGTCTAGGCGCACATTTTTTTGTTGGTGTCTTGCTGTGGGACTCCCCTGGAGAAAGACGTATTGCCTAGTGAGGTTATAGCTGGTGTGCCTTACTGCGAGGTGCGCCTTTGACTACACGTCGGGACTGTGTTCGATACAGTGTCCGACATGACATGGCTCGAATTTTTGATGTGTTCATGCTTCATAGTATTTAATGTACTCTATTTCCATCATACTAATCTTGGAACCTTTAGATTCAAACTCTCTCCAAACTTCTATTTAGAGTCTAATGCTTCTCAAGTATCGCCAAATCATACAATATCATCACCAAACAACATACACCATGTAACTTCATCAAAAGAAATTTCTGTTTTGGTTTAATTAAATATGTTATTCTACAGTTTTCTAAGAATAAATTGTTGGAGACTAAGTAAGTCTATGTATCCATGCCATGCGTCTCACGCTATGACTGACAACATCAGGCTTCCTATTTAACAATTGTATGTAGATGGAAACTAAGTAGATTTTAAATGTAATATTTGTCCATATCTGATTTTGGGTGTTCTGAAGTTGTATGTTCAATTTTGGAGTTCCTGCTTTAGTTATTCTTTATCCTGCAATTTTGGTACTGGAAATCAAATCTTCAAGTTGCATGTGCCCATGCTTTTCTTATGCTCTTTGTTTCGTAGCTAACATTTCTTTATCTCGAGCTTATTTATTTTCTATTAGTTGTTTGAATGTATCATATGATTTGTCAAAGAAACCAGAGAAGTAGTACATAACACCAGTAAAGAAGGGACATAATGACCAATTACATGATATGATCAGTGATCATGTTGGATTTCTAATGGATTAGCCAAAACGACAGGATCATGATATTATTAATTTATTTCGCATTGAATTGTTCATAGCTGATGCGAGTGTTCTTGATTACGTTGAACTTGTTATCTTTTAGTCTGCAATTAGTAATTACAGATGACTAGTATATATGGTTATGTTTGATCTGCATGGAATTTGTCAATTCTAATCTTCAATTAGTCTTTTTCTGTCATTGTTTATGCTGAATAAAGGAATATAAACTATACGCCTAAAGTGTAGGAGATAGTGGTAGCAGTCGAGCACCATATTTCAGTGTATGAAAAAAATGTTATGAGATACAAAGTCACGGAGTCTTGGAACACGATTTATTTCATATTATTGACAGATATGGGTATCCACTGTGTATAAACTATCTATATGCCATCAACAGTTTGAGTTCATGTCACAACTCTATTTATTATTCATTTTTATTTTTTAATCAAATGTTTGCACTAGTGATTTTGGAAGCTATGCATGCTCATTTAACTTTTTAACTATTGTTTTCTTCTTGGTTTTTTACAGTTCTCTTGGAATTGAGATTTGTCCAACAATGAGTTGCATTCAAACCAATATCATTGCCCCAAATGCAAACATTGGAAGGACTTATTATCCTTTACCTTGGTTGTCTCAGCCTTCTTATCCGAAGGTCAGACATATGAATTTTTCTGCAAGTCTTAAAGTCGAACATCATAAGACATTTCCAAAACTTAATTGTAGTTCATCGAGCTACAGAAGATGTTCTCCAATTTGCTTCTCTGGAGCGAAAGGAAACTCAAAAAGTGAAAATGAGGTAATATTTCTTCATTTCTTGCACAAAATTTATTTAAGCTGTTTTACTTTAATATGCATTATGTACTAAACCTTCACTCACCTTGTGCCTTCATAACCTGGAGATCTATTGTATTATCTATTTTACTTTGTGTAGCCACGATATCTTTTTATATTCATCTATATTCAGAAATGCTTCTCGCTTATATTCTGTGGGCCTATTAAGACAGCTTTAAGTTTAGAATCATGTGTATACATTGAAATCAGATGGTGCATTATATTACACAACATCATTGAAATAATGCCAACTATTGTGCAAAGATAATTTTATGACTTCGCCTCTTGTTTTTCAACTGCATTTTGTTGGGATTTCGTAGAATTTATTGATTTGGGTGGAACTGCCTGCAGCCATTTTCTTGGGATCCCTTGAAGAGAGCCCTAAGTGGTTTTAAGAAAGGGCAAACAGTGCAAGATTTATTGAGCGAGAAGATGCAAAAAGAGGAGTTTGATGGCATTGGAGATGGTGGCAGTCCTATTGGAGGAGGTGGTGATGGGTTTGGTGGTGGAGAAGATGAAAGTTTCTCTGGTATCTTGAATGAGCTGCTACAAGTTGTTCTGGCGACTATTGGATTTATATTTGTGGTAATTATCATATTTTTATCAAATTCCCTATCAATAACTTTTAACTCTCATTGAAGCTCCCTACATATTGATTTCTGGCACGCTGCTAAAATGCTTATATTTATACAGCCATACCTTTTGTAGAATCTAAAAAATCCATGCATCTGCTTTAAGTACGATATTTTATTTAATAATCCATCTACTGGATTTTAGTTAGTTGGAAAGTAATTATAGATGGTTTCCCCTATGAGTTTTAGGTTCTATGATATGGTAGGGCATTACGCAACATCATATACAAGTAGATAATCATCTTCTAGATGTGAACAATGGTATTAAGCAAGGGAAAGACATATAGTCATGACTAATAGGATGCAAGGCAGGCATCGTGAGTGTTTTGTGAAGGATCTAGAAGGTTGAATGTTTTGTGATGAATCTAGGTGGACTGTCCACTAGCTTCAGCCACCCTAGAGCATGAAATGAAACGTGGATGTAAGCTTTTATGAATTAACTGAATATTCATGTATAAAAAAAAAAGTAATCCATATCATAAAATAATACTTCTAAATTGATGGTGGCAAGCCAGTCTGTAGAGTCCTTTGGTTGGGAAAGGCTGGCCCTTGGTTCAGGCCAGGGGGTACAGTAAGTAACTGACCCTTTATTCTAAAAAGAAAATATGTTTTGTTTAATTTCATAATGACATTCTATGATGTAATGTGGAATTGCAGCTATAAAATAAGATCTTGAATCCAATTTAGCAAGTAATATTTAGAAGGGCTGGTGACCAATATGCAATCATGCAACTCAGTTGGAAAACTCATGCATTCTAAATTGATGATGACAAGAATAATGATAGAGGAAAAGGGAACAGTTATAATGGAAGCATGCCACAATATGCACAAGAATACTAGCAAGAGAATCAAGTCATCAGTTTCCTTATGTATTTTTCGAGAAAACGATATCCCTTATTACAACTGAAAATACAAAACTGAGATTAAATCATTAAATATCATCACCAAGCACCAATTATTGAAAGGAAATGTTAAGTATGCATGGAATTGTCTAGAACAATACCAATTGATTGGTTGACACAAATTGTTCAATTTCTAGATTATGAACAGAAAACAACAGTCAAAGAATATCTAAATTAAAATGAAGTCAATTACAAACCATCATACACTCTAAAGATAGGTTGAAAGCTTGGAGTGAAGGTTGAAGATAAGATGTTGATGATGAGTTGATATGAGTTTCTAAAGAAGGGAAAGAGAGAAGTTGCAATGGCCAATGTCATGCAACTTCTACAAGCAACTTACTCTTAAGGGAAGGGTCTCTTTCCAATGTTTAGCTGCATACATGCTTAGGATGATTTAATGAGGGATGACAATATGGAATATTAAGAGATTGAAGGTTGGGATATCACAGATTGAAGGGAAGGGGAAAAGGAAGATAATATTTATGTTTTAAGCTATGTTGTACAGACATAAGAAATGGTCTGTATCTGTATCACATCGGTATCTGTATTCACACAAAATAGGTGAATACTTATTTTACCTATTTGAAATGTATGTATCCCATATTTGATTGTGTGCCCTTATATGTATCCGTGTCGGTATTCGTGCAACATAGTTTTTTGGAGTTATTTTTATTTGTTTCTTTATAACTTCTGTTGTTGATCCTAAAAAGAGGCATTACTATAGATTTCCTCCCAGTTAGAGCATACATTGTTGGAAACAAAGAAAGGTTGAATTCTCTTATATTTTGATCACTTTTCGTCACTAGTTTATATTACAACTACTCTAATCTCTTTTGGGAAAGAGATAGGTGCCCTGAACTAAGAAATGATGTCACTGTGGAACCTAAGAACTAAAGGATTATAAGCAAATTGACTTGATGCGAACAGGTTACAAATTTCAGTCATGTGCTCAGCCCTTGTTAACCAAAAGAAGTTTCAGTAATAGTGATCTTATTATAGAAAAGATCTTTAAACTTCATATTAGGCAGCGGACGAAATTCTCCTGATAAATGAATTTTCTTACCCTGATAATTGCAGAAAAAGTGTCTAATATTCAGAAGACCTACATATTCTATTATCAGAAAGTTGCATGAAAGATAGTGATCATTCCATCCATTCTTGGATGCCCTGTGGACATCTTATTGGATATCTCTAGTCAGGACCAAATGCAGAAGTTATGCTACTTTGTGTCTAGTTCCTGAAATAGTCTTTATTTGTGAGCATTAAGTGTATAGAGCTACAAAGATATGAGGTAAGAAAGCTTTAAGTCGTCTTTCTTAAATTCTTGATCCTTCTATTTTGTTTATCATTAAAATGGTCAGAATGCCACATTAATAATTTTTTTGTAGACATAGGACAATTTATAAAGGGAAGTTCAATGAAAAACTAAATGAAACTAAAATGGATTGTGTCAGAAGTGTGTTATTCTAGAAGTTGTAGTATGCTGTCATGTCTGTATTCAAGTAATCCAAGCCTGATCAATCCAAGAACTGTTTGTCCCATTCATAAAGGTAAATACGATGCATTTGTGTTGCATTTTATCAGCATAAAATGATCGACTGCCTGATAACAAGGGCTGTCACTGAGCTGAGCATGTTGATGCTCGGCTCATTTATGACCTAAAATTATCGAGCCTAGTTCTAGCTCAATCTTCGAGCTTGATCTCTACTCGAGAAAGAGCCCATTAGGCCATTGGCTGCCTTGTTTTGTATCAACACTATTATACATGTATATAGAGGAAAGTGTCATTAGGCCATGATTTGAGCTTGTTCATGAGCTCCTAATCTGAAATTCCTATATAGAAGCTGGGAAACAGAGCTCATTTCCATATTCAAGCTTAATGAAGCCGAGTCGAGCTTTTATCGAGCTGGTCAAATCAAGCTTGTGAGCTGCTACGTTCATTTGCACCCCTAAACAGCTTCTAGATAAACCATAAATGGGATCTACTTTTACTTTTAACCACGAGTTTTTTGTTCCTTTGTCTAAGGTTCTTTTGGTTTGATGTAAATGGATATCCATGCAACATTTGTTGCACCATTTACATCATTTCTAATGTTTTGTTTGATGTGAATGATGCAAATGGTGCAACACATGTCCATCAATTCCCCAACTAGGCATGTGATTGGCTTATTTTGGTCAACATGTGTGCATCAATTCCCCAACTAGGCATATGATTGGCCTGTTTTGGGCGACAGTATAAATTTTTTATTTGTTTGGACATATCTCACATTACGTATTTTGACCCATTCAAGTCTGTTTTGGGCTTGGGGTTAAGGTGGAGTATTTCAGGTGGCTTGGTAAAATGTCAGCTAGGTATGAACTCTGCCATTGACAGGACCCCAATAAATGGAGCAAAATATGACCTACTTATAAAAAATTGAATTTGTTTCTTTGTGAGACATAAAAATGCTACCTAAAAGGATTATATGGCCAAACTGGTCAAAACTATTGTAGATCTGACCAAAATCAAGCTATTTTCTATATAGGATAATCCTATTGTCCTATTTCCCATTCTAGATGTACTCCATTCCCAAAGGAGCTTCCATAGTGAACTGAAACACAAAATAAGATGTGAACTAATTTATGTGTACATCCCTAGACAAGAAAGCATAATTTGACATACAAATCAAAATTTAGATCTTAAGTAGAGGTGGTCAGTTATCAATAGTATGCTCAGGGAACCTGATGCTGCTTGAATTATTAGCCCTTTAAGAAGTCTAATATTTTGGCCAGTTAGGATCCTGCTAACTCAAGATATGGAAGATGACAAACAATATATCATAGATTTTTCCAACTCACAATCTAACACTTGCTAAACTATGTGGTTGGAACATGACCTTCAGGAAGTGACTTCTAGGAGAAGATAAGTGATGTGAATATACTTGTGAAACAGATCACATATATGTTTAGTGGCTGTCAAGTAGCCAAGAAGATCGTGCAATTCATGTTGACGCAAATGTGACTATTGCAGCATACGATAAAACCAATTACTTCATTGTCTGGAGTAGTTATCGATATTGCTATCCTGGTCCTTGCAAGTAATATTAAGTTTGGTACTTTGTTTTATATGTGCATAGGTCTCTATCAGCAACAACCATGTCTGTATTTTCTTAGTTTCTTATGGTGGAACCAAAAGTGTCAAGGTCTAGTGTTAGGAACAGGACAAACCCATTTCCTATTAAACACTTTCATGATAGCAGCATACTATGTTCTCTATGGGTGCCATGGTTTTTGTCTTACCATCAATAATTGCCATATGTCGATATGCTATTCGGTACTATAGGGACCATAAACATCAAGCTCCAGTGTTAGTTAAAGGACTAAAGGTCACACACCGAGAAATTTGGATTCAGTGACATGACAAGTAATTCTCAAACCGAATCCTACTGTCATGCCCCAGTCACAAAAATATGTAGGACTAGGACACGTAAGCATGCCAGCCGCATGGATATGGCAACTCCAATATATGGAAACCAAATCCATACGTACGCTGTAATATGAATATCAAATCCATGAGTGGTATAAAATGTATTACAAGTCATAGGGTATAATCTAAATCTCATCCACGAAAATTAATTATAAATAAATAACCAATATCTATGAACTAGATCTAGACACAAAGTATCTGGTAATAATAGTTGGATGGAAACAAATCCACTACCAACTCGAATGTAAAAGTAAATACAATATAAGTACACCACAATAAACACAATACAAGATTACCCGCTAACAATCACGGGCTCGAAGAGATGACATCCTCGAACATATGTAGCCATACGAATCTGCACTCCTGCAAATACTCAAGAACAGATACACCTGGCAGGGGACCAGGTTCTCAGAGGGACGTAACAAGATACACAAAACACATGCCAATAAAGTACTAAAATAAATATCCAATGGTTGCCTAACCGTCTACGTGAATGCAGTTAAGAACAACTTTCCCCACAAGTGAGCTATCTGGCTGAAAACTGGGATTTGGCATGGTTCTCTATTGGAGATCCAGGGGCCTAAAAAGGCACAGCGTCTTTCAAACGCCGGAGGCCCGCCTGATAATAATATAATATATAGTGGTCATCACCACCCGTATCTCCAGCGGAGAATCCGGGCGCACAATAGAAAAAGTACAAAGGAGCTCAAATGCGGTACTTGTTGTTCTCCCCACCCCATGCTCTAAGCATGTCACATCCATGACATAATTTGGTTCATAGCCTATTCTTAGTACCCTAGCCCAATCCTGCAACCAAACAAGGACAAGGATGGGACCACCGTACTACAATAAGCTATGTCCATAGACCTCTAATAACTTCTAAGTCTACTAGCGTGCAAAGTTTCTAACAGCAGTTATTCCTAACGCACGGGCCACACGTACAGGAGGTCAAACCCTGCACGTCAGTCCGTGATCTATATGAGACTCACAACTCGTGTAACAACTGTGTCACGGCCAATGAACCTAAAGATGCTACATGATAATGGGGTAGCCTCATGAACAAGGTCGATGCAATACATAAATAAAAACATATCGCGACGACACCGTCGCGCGCATTTTATATAACAGTTAAAATATATGAACTAAAGATAGAAAATAAAGATGCATGCAACATATGGAATATGAATAACAGTACAATGGCAAGGTATACTTACCTGGCAAGAAAGCTGCGGTGTACCAATAACCTGCTCCAGAAGTCACGCAGAACAAATCCAATATCCTATGTACACATAATACGATATAATAAAATCATTAGTCATTACGCTAGTACATACACAACAATATTTACACTGGACTCAGGGGTATACTAGGGGTAACACTAGTCATCTAACACGGTCAATTACGCGTTGAATTACGCGGGGTCTCATCTTCAAGTGCTGTACACAATCAGACAGTCGACTGACATGTGTCTAAGCCAGTACGTTAATGTACGCAAGGCGGACCATTCACAAGTGCTTAGGGTCAACATGGTCAAGGTGAGTACGGGACAGTCCACGGTGTCCTAGGGTCGTACAGTCTGAATATATATAGTCATAATTATCAATTAGCATATAATTAATTACAATATACATATATACCATATATATATATATATGTACATATATATCATCCAATAATTATATGTATACCAAGTTGAATAGTATGCATATACTAAATATATATATAGATATATCAAACTGAATGCTATACGCGTACGAGTACGAGTATGTGTACGCAGCACTGGGTTCACCGAATTGGGGTTCGATATCAGCTAACAGTCAATAAGCAATGCTAATATCCTACTGGCATACACACAAGCACACATACGAAATAAGAAGGTAGGGCATGTTCGAACCTCGGTGTACGTGCACGGGATCGGCTGGACGACGAAGAAGAGAGATTGACGATGATGGTGACGACTTATGACGACAATAATGGTGATGACGATGATGAGATGAGGATGAAGTGATGATGATGACGAGAACGCTGGTGTTGATGAGGATAATGACGAGGATGGAGATGTGGACGATGGGGTGATGATGATGCTAATGATTTTGATGATCGGATGATGATGATGTGGACTGGTGATGATGATTGTGGGCTGGTGATGGTGATGATGATGACTGGCTACGACGATGGTGGCGATGACGATATCACGACGTAGATGGCGATGGTGATGGTGAAGGTGATGACAACGGTAGTGATAATGTGATGATGATGATGAAGAGTGTCGATGGTGATGATGCAGGTGGTGGCTTTCTGAACTCCGGCCAGCGAGGGATCCGGTCAGGGGAGGACATGGCGGAGAGCAGGGAGAGGAGAGGCCAGGGTGGTGGTGCTATGGGTGGTTCAGGGAGGTGTATAATGGCGAGGGTGGTGATGTTCAGGTGATGGCGGTGGCTGCCATGGTTCAAGCGGAGGAGAACAGAGGTCAGGGACGAGTTCGGCGAGTCGGGTCTCGACTGCGGGGAAGGTTGAGTCGATCGGGGGATAGGAGATCCGGCCAGGGGGAGCTGTTCCGGCGAGTCAGGCCAAGTAGGAGGACAGGGCGGAGGAGGGAAGTGCAGGTCAGTCCGGTGTGGCTCGCGGAGGAGGGAAAAAGAAGAAGAACAGGAAGAGAAGGGGATGCGGGTCAGTCTGACGTGGCTCGCGGAGGAGGGAAGAAGTGGACTCGACGATGGTGGTGGTGGTTGTTCGTGCAGCTTCGGCGAAGAACTGGTCGGGGTGCATCCCATGGGGAACGTCGAGGGGGTGACAGTGGTATTGTGTGGCATTGCAGAGAGATCCGGCGGAGGAAGGAGACGAACGGCGGCCTGTCGAGGGGATCAGGGGGTGGAGGAGATGGCTGGGTGGTCGGCTCAGGGAGTCGGGTGATGGTCGAGAACAGTTGGGGTGTTGTCGGCTCCGGTTGAATGGGTGGACGGGGAAGAGAGCAGGGGGATCTGGGCTTCGGTCGGCTGTTAGGGGCTGCTCCGGCTGACTGGAAAGGGTGGTTCCGGTGGGTCGACGGGTTCAAGGAGGGGGACGGTGAACAGGAGTTTGGAGAAGGTCGGCTAGATGTATTTTTTTAGGTTTTAGGTTTTGGAAAAATAAAGAAAAGAGGGATATTTATACATGTAAAATTTTGGTTTGGGTTGACCTAGGAATTTGTGGGCTTGGTCAACTCTCCTTGGGGTTGGGCCTTGGTCTTGCATGAGGATGTTTGAGGGCCATAATTGCATGGTTTAAAACACAAGGATAGGTTTAAATATACGAGGGCGATGTACGCGCGTTGCACATCCCAAAAATTATAAAAAAATCCACGTGAAGGGAAAATTGAGTTTCTTCACGTATTGTCCAACGGTGGGGACACCTCAATGTGTTTTTGCATAAAAGCCCCCCCAACAATTGGAAAATTGTACAAAGGTGGAAAATTAGATTTAATTAATTAAATTAACGCGCACGATGTTCTAGAATTAATTAGGAGTACATGGGATTAAATTAGATGGGTCACAAGTGTCAGGGGCATAGAGGGTACAGTGTAGAATATTAATAAAATTTGGGTGGCACAAAACGGTCAAAGTTGTGTCTCCAATTTCGATTGGACCGCACAAGGGTACCAAGTTAGGATTTATTTCGAATTAAGAAATAACGTCCGCGATGTTTATTTTGCGGCTAAAATATAGCACCAGAGAGCAATATTATAAGTTACACAAGGGTCAAAATAGTAGGCGGGCATGTCCAGGATGAGGTTGTGAAGTTTGTAGATAGGCAATGGCTAGTGAAGTGCTCCAATTATCGAAGCAACGGTAAGGTGCGCTACACGATATAAATTATTGCATAATTAAATAAATATCGTGTTCTAATTCTAATTGGTTCAAACTAGCCCTAGTTTCACTATCTAAGCAAATTAGGCCTAATTTTGGGTGAGGGGGTTTACACCTACATAGACCCAAAAATTCAAGACACTAAAATCACAATACGATATCGTATGACATTTCTTTGGCCAGTTAGGAAGCTGCATTAAAACATCTAATCTTCCAAATCTGTTGATGTCATTGATTTTGTATTATATTTAATATGTCAAGAGTTAGCTATCACTTGCTCTGAGGTAGTGTATCATGGGTTGCTTATTTGCTGACGGAACAAGAATCGCATTTAAATGGTATTGTGTTGCAAGGACACATATACAACATTGTACAGATACAACACCTACTTTGTTGTATCCTAGTATGTTGGATTCATAGTTTGAAGCATCGACCGATACCGATCTGATACGGCCCATACCAATACAGTTTGGCATGACCCAATCAAATACCGATCGATATCCGATGCTGATTGATACCGACATTAGAGGTCTCTTTTTCGATCATTTCGGCAAATAAATTTGAATTAAAAAGACCAATTAGCAAGGGTGTAAAATTATAGTAAGGTTGTAAAAACATATAAAAGAGAAAAACTTATCTATCACATTTTAATCAATCGACAAGGGTGACTACTATTTCATTCAATATAAAAAATACTAAGAAACAACACTAATAAAATTTAAATGATGCATACATATATAAAATATATTCTCGAAAATGTTAATAATTTACTAATAGTTGTTTGCTTTCCGATAGTTTGATCCAAAATCATCGATACTACTGATACCGCCGATCCCGATACTCATAGGAATGGTCCAATACCGATACCGATACTTTAAACCTTGGTTGGATTGTCCATGTCCTGTCCAATACTTGTTTGACATGACAGGTCATACAAAATGTATTGTTTTTAAATAAACCAACTTAAATCAACCCGAACCAAACCGAACCATCCTAGACCAACCTAGACCAAACGGACTCGGATCCTACCCGATCTACAACCCCCGACCCAACCCACAAACCCATCCTCTTCAAACCAACCAACATCCCCCCCCCCGCACCCATTCCTTTCCTCTCCCCCAACCGCCGCATACTTCCCCCTTTTACCTCCCCATAACAGCCCACTTTGACCCCTATATAAACCCCCAGACCCACCCCCTCATCCACCATCAAACCCTCTTCCATTCCCAGCAAGCCACCGCCGTCGACGACGCAGGACCGTCGCGCACCACTGTCGCAAAGTCGTCGCAGCAAGTCGCTTGAATTTTCGAGCAGCAGCAAGCAGTGAGGTACCCTTCTTCCCACTCTCGTATCTCTGTGCATAGTTATCCAAATATCGATCTGTTGAATCCTATGCGAAGACCACATGACCCTCTCGAATCCTGTATAATTAGTTTAGGGTATCGTGTCCTGTGTCGATCGCAAATCGTGACACAAAATAAGAAAAAATGACCAAATTTATAGTTCAGAAAACTGTCCCAAACATCCATTTACAATGCCGTTTTTCTTCCAACCTAGTTAATATTTTTAAATTTCACTTGAACAGTAAATTAGACAACATAACCAAGTTTTAATCTCTTTAAATAGTTTATTTTAATTTGTTGTATGCTGTGTTTTATTCGTGGTTGAAGTTGACAAAAAACTTGGTTTTCAAAATCTAAAATTTCTTGGAACTGGGTGCTCCCGCTAAACGAGGCAACTTCGTCGTGTGCAAATTGCATCGAAATGCATGTATCGTCAACACGGATGTATTGGATTTCGTGGAAGTTGATTTGGATGTGCGAGCATACCGAAATCAACGCATATCTGTCGAAAAGTCTCGTATCGGCCTGTTCTGACACCCATCATAAATACGTGTGTGCTTGTCAGTTTGCAACGAAACTTGTGCCATTGGATTCGTGGCATTAAGCTGGTCCTGTAACCCAAGTTTGGTTCGATTCTGAGAACGTTGACGAAATCCCATTTCGTGGGCCCCATAGTTCCACTTGAAGGGCAATTTTGTTATCGGATCATCGGAATCCAATTCTGGACATTCCGTTGGGTTCGTATCATCGTTCTGGACTTGTAGACACTAAGTTTGACGAATTTGAAGAACTTTGTCTCTGGCACATTTTTCGGTGCGAAGTGGGCCAAATGTGTACCCCGCTTTAACTAGAAACTGTCAATTTTGTCCCTGTGTCCAAATTGGACTTATGGGTAGTCAATTCTAGCTATTTCATGTATTCTGAGAGTGGTGGTAATATTTATTTCACCATCAGGAGGCGTACTTGGAGATTTCACTGTTACCAGAGCAACTGAAGGAGTTCAAATCCCAAGCAAGTGTATCTTGCCAAACTTGTAGTAATTGCTTTAATATTATTTGCTTGATTTATTTCTGTGATGTATCTGCTCAACCTAGGACGATGAGATGTTGCTTAACGTCCGAATAATATTCGGTTGTCGATGCTGTACGCGGAGTCGTGTAATGTCACTTAGAGAGTTGATATCACGATCCCATATTTTCGTGCTTGTTTTACCAAGTACGTCATACCATAGGACACTTGACAGTATGCATGAGACATAATCTTTTCTGAGTTATTCATGGTGATTCTGTACAGGCTTACAGGATTCATACAAATCAGACTTGCATATACATAGATAATATTATGACTCGCTGTACTAGCTAGAGGTCATGATCTTGCGTGTTATGGACATGAGATATCATGGACATGAGACGTGTGATTACTTTGGGTGGGGAGAGATACACAGGCTACAGGCTGATTACATACATATATATTCATTATTGTGTTATTTTAGTCTCTGTTTCAGAGCTTGGCCTATTACGTGATATTACTGCTACTGGTTACCCGACACAGAGCTTGTAGTGGTCCCAGCCTGAGTACTAGTGATGCTCACTTGCATATCACATAGCTGGTTACATAGCTTGCCCTGAGGATCTATTTTTATTTATTATATTTTATTTGGCTTGAGTTATTCTTGTACCTTGCTATATCACCTGAGGACCTGGATCCGGATTATGTCCCCAGGTAACAGCAGAAGAGGAATACCCGGAGGTATACGGAACATGAGTTAACGTTGGAACAGTACTGGCACCAGAAGACGAGGTTGTGCTAGAGGATTTCTTCTGAGTATTCTGTTATATACTCAGTTATTTCTACTTCCAGTTATTCTATATCTTGACTTTTGGATTATTGTATTAACTTATTATCGGGTTGTTCTCCGAGACACTTTTTATTAGGATTTGTTGATGGACTATATTTTTTAGTCTATCATATTGAATTGTGTTTACTTTCTGTGAATGAGATTAGAATTAGACTATGATATGTCTATTATATTTGTTTTACAGCTTAAGTACACTCTAACGGGTCCATTAAATTAGGTTTGTCCATTGGAGTTGTGCTGCTGGTCATTGCCACGTGGCTAGTCCCTCGGTATTTTGGGACTAGGATGTGACACGACCTCAGGTTGGCGACTGGTAATAAATTTTTTTTTTATGGAGCTTCCTTTGCTCATAGTCTGACCCATTTTGATGGAATAAGGCTCGAATGTTGATAATGATGACGAAGATGAACAACAATTATCTATAGTATTTACCATGGAAGTAAGAAGCCATAATTTTACCAAAAGATGATGTGTAGTGTATACATCCTTGCTCATCCTTGTTAATTTGACATACATCCCTTGCTATATGTTTCCTTCAATAACAGAGAGCGGCCATTCAGTAATATATGTGTTACCATTTATTGGGCAAAATTCAGTATAAATCAGTTATCAAGGGAATTAGCTTTTTTGTGGTGCCAGTTGAACCAATTTCTGTGCTGAAAGGGCCAAATCATATTATGTTAAAGCCTTCCAAGCTGCTTAGAGAACTGCGACACTCATGTTCTGATTCAAGTTCAATTGCTATTAACCGTGGACCATATCCTCCTTTAGGATGTGCCGCTTCAAGGGAAGTGAGTAAAAAATAGGTTAATGGGCCTGAGGAATATTTCATTTGTTTGCCGTCAGATTACTTGCAAACCTTAGCAAGCCACTTATCTATTCTTAAGAGCGTAAGATACTCATTCTTCCATATACCATTTGCACTTGATTTGCAGTGAATGTATTTATTTATTTTCCCCTTTAATTTCCCATATGCATTATTTTTCTGATCATGTGCATTCCTTAATCTAAGTTGTGCTTTCTGATGCAACCATAAAAAATATTGAACAAACTTTTGTTTGCAGTATATATACTTGATCAGAGGTGTGGAGCTGACACGACTCGCCAGCGACTACGTCAAGTATCTTATATGGGGAACTACCACCGTACGTTTGCAAAAAACCATGCGCCATTGGAAGAGGTTCTATGAGAAAATGAGGGTAAGGAAAGAGACAGAGAGAGGACTGGCTGGAGCGAGCAATTATCGCCACACCTACATGGTGGTACAAACCCAAGAAATTGGCTGAGGCAATGTAGCGGATTAAGAGGACTCGTGATTCTCAGAACGGTCCTTCCGTTCCAGCACAAACCCAAACCCAGGAAATCAACTCGGATAATGAATTTGATGATGATGACGATGAGTTCTAGTTTCAACTTCTTATTTTTTTGTTAGTGTGACATAAATTATGTAATAGTGATTAGACAAAAAGTAGTCGTGATGACACTGATGGTGTAGAAATCAATTGCAATTGTTGCCTAATGTTTCAAGTAAGAATAGTAGCAGAAATTTAATAGGCAAATCAATATCCATTCTTAAATCTCTTTACCAGTTTTTAACAACTAGTCGGCTTTTGGATGTTAACCCAAATATATGAACGGATGATTAAAACGTGACAATTGAATTTATTCTGTTAAAGTCTGGTTTTTTTTCTTTTCAAAGAATACAATCCCCCCCCCCACCACCACAGAGAAGATGGGCAAGGAGGAAAGAAAGGCAAAATCAATAAATTTTACAGATCTTTGTTGACTACCGCAAGATGGACATTAACAAAAGTTAGTCGTATTAAAATTGCTCTCAAGTGGAAGTGTGTAACTAGCCTACAAGGAAATAACATTTGGTTCTATATATAACAAACGGAACAAAATTTTAAGAACAAGGGAACAAAATTCCAAGAATACGAACTTAAAACATGTTTTAGCGACTATGTACTGAGAGCCAGAGCCATCTACAATTTAAACTCGATACAAGTTCTAGCGACTATGTACTGCATGAGCTAGAGCCATCTACATTTTAAACTCGATATTAAGAAAGTTGTAAGAAGATAAAATATGTTGTTTGATAAGGTTAGTGTTAATTATTATATCAACATTTAGAAGGTGCACTAAATCAATTAGTAGCTCATGTACATGGTGATTGTATTGCACCAGTCGGTCCAAAGTGTTGGTGGTTGTTCGGGTATTCCTCCGATGACTAAATGGGAGCCGAGGAACTAGTTAAAGCCTCATGAAAATATGGTCAAATAAAGTGGAAGACGTTATACATTATTATAATCGTGTGAGATGTATTTTGAATATAGATAAATAAAGTATAGTGCAACTCAAATTTTCTCTCTTCCCAGTCTCCTCCTCTGCTGTGTATGAAGTGGGGGATATTTTTGTCCAAAATTTTGGTCAAAGAAATTGACCGTTAGTTGGAGGCAATTTTCGTTAAAAGTTGGACCGTCAAACATTATGGTAATCGTGTGGGGTGTAAATCAAATTTTCTCAAATAAGTTCTTAAAAAATGTCATATATATATATATATATATATATATATATATATATATAGAGAGAGAGAGAGAGAGAGAGAGAGAGGGGATCCACATCTATATATAGGGATCCATATCTTCGATTTTTTGTATCCTCAAGCATTCATATGTTATCAACCGTTGGATCTTGTTTAAGTCATCTAATCTTAACCATTGATTTGTAAACAAGATTCAACGATTATAAACACAAAAATGCAAAATAGGAGAATATATATATATATATATATATATATATATATATATATATATATATATATATAATACGGTTTAGAAACAACTCAAGAATAAGCCGTCTAGGCCATATGTATATCATCAATTATTATTATAAAAAATAAGTATCGTGTGTGTTTGCTTTTCTCGTGTTGAGAAAAAAATTAAAAATTTGGAACATATAACAAATGATAAAATATATTTAAAATTTAAACTATATTTAAACTAACTATATGGTATTATCTAATTAAACATATATTCAAAAACATATTTTAACAAATTATAATTAAAATATATTCAAATCATATTTAAAATATTTTAATATAATTTAAAATTTATCTATTTTTTAATAATAATAATAATTTTGTATACGTGCTTTACAAGAACATGACTATATATATATATATATATATATATATATATATATATATATATATATATATATATATTTCTTTTCTTTAAGAATTTTTTCTGGTTTATCTCTCTTTTTTTCTCAAAAATATAATCATATATTCTAAAATTACTCTAATATAATTAATATGGAAGTATTACAATGTCAATGTATTTATAGTATATACTTGTAGACAATCTACTATATACAGTATCTAATTACAATTGAAATTCCATGTGAAAAATAATTACATAAATTTAACTATAGCTAATATAAAAACTACTATTTATTCAAAATAATATGATAATTAATGTTAGTTATTAAAACATTAGAGTTTATGGTAGTTATTTGTTATGGTAGTTATTCAAACATTTATATGTTTAACTTATATGGTAGTTATTCAAACATTTAACTTATACGGTAGATATTCAAATACAATAATATTTGTTTCTCCTTCAAATATTTGTATCAGTCATATTTGGCCTTAAAATATTTCTATAATAAATATCTTACAAATAAATGTATATACAATAAAAAAATTATGGAAGTTATTCAAACATTTAACTTATATGGTAGTTATTAAATTTTTTATATGTTTAACTTATTTGGTAGTTATTTAAAAATTTAACTTATATTTTAGTTATTCAAAGGGGAACATATTTGTTTGATTTAAAATATTTGTACATGTCATACTTGGACTTAAAAAAGTTTGTACAATAAATATTTTACAGATATATGTATATACAATAATTTTTTTACAAATAAATATATATACAAATGGCCATAAAATGTTACAATAAAAAACAAATAAAAATGAACTACTCAAGCCTAAGTCCCAAGTCCCCCCCCCCCAACCCCCTCCCACCCACATCGAGGAGCAGTTTTCTGCCGTCGCCGCTAAGCTGATCCGTGATGCGATCAACGACCAGAAGGTCCGTGATCGCAACGGAGAATCAACCCACGGTTGGATTACGCCTGAGCAGTGGACTACGATGAAGGTGAGATTCGACGAAACCAAGTAAAAGGAACGGTCGGAGAAGGCAAAGGCGGCTAGGTCGAAGGAAGAAAAGTGGTGTGGTGGCTCATTTCCCATGACAGATCTCATCGATGAGAAGGCCACGCAGACCTATGTACGTTTTACTACCCTGTGTTAGTTTTAATATAACTTAGAAAATATTCAATATATATTTATATAGTTAGTAATACATAACTTAGACGTTAGCAAACACTTTTCTAAGACGAGTATCTTAATCTACGTGAGCGGACGACTGCTAGTGCACCTGCAGAGGGAGGGGCTGGTACTTTCTCGCAGCCCTCTACAGCTCCGTCGGCGGACGAGCTCTGGATGATCGTCGTTGGTGGTCTTCAGAGGGATACGTACTACGGTACGGGATCCTACGATGCCTATGTTGCGACGCAGTCATCCAAGGCCCCCTCTGTCAAGTTGTATTCCTCTCAGCTTTCACTGGCGTCGACACGAGCCTAGGAGAGCGTTGATCGTCAGATTGCTGACTTGTATGACGAGTTGATACAGAGGATTACAGAGAAGCCACAGTCTATGCCACAGACGGATGATGAGACGATCACCGCACGTTTTGATTCGCTCGAGCATTGCCTTATGGAGCTCAAGACTATGGGCTAGACGACAGAGCGCAGCTTGGAAACTCTGGCCACGTCTACGGAGCGCAGACAGACGCAGCTGGAGGGGTCGCATACGGCCATGAGTGAGTCACTTGCGAGGATCCATGTGGCGGGATTTGTTGAGCCGGTCGGTGGCGGAGAACACTTCGAGGGTGGTATCTTCCATGGATTCATACAATGCTCGACTGCTAGCATTGGAGCAGATACGTCCTCCTGGTCCGCCAGTATTGACACTGCCTCCATCACTGCCTCCTCCATCGGCATCAGTGACGCTTTCACATGAGCAATATGAGTTTCTTCTATCTCAGATGCGCGACGGTGCTCCTCATGATCCATAGTAGTCCTTATTAATTTGGACATGTTATAGTGTGTTTGTGTGTCTTGGCCCATTCTTGGGTCTTTGATGTATTTATTCCATAGTTTTTATTATATTTTGAGACGCATGTGACACTTATTTTAAATTAATTTATCTACTTCTTGGGACATGTTTAGTGTAATATAATTTTATTGATTTCTTTCTATGTGAGTTTAGTTTATAATTTATATTAATTGTATACCAAAATTTATCGGTGTTGAGTGTTCCACCGAAGGGATTGGCAAACCCAGGAAATTCAACGGAGGGTTGCTCCGGGTCTATTTATATAAATTGTGATTTTATAGCTGCAGGTAGAGTTTTGTTGGGAAACATTTTACAAATTTTATTCTTTTTTTCTTTCAATTTAGCGACGTATTACGACATACATTTTCGTCGCAAAAAAGTATCGGAACGTCGCTACCTGATACCAAGGACGTCGCTAGTATGTCGCTAAACGTCGCTAACATAATGACATGTCAAAACTTGCCATGTCAACATTGTTGTAGCAAAACTTCGCTCAGAATGTCGCTAATGTAGCGACGTTTTGCGACTAAATATTACGTCGCCATTTAACGACGACATGTCGCTAATTATTGTATATTCTGTGATGTTGTGTCGTATAAATATATGTCGCTACAGCGGCGTATAGCAACATTTTTGTTGTCAGCGACCATGAAATATGCTACACCGTAAAATCGTCGCTAAATTATTTTAGCGACGTTAGTTTACCGATTAGCGACGTTTTAGGCGTTCGCTAATATGTGTTATTCTGGTAGTATGGGTTCACTACTTCCTCCTCCCTCCTTATACAACCCACACACCAACCACATTAAATCTCCCCCTCACCCGCCCTATTAAACCAACCACCCTCCCACCCACCCTATTAAACCAACCACCCTCTTAAACCGCGGTTAAACCATATTAAATCTCTTTCTCACACACATTATTAAACCATCCAACCACCCAACTGAACTGCACCCAACCGAACCGGAGTTGCCCAATTTTTGCCAACTCAGGTAGTCCAAATTTTTGCCAACTTTGTTGACGAAAATATGATATCCTAAACGCCACGTCAGCCATCAAACGCCAGCCACCCGTAGTTGCTTAATTTTTGC
The DNA here is from genome assembly GCA_036927795.1 of Iris macrosiphon. Lineage (NCBI taxonomy): Eukaryota > Viridiplantae > Streptophyta > Magnoliopsida > Asparagales > Iridaceae > Iris > Iris macrosiphon. Next base: position 101,974,880 of record JAYESA010000009.1, read on the forward strand.
CAACTAGGTTGGCGAAAATATGCCAACCTGATTTTAAAATATGATTTGTTGCTTTTTTGCCATCCTAGATGGCGAAAGCTTTCGTTACTAATTTTTGTTAAATATTATTTTTTGATAATTTATTTAAAATATTTTGGTACAATCTTTTAGAAACCAAGGAGAGCACCATATGATTTATATTAAGAATGTAGAGCATTTATATATTTGTTAAGTAATGACACGTTGACAGTAATAATTATTACATATCATTCATTGTGCTAATTTAATGCACAAGTTGGACATCCTCATCACCATTATCATCGTTCTCAACAGAAAAAGGGCATTAGCAGCAACAGCACCACCATCGACATTACTGAAAGCATTACCAACCATATCCAAAAATGGCTTTTGGATGTATGACTCAGTGAGTAACTGTTCGGTCCTCCTCTGCTCCGCTATCTTGCACTTCAAACCCTTGAGCATCCTCTCAAACTCCATCATCTCCTCCAACCCCATATCCCAAATATCAGCATTCCACCAGAAGGGATCCATCTCTTGCTTCTCCTTCAGTTCCTTCTTGAGGTCATCCCTACGCTTCTTTGCTGCCACTGTCAGTGCTTGTAGCTCCGTCCACATTCGACTGAGATCTTCTACAATCACTACAAAAGAAATAAAGGGGTTTAAAGACTCTTCAAATTGCCGCTAAACACAATTAGCGATGTCTTGACGATTGAAATATGACATATTACTCATAGGCGTCGGTAAATGGTCAGTCACTATCTTTTTCCAACATCGAGCATTTCTATGTTATCAATCATTTTTTGTATCATCAAGCATTTTTTGTATATAGGGATCCACATCTATATATAGGGATCCACATCTTCAATTTTTTGTATCCTCAAGCATTTCTATGTTATCAATTGTGTTTAAGTTATCTAATCTTAACCATTAATTTGTAAACAAGATCCAACGATTGTAAACACGAAAATGCATAATAGGGGAAGAAATGGCTCAAGAATAAGCCGTCTAGGCCATATGCATATCATCAATTATTATTATAAAAAAATAACTATCGTGTGTGTTTTCTTTCTCGTGTTGAGAAAAAAATTAAAATTCAGAACATATAACAAATGATAAAATATATTTAAAATTTAAACTAACTATATGGTATTATCTAATTAAACACATATTCAAAAACATATTTATAACAAATTATAATTAAAATATATTCAAATATATTTAAAATATTTTAATATAATTTAAATTTTATCTAATTTTTAATAATAATAATATTTTTTTATACGTGCTTTACGTGAACATAACTAGTGTGTGAACTTGACTATATATATATATATATATATATATATATATATATATATATATATATTTCTTTTCTTTAAGATTTTTTTCTGGTTTATCTCTCTTTTTTCTCAAAAATATAATCATATATTCTAAAATTACTCTAATATAATTAATATGAAAGTATTACAATGTCAATGTATTTTTAGTATATACTTATAAACAATCTACTATATGCAGTATCTAATTACAATGGGAATTCCATGTGAAAAATAATTACATAAATTTAACGATAGCTAATATGGAAACTACTATTTATTCACAATATTATGATAATTAATGTTAGTTATTAAAACAATAGAGTTTATGGTAGTTATTCGTTATGGTAGTTATTCAAACATTTATATGTTTAACTTATATGGTAGTTATTCAAACATTTAACCTATATGGTAGATATTCAAATACAATAATATTTGTTTCTCCTTCAAATATTTGTGCCATTCATATTTGGCCTTAAAATATTTCTACAATAAATATCTTACAAATACATGTATATACAATAAAAAAATTTATGGAACTTATTCAAACATTTAACTTATATGGTAGTTATTAAAATATTTATATGTTTAACTTATTTGGTAGTTATTTAAACATTTAACTTATATTTTAGTTATTCAAAGGCGAACATATTTGTTTGATCTTAAAATATTTGTACATGTCATACTTGGAGTTAAAAAAGTTTGTACAATAAATGTTTTATAAATATATGTATAAACAATAATTTTTTTACAAATAACTGTAAATACAAATGGCCATAAAACTCAGTTAGTCCAAAATTTTGCCAACTTCGTTGACGAAAATATGACATCCTAAACGCCACGTCAGCCATCCAATGCCAGCCACCCGTAGTTGTTCAATTTTTGACAACTAGGTTGACAAAAATATGCCAACCTGATTTTAAAATATGATTTGTTGCGTTTTTGCCATCCTAATGGCGAAAGCTTTCGTTACTTAATTTTTTTTAAATGTTTTTTTTGATAATTTATTTAAAAAATTTTGGTAGAACAAAATTTCTGTTCTTTTAGAAACCAAGGAGAGCACCATATGATTTATATTAAGAACATAGAGCATTTATATATTTGTTAAGTAATGACACGTTGACTGTAATAATTATTACATATTATTCATTGTGCTAATTTAATCAAAGTCCAAAGAACAAAAGGAGTAGGGGAGAGGCGCAAGTTGGACATCATCATCACCATTATCATCGTTCTCAACAGGAAAAGGGGCATTAGCAGCAGCAACACCACCACCATCAACATTACCGAAAGCATTACCAACCACATCCGAAAATGGCTTTTGGATGTACGACTCAGTGAGTAACTGCTCGGTCATCCTCTGCTCCGCCATCTTGTACTTCAAACCCTTGAGCATCCTCTCAAACTCCATCGTCTCCTCCAACCCCATATCCCAAATATCAGCATTCCACCAGAAGGGATCTATCTCTTGCTTCTCCTTCAATTCCTTCTTGAGGTCGTCTCTACGCTTCTTTGCTGCCTCTGTTAGTGCTTGTAGCTTCGTCCACATTCGGCTGAGATCTTCTACAATCACTACAAAAAAAGGGGTTTAGCCACTCTTCAAGCTGCCGCTAAACATAATTAGCGATGTCTTGACGATTAAAATATGATATATTACTCATAGGCGTCGATAAATGGTCAGTCACTATCTTTTTTTGACATCGAACCTTTGATGACTTTCTAACTACCTGTCAACGAATAAATTAGCGACGACTTATTGTCAAACCAGGGACGGATGACACTAACGTCGGCTTGGCGACGAACTAACAACTAACTATCCAAAAGAGAGATTTATTATAATAGAGTTGTAGTTGTAATTGTAATATTAATATTACCTTCTCGTGTTGAAACAATACTTCGACTGTCGCGATTGCCACTGCTATTACCGGCGAAAGAGAGAGATTCATTGTTGCCGGGCAAAAGACGGCCGACAACCGAATCGACAAACGGATGGCCGAAGGAGAAGGCCTTGCCTCCAGGAGAGAAGACGACGATGCTGACCTCGCTGCCGGAAAGGATGGAGAGCTCGCAAGCCTTCTTAAAAACTCCTGCACGACGCTTAGAGAAGCATATGTCACGAGCCTTTTCGTTGGTGAGGCGCTTGATTTCTATTATCTGTCGGCCCCTTGTCTGTTTCTTAGCCACCATCGTTGCCAACGATAGAGAAAAATCTATGGTAAAAGAAAGGTGGGATGGAAATTGGTATACAAAAATAACATATGTATATACATGGATGGAGGAGGAGAGAGGGCACATGTCAAGAATATTTTCTTGACATAAAATTGCTTCTTCTTACCATTTTTGTGTACTAATTATTAGGTAGGTAATCTCTCTCTAAATCAATCAAAGATTTAATTTTTGATGAAAAATCAATTAAAGATTTGAATTATATAATATTATGAATAATGCTATTCGTTTTTTCAAACTATTCCTAATGTGGTAGATAACATAGCAAAATTTTAAATTAAATTAAAATAATAATAGCATCACTTATATAGTATTATATATTTTGTGTATATTTTTTTAACCTAAACTACATTGGTGACCATGGGGAGGTTCTTTCTTCCGATCCAACAACTCTCATGCTTCTCTTCTCCTCCTTCTTTCCTGAACCATTCGATCTCGAGCTCCACCATGATCGACGTCTTCCACTAATTTGACAGGAAAGATGGACATGGAAGAGGACGAGCAGAACGAAGAGTAGGTCTTGATCATGATCCAACCTAGCTTTCTCGCCATGTTGAGCATACGGAATGTCGAATTGATGCCAATTTCAATTGATTTTTTTTTTTTTGCAGCTCGAATGCTTTGATGATTTCACTGTCGCATCTTAGTGGGAAAGGTGACTTCTTTCCTCTTTCTATTTATAATTTTTTCCTCTTACGTTTGAGGGATTTGACTTGTTAATGATGTTTTATTTAGGTTAATTTCGAATGTCGAGGTGATTTGTCAGCGTTGGCTAGCTGATGGTCCTAAGAACCTAAAAGTACGTTCATTTGCCATGAATTTGTCCCATTTCCCCCTATAAATTATGTCTATTTTGCATCCACTATGTTGCACGGGAACGGACACGAATCGGCGATGTGGACACGAGAATGACACTAATTTTTGGAGTGTCAGTGCTTCCTAGTAGAGAATTTACAATTTTTGAAACACTTATGGTGCATTTTGTTCATTTTAATGTAATTGTAATTGTAATGGTACAGTGTTTGTAATGTAATAGAATTACAATTATATTACCATGTTTGGTTGGAACATGTAATCAAACCATGTTATGTAAAATTAATTACATTCAAATGTTTAGTTTAACATTTCATGTAATGAAATAATAATTGTTATTTGTATAAAAAATGCCCATATACTAAATGGAATGTTCGAAACAAGACCAATCATTTTGATTTAGCAACTAACATTTTCGGTCATTAGGAAATTAATAATTAAACGGCAGGGAACTTAGCAAAAGAGAAAATCCACATTATGCAAACTTTCCACTCTCCTCGTCTTCACCCTTTCACCTACAGAAGAGAAGAGAAGAGAAGAGAAGAGAAAAGAAGAGAAGAGATAGGAAGAGTGAAACAACCAGCACAACACAACTAATACCGATGCGGCTAGCATCCACGTGGTGGAAATTGACTAGGCTCCGAGCCGAGTCAAACGCCATACAAAACCCCTACTATTGGATGTTGCTTATAATCAAAACCCCCCATTAGTCCCGACGAAGACGAAGCAGAAGGTCCGCTTGATATCCACGGAAGTACATCGTCACTGTCGGCACCTTAACCTTCGTCCTCCCGGCAAGGTCAAAGGACGTGTCAAACAGCGAGAACCCCCCTCCACCTGCTTCAGCCTTGCTGCCTCGACTCGGAGACATCCCATTACCGCGACGTATATGGGCTTTGCCAACCACTTCACCAGCGTGCCCGATCCATCGATCACCCCACCCCAACTCGTGGATAGATCGAGTTTTAGATCCGAAGTAAAGACTCTGGAGACCCGCTCCCACCAATACTGACCTCGACTATGTCGATGTAGTAGGACGTGTACATCTTCTCGAGTTACGGATCGTCAGGGTGAAGGAGATTTACAATGCATGAATTAAATTTAAAATGCATGAATTAGATTTACGATGTAATGCCAATTGCATTATATTGTCTTGTCTAACCAAATACCTGAATTAAATTTAAAATATAATGCCAATTATATTACATTGTCCAACCCTGCAAACAAAAATGAACACATATATAATCAACATGTTCCATATTGACCTTTATGTAACGAGTAAAAGAATCTATTATTGATTGATGCAAATGGAGTGTGTGGGTCCTGTGAGATTCTATGATTCGGGTTGGTCACATTTTGAAACCCGACTCATGATCCCGGACATTTTAGCTAAAAAGGAGATACATAGATTCCTATGTTAAAAGTGTTGAAGAGTTTATATATCTCTATGTTGAGGCTGCAGATGTTTGTTGTACAAAATAATTCTGCTTTATTGTTGCCATATCTTAGTTGAGAAACCCTCGATTTTATAACAGTTGGTCAAATGAAGTAGACTAAATCGCAAAACTGATTTAGCTTGTAGCTCATAGAGCCAATAAATTTGTATGGCTCCATTTGAAAATATTATTCGTCTACTCATGATTTGCCCTATTTAGGTCAGGATTCGACTTTAAAAAGCCATAGTAAGACTTGGATTCTATTCGAGTATAAATGACTTCCTGTTGTTACTCTTCATATGATTGTATTTTTGTTTCAATGACAATTCCTTAGTTAATCCGTATGTTCATAAGGTGTAAGTCAATTAATGAAATAGATGAACACCAAGAGTACGAGTCCTTTATAGGTAAAGTAGTGCTTAAAAATAATGGGGTGACTGGGCCTGTTCCAGGTTTTGTTCAGTTCAACAATTGAGCCAATAGCTTCCTTATAATAGGGTTGATCTTGGTTTTGTTCAAAGTCTGTTTCATACTTGAACTGGTAACTCTTATCCAGGTTTAGTTCAGGCCTTGCTCTAAACATGAACCTTCTAATCCCTCTGGTTTTGGTCCTAAACCAAAAGCCTTATGAAATGGGCACAGGTTCAGGTCCGTTCCAGTGAAATCATGAACTGAAATCCTGATATCCTGTCTGCTTATAAATAGTCCTAGTCAGGCCGAATTACATTATAAAGAGTAAGTTACATTCGACTTATAGATAAATTATAGGATACAAACTTCATCGACCAAGTAACTAAAATAAATCAAACATATCTTGCAAGGATAAAGGCCTTCCAAATTCCTTCCTTACAATAGATTGTACTTTCTTGCTAATAAATTAGGAAATTTGCTCTCTATGAATAACTTTGGCATTCTTGTTAATAAATTATGCTTTGTTTCAAATAAACTAAGTAGTACTTCTTGCTAATAAATTACACATATTTGGTAATAGTATATTAATAAAATGTTTTTTTATTAAGTTTCACAAGTCAAACAAGTAAATAAGAAATTTCATGCTAATATAAATGTGGCCCAATGTGAGAAAAAGTCAAATGACAACAATATTATTTTGTTGTATTTTTTGATAGATGTCAATTATCACATTTATTATGTATAAAAACATGGCTAACATTGCAAAAATGTTAACGTTTCTAATATTTTACTTGTTATGTCTATTAGATTAATATTTTTAATTATATTAACATTGAACTACATAGGAACACATAAGATGATGTCTTAATCGTAACATCATACCTTTTTTCTTATTTTTTTGTAGATTTTTAAACTCTTAGCGTGTCGAAACCAAACATTCCAACGAGTGTCTAAAGGCCCTTGAGGTGCTAGGATCACCCTTGTGCCTCTGTTGAGGCTAGGTTCATTTACCTAGGCAGGGCCGGCCCTAGGGTAAGCCGGACATGACTTTGGGCTTGGGCAACTCCCCTCTGCTAGGGCAACCCCCTCGGTTCAGCATGATCCCACTAAAGGTCGAGGTCACGGATGACCCCCTCGGACCTACTCACAATAAGGATTAAGGGGCAATCAAAATTAGCTCCGGATAGAACAATCCAACCCTCCGGGCCGGCCCTGTACCTTGGCACACCTTAGGCGTATGCCTCGTGCACCTCACGACTACTTTTGAGGTGCATGAGGTTCATTAACCTACTGTTCTTCTTTCTTATTTTATTTCTTATTTTTTGTTGTAAATATGTTTTTAGTATATTAATGTTTATATAATAATTTAACTAATAATTATATTTGAGTTAATAGATTTTTATTCTTACTTTTGATGTTATCAAGTTAATCAAAAAAAGATCTTGTGTGGAAAATTGTCACAAACTAGGTCTTAAGGATGGAAACACTAACAAATGATCTAATAAATCAATTTAGCTTTCTATTTAAGAGGTTTTGTATTGGATGACGGTGATGGTAAAGGATGTGAATATCTTAATTGGATGCAGATGATAACATGTATTATGATATTTTTTAGGGTTTTACGAATTTTTTAATACTATAAACTTCGTGGTAGTTTCTTTTGAGTTTTGGCGACGGTTTAGTGTTAGTTATCTTTATGATTTTATGTAATCAACATTTTGATGGTGTTCTGAATTGATTAGATTTAATAAGAGTTTGTGTATTTGAAAATATATTATTTAAAAAAATGTGGAGATGTTTGCCTTGCTTTTTTGAAGCAGATGCCTTGCCATGTCGTACTGTGCACCTCACACCTAGGCTCCAGATGATCCTAGCGTCTTGCGTGACACTATGTCTTTTGAAACACTGATTCCAACCCTTTCATCTTAAACTGTCAAAATAATCCAAAATGTTAAACGCATGGTATTCAAAGACGCGTCTTGCAGAAAGGCGCAGTAGTTGCGCCTCGCACCTCACTAGGAAAGACACATTTCTCCAGGCACACCAAGACGCGCCTTTGGTCCGCCTTTCTGCATGGCTCAACAAGAAAATACATGCCTTATGTTTTTTTCTTTTATTCAAAAAAATTTGAGATAGGGGAGATAATTCTTACCTCATACAAGTAGTTGGTTACACTTGAACTGAAAAAACTAAAATTTACTAAAAGCCGGGTAGGGATAATACAAATTATCGTTAATACTGTTGACTGCTACTGTTGCTATGCTAGTTCACTTGGTTATGTTTTAACATATTTTTGTTGGTTTTAATATGTTATTTATTTTTATTTCTTACGTTACTAATTTATTTATTTATCTATGTATATTATTATTATTTTTTTATTTGTGTCTCGCTTCGCTCGGGTGCGCGTCTTAACTGCGCCTTGTTACTCGGACGCTATGGACCTTTTGCATCTCGAGTGCGCCTTGAGCCTTTGACTATCTTGATGATACTCATAGTGAGTCTTTGATACCGGAACCAAGTTCTAAACCTTGTTTCTATAAATGCTACACTATCTTGGCCTGAGAAAATGTCATGAAAAAGGAAGAAACGAGAAGAATGGTTTTTGTTTGGATAGTATAACAAATAAACTGGTAGAGAACAAATCATGAGGTTCGACGATACTTGTATTATATAAATTATTTGACTTCAGGTCTTGCCAAATAACATAGAAGAAGTGTTGGTTTTCCAGCCAAATCTTCAAAGAATATCCTTTTTCCATTATTTTGGATTTTTTGTAAATGATTTGGTAAAAGATTAATAAATGATGAATAGAGAGCATACAATTGGGTCTAAAATCACTCCATATCGACGATCATTATGATTCTCATGTTCTTGAAATATACCTCATATTTATGCAGTTTGATTTTTGCCATTAGCAATATGGTTATTGTTTCACCATCATGATTTACTCAGGTTCCATTTTTATCTTTATATTTGATATCAGAAAACAATGATCTCTATGTGTCAGTGGTGACGGTAAATAATAATTATCATAAAAGTTATAGGTTACTTGTAACCATGATGATAATCATAATAAAGTCATAATGATTACTATCTGCTTTGCATTCTGTGCTATTTTTTGAATCATTTCCTAGGTTTAAGAGGTCCCTTGGCTATCCATGCCCACACCTTGTGGCTGCTTGCTTTGTACATTCTAGGTAGAGGCAGAAGCTTAGTTTTGATTTTTGAGATGAAAGTATTTGCTAATCTTCACATCATGAGTTTCTGCACTAATTTTTTGTAACTTATGGAATTGATAGGAACACGTGCGCGTGTGTAGAAAATGGGAAATGAGGTGACACATTCTCAAAGTTGGCTTGGGGATGGCTTATAATCATCCAGTAGACTGTTTTATGGATAATTCATATCCGGTTATCATGGTCTCTTCCATGCTTTATAACATTTATCTATGCACATTATATGCTTTGGAGATCTCTAAATGGGTGAATCATGTTCTCATATTGTTCTTTTCTTAGAAGGATTTCAATAGGGATCCAATCAGTCTGAGTTAGAAAGCTGAAAACAATATGATTTCCATCCTTCGTTTTAGGGAATGAGAATGAAAACCACTAAATTATTTTTTGAGATAACTCACTGGCTAGTTATTGTAGAAGCATAGAAAATCTATACCATGCGCAGCAATAATCAAGAGCCATACGCCAAAGTAATCAAGAGCCATGCGCCGTAGTGATCAAAAGCCATGCGCCGAAGTGATCCAGAGCCATGTGCCATCCCCAACATAGGTAGTGTTGCCATGTGCCACCACTACCCCATTGGTCTCTATGCACCAGACGGACGTATTCCCAAGGTGCAATCAAAACCGTCATAAAGTAGGATATGACATGTGTCACGAGTGTTATGGGCATCAGCAACCCCAGATCTCGAATCACTACGTGGCAGCCTATTGCAACATGCGCCAATATACGACAGCTTGAGATGCGCACGTGCATGCCTTCTTAAGGCTATAAATAGTGTCTCCTACACAAAAAAAGAGGAGAAAGAGAGAGAGAGAGAGAGAGAGGAGAAGAAGATAGAAGCGCCGCAAGGGACAACCATTGAGTCGTATACTCAAGCTCCCTGAAGCCTCGTCACCCTCCTTGGTCCCGAATCGTCAACGGAGTAAAGGAGCCACTGTAATGCTCGATCTCCACCGTCACACTTATCCAGATTCTTATTTTTATTGTACTTAGACTCTACGCATTAGAGGTTCTTTTGTACTATTTTTTTCTAATCAATAAAAAAGAAGTTCGTTCAACATTATCCCGAGTGTTGATTTGGCGATGTCGACAGAAATAACGACTCTATTGGGAAGAGCTTTTCCTCCAACTAGAAGCTGGTGACGTAATCGGACGTGGCCAAGTTGAGTTTGACTCAGAGGATGTTGGTTGTTCGCTTCGACCAATAGGCATTCGAAGACATGCGGGACAAGCCGAGTTCTTCAATAAGGTCCAACGACCTCCCAAGGCTCACAAGACTTGGGTCGCCAAGGCCGCTGCGCCACGCCCGGGGTAGGTGCCCGATGTATTTTCAACCTTTGTCGCAAATGCACATGAGTTTGACGTATATCCCGCTGACATACCGAGTTATATAGGGAGGTCCGTACGACCTCATAAGACTCGCAAGATTTGGGTCGTCAAGGCCGTTGCACCGAACTTGAAATCTGTCCCAAAAGCATGGCCAACCTCCGTCGTAGATGAACGTGAGGTTGGAGCGCATCCCATCTCCATCTCCGAAGCGGCTCTTGAGAGGAACAAGGCTGAATCTAAAGAGACGTGCCCACAGCCTGATCCACGCAAGAGAAGACGTGTCATGCCAGAACATGGGCGCACGAATTCTTCTACAAGCAAAGCTGTCTTCAACAAGGACTCCTATGGTTCTGACTTGGATTCCCAATACTATGCGCCTAATAGCACTGGTTCAAGGAAACCCAAACCAACCGAGCCATGCACGCTCGATGGGCTGCACAACCAGCTCTTCAAAACTATGCGCCGATGTTTGTCACGCGCGCTGTTGATATGGGACTATATAGGGATGACCCAGGCACTCATGCGCTGGAAGTGGGTCAACCCTTAAAGCCTTCCCAAACCCACTTGGACACCTAGTTGCACTTGAACCAAGTCGGAGAGAAAATACTGTAATAACATACCCATCTGCCAATTTGGCTGCACGTATGAAATGGGTCCGTCTCACATGAAGTCTTCCACTAATGATCCGGTTGCAGTTTCTGTGGAAGAACTAGATTAGGGAGCAAACCTTCCACTTTTACCTCCATGTGCAAGGGTTGCCCGAGCACTTGAAACATATGTGAAAGTGAAGCTTCCGTCGTCTGATTTACGCAACGTGATTAGTCATAAGCGTAAGATGAGAGAAGCAACCCTCGCACATAACATGTCCCCTCGTGGACACATTCGTGCTAACATCATTGTCAATTGTTGCTGCACTAGAGCACCCGTTCCTTCAATCAGACAGTCGGTGTTCCAGTGATTGCAACATGCAGCACCAATCTGACAACGTCCCCCGAAACGACTGCACGATGAGGAGGAATTGCCTGTCGCTTCATGCTGCTCAACATGGAGGTATCCTCCTATGAAGATCTCAAGGAAAAACTCACATAACCTGAGGGTGTCGGTCAGCGCATTACGAAGCCATCCGCGGGGTAGGAAACAAGCACCTACTGTGGGGGTATTTCCGGGCGTGCGCTCAAAAACAAGAATCGGGGGTAGCCATGCCCTCCTAAATAAGGTTACAATTGGATCTGGGGGTAGCAATCCCCCGGTGTTCCACGTCAATCCATTATTCTGAGAGGACAGTAAGTCTCTGCGAACGGATGATAGCTTAAAAGGGGGTAGTCAAACCTTCCAGGTTGAGTCCGTAATTGAGACTGGGGTGGCAATCCTTGAAATAATGAAAGTGATGCAACAATGTCCACTCTCTCTGAGGACAATAAAACTCAGACATTTTAGACGAAAAGTGAGTCGTCCACCTTTCTGTCCACCTCATCCCACATAATACCGGTATACATGACATGAGATGAGCATGGCGTAGGGTCCAGTAACCAACAACGCCTTGATGCACTCGAAGCCATGATGTAGACTTTGAGTACCTCAATGCAGACTCTGACTCACACAATGTTGGAACTCAAAGAAAACTTAGTCCCGACACAACCATGAACCCCGGGGCAAACAAACCTGGATCAGGGGACCAACGAGAAATTCGGCGTACCTGATCCGGTTCCTCATGTCGCAAGCAGCCAGACCATACCTCGACCCTCTGCCTCTCTTTTGCTAGACAATAACCAAGAGACTCTTAGCGACTTGCGTGCCCGCGTTGATGCTCGAGATAATCAAGACAGGCTCCAGAATCTTGGGATCCGGCAACCCTATCCTCCTGAATGGGATAATATGGTGTACCCTACCAAATACAAGCCATTATCTCTGACTCTATTTGATGGAAAGATATTACCCCATCAATATATGAGATACTTTCATTCCATAATGGACCATTTACCCCGGTATGACGTCTTGCTAACCAAATTGTTCGTCAGAGCACTATCCAGGGTCGCTTTTGAGTGGTTCTGTAGTCTCCCAGATAAATACGTCTCGTCCTTCAAGGATTTGAAGTCCCTCTTCCACTTCTGGTTCTATGAAGGAGGAATGGATATGACTATGTCCTCCCTAATGGACATCACCCAAAGGGATAGAGAACCGACATGAGAATACATAGAACGTTTTCGACAGGCGGTATTGAAGTTGCCTTCCGGTATCCCCGAATCTACACTTGGACATGTGTCGAAAGAACCTCTTACCATCAGTAGACTCTGGACGGCTCTGGCTCGTTCAGTGACTGGACGACATTTATCATAAGTGTCGTTGCTGCAGAAAAGATGAAGTGACATCATTTGTACTCGAGGTGTTTCACGCCGAATTACTAATAGTGGACCTCACAAGGAGAACTTGTGTCTTTAGCATCAGAGCCTGAGCCTTATGTGGAGCTGTATATGGATGTCTACGATCACGCTGATTACGAAGACGGGTGCGTGAACATGATTTTTGATGCTATCGGACCTAGTTTCAATCCGGATAATCATGATGCAGCTGAGGAGGCACCGAATGCCGATGCTGCAAAGTTCATAGAGTTACTGGAGAATGAAAGGACTCCATTATATTCTGGTTGTGAGGATCATTCACTATTGGAGGTGGTTACAAGACTATTGAGTCTCAAGTCCGATTTTAACATGTCTCACAAATGCTACAACCGACTAATGGAGTTGATTATAGAAATCTTGCCGGCGGGTGCTAAATTACCTAAAGACTTCTACCGATCTAAGAGGATGGTGAGATCCCTCTGGATGGGATACGAGAAAACCGATGCATGTCTCAACGGGTGCATGTTGTACTACAAAGATGATAAGGATGAAGATGTGTTCAGATTTTGTGGTGCTTATCGCTATAAGGCAACTGGTACAAAAAGGTCTGTCGGTGCAAGGAAGCTGACGGATTCAATGCACTACTTGACTTTAACGTCACGGTTGCATATGTTGTTTATGGTTAAGGAGACTACCGAAAATATAAGTTGGCACAGGCGAGAACAGTTGAAGGAGTATTGCGATAACATTGTGCAAGCTCGAGCGGGTGTTTCCTCCTGGCTTTTTCGACTCCATGAAACATTTTCCAATTCATATTTCCTATTAGAACCGTGTCGGTGGACTTGTAGGTTATCGGTGGATGTATCCGTTCGAGCGACAGTTGAACCACCTAAAGAGAATGGTAAAAAATAAGGCACTGGTTGAGAGTTCTATTTGTGAAGCATATGTTCTCGAGGAGATTACAAACTTTTATGTCATGTATTTCAAGCCTCATGTTGCTACTAATCGAACGAGAGCTTCGAAAAACGACGACGGGTACTAGGAATCTAATGATGCAATACTGAAAGTATTCAATACTTTCGGTAAGCCTTCGGGCAAAATGAAGAAGAGATATATGAATGACGACGAGCTAAGGGCTGCTCAGTTGTATATATTACTCAACTGCGACAAGGATGAAGTAGAGAAGCTCGAGGGGTAAGTAATTAATACGTCCATGTTTAAGTCATCTCAATGTAATAGTATACGCTAATATTATTACACTAATTAGACGATATTTTGTTATTTTTCAGCACATTTAATGATGAGGCGAGGTCGATGAGACCATACATAACAGATAAAGAAGTAAAATAGGAAATGAGAACTCATTGAAAAGACTAATATTACCTTTTCGTGTTGAAACAATACTTCGACTGTCGCAATTGCCACTGCTATTACCGGCGAAAGAGAGAAATTCATTATTGCCGGGCAAAAGACGGCCGACAACCGAATCAACAGACGGATGGCCGAAGGAGAAGGCCTTGCCTCCAGGAGAGAAGATGACGATGCCGACCTCGGTACCGGAAAGGATGGAGAGCTCGCAAGCCTTCTTAAAAACTCCTGCACGACGCTTAGAGAAGCATACGTCACGAGCCTTTTCGTTGGTGAGGCGCTTGATTTCTATTATCTGTCGGCCTCTTGTTTGTTTCTTAGCCACCATCATTGCCCGTGATAGAGAAAAATCTATGGTAAAAGAAATGTGCGATGGCAATTGGTATACAAAAATAAGATATGTATATATAGGGATGGAGGAGGAGAGAGGGGACATGTCAAGAATATTTTCTTGACATAAAATTGCTTCTTCTTACCATTTTTGGGTACTAATTATTAAGTAGGTAATCTCTCTAAATCAATCAAATATTTAATTTTTGATGAAAAATCAATTAAAGATTTGAATTATATAATATTATGAATAATGCTATTCGTTTTTTCAAACTCTTCCTAATGTGGTAGATAACATAGCAAAATTTTAAATTAAATTAAAATTATAATAGCATCACTTATATAATATTATATATTTTGTGTATATTTTTTTAACCTAAACTACATTGGCGACCATGGGGAGGTTCTTTCTTCCGATCCAACAACTCTCATGCTTCTCTTCTCCTCCTTCTTTCTTGAACCTTTCGATCTCGAGCTCCACCATGATCGACGTCTTCCACTAATTTGACAGGAAAGATGTACATGGAAGAGGACGAGCAGAACGAAGAATAGGTCTCGATCATGATCCAACCTAGCTTTCTCGCCATGTTGAGCATACGGAATGTCGAATCGATGCCAATTTTAATTGAGTTTTTTTTTTTTGCAGCTCGAATGCTTCGATGATTTCACTGTCGCATCTTCGTAGGAAAGGTGACTTCTTTCCTCTTTCTATTTACAATTTTTTTCTCTTACGTTTGAGGGATTTGACTGGTTAATGATGTTTCGTTTAGGTTAATTTCGGATGTGGAGTCGATTTGTCAGCGTTGGCTAGCTGATGGTCCTAAGAACCTAAAAGTACGTTCATTTGCCATAAATTTGTCCCCTTTTCCCCTATAAATTATGTCTATTTTTCATCCACTATGTTGCACGGGAATGGACACGAATCGACGATGTGGACACGAGAATGACACTAATTTTTGGAGTGTCAGTGCTACCTAGTAGAGCATTTACAATTTTTGAAACACTTATGGTGCATTTTGTTCATTTAATGTAATTGTAATCGTAATGGTACAGAGTTTGTAATGTAATAGAATTACAATTATATTACCATGTTTGGTTGGAACATGTAATCAAACCATGTTATGTAAAATTAATTACATTCAAATGTTTAGTTTAACATTTCATGTAATGAAATAATAATTGTTATTTGTATAAAAAATGCCCCTATACTAAATGGAATGTTCAAAACAAGACCAATCATTTTGATTTAGCAACTAACATTTTCGGTCATTAGGAAATTAATAATTAAACGGCAGGGAACTTAGCAAAAGAGAAAATCCACATTATGCAAACTTTCCACTCTCCTCGTCTTCACCCTTTCACCTACAGAAGAGAAGAGAAGAGAAGAGAAGAGAAGAGAAGAGAAAAGATAGGAAGAGTGAAACAACCAGCACAACACAACTAATACCGATGCGGCTAGCATCCACTTGGTGGAAATTGACTAGGCTCCGAGCCGAGTCAAACGCCATACAAAACCCCTACTATTGGATGTTGCTTATAATCAAAACCCCCCATTAGTCCCGACGAAGACGAAGCAGAAGGTCCGCTTGGTATCCACGGAAGTACATCGTCACTGTCGGCACCTTAACCTTCTTCCTCCCGGCAAGGTCAAAGGATGCGTCAAACAGCGAGAACCCCCCTCCACCTGCTTCAGCCTTGCTGCCTCGACTGGGAGACATCCCATTACCGCGACGTATATGGGCTTTGCCAACCACTTCACCAGCGTGCCCGATCCATCGATCACCCCACCCCAACTAGTGGATGGATCGAGTTTGAGATCCGAAGTAAAGACTCCGGAGACCTGCTCCCACCAATACTGACCTCGACTATGTCGATGTAGTAGGACGTGTACATCTTCTCGAGTTGCGGATCGTCAGGGTGAAGGAGATTTACAATGCATGAATTAAATTTAAAATGCATGAATTAGATTTACAATGTAATGCCAATTGCATTACATTGTCTTGTCTAACCAAATACCTGAATTAAATTTAAAATGTAATGCCAATTATATTACATTGTCCAACCCTGCAAACAAAAATGAACACATATATAATCAACATGTTCCATATTGACCTTTATGTAACGAGTAAAAGAATCCATTATTGATTAATGCAAATGGAGTGTGTGGGTCCTGTGAGATTCTATGATTCGGGTTGGTCACGTTTTGAAACCCGACTCATGATCCCGGACATTTTAGCTAAAAAGGAGATACATAGATTCCTATGTTAAAAGTGTTGAAGAGTTTATATATCTCTATGTTGAGGCTGCAGATGTTTGTTGTACAAAATAATCTACTTTATTGTTTCCATATCTTAGTTGAGAAACCCTCGATTTTATAACAGTTGGTCAAATAAAGTAGAATAAATCGCAAAACTGATTTAGCTTGTAGCTCATAGAGCCAATAAATCTGTATGGCTCCATTTGAAAATATTATTCGTCTACTCATGATTAGCCCTATTTAGGTCAGGATTTGACTTTAAAAAGCCATAGTAAGACTTGGATTCTATTCGAGTATAAATGACTTCCTGTTGTTACTCTTCATATGATTGTATTTTGGTTTCAATGACAATTCCTTAGTTAATCCCTTAGTATTTGCATAAGGTGTAAGTCAATTAATGAAATGGATGAACACCAAGAGTAAGAGTCCTTTATAGGTAAAGTAGTGCTTAAAAACAATAGGGTGACTGGGCCTATTCCAGGTTTTGTTCAGTTCAACAGTTGAGCCAATAGCTCCCTTATAATAGGGTTGATCTTGGTTTTGTTCAAATTCTGTTACATACTTGAACTGGTAACTCTTATCCAGGTTTAGTTCAGGCCTTGCTCTAAACATGAACCTTCTAATCCCTCTGGTTCTGGTCCTAAACCAAAAGCCTTATGAAATGGGCACAAGTTCAGGTTCGTTCCAGTTAAATCATGAACTGAAATCCTGATATCCTCTCTGCTTATAAATAGTCCTAGTCAGGCCGAATTACATTATAAAGAGTAAGTTACATTCGACTTATAGATAAATTATAGGATACAAACTTCATTGACCAAGTAACTAAAATAAATCAAACATATCTTGTAGATATTTAGGCCTTCCAAATTCCTTCCTTACAATAGATTGTACTTTCTTGCTAATAAATTAGGAAATTTGCTCTCTATGAATAACTTTGGCATTCTTGTTAATAAATTATGCTTTGTTTCAAATAAACTAAGAAGTACTTCTTGCTAATAAATTACACATATTTGGTAATAGTATATTAATAAAATGTTTCTTCTATTAAGTTTCACAAGTCAAACAAGTAAATAAGAAATTTCATGCTAATATAAATGTGGCCCAATGTGAGAAAAAGTAAAGTGACAACAATATTATTTTGTTGTATTTTTTGATAGATGTCAATTATTACATTTATTATGTATAAAAACATGGCTAACATTGCAAAAATGTTAACATTTCTAATATTTTACTTGTTATGTCTATTAGATTAATATTTTTAATTATATTAACATTGAACTACATAGGAACACATAAGATGATGTCTTAATCGTAACATCATACCTTTTTTCTAATTTTTTGTTGATTTTTAAACTCTTAGCGTGTCGAAACTAAAAGTTCCAACGAGTGTCTAAAAGGCCCTTGAGGTGCTAGGATCACCCTTGTGCCTCTGTTGAGGCTAGGTTCATTTACCTAGGCAGGGCCGGCCCTAGGGTAAGCCGGACATGACTTCGGGCTTGGGCAACTCCCCTCTGCTAGGGCAACCCCCGCGGTTCAGCATGATCCCACTAAAGGTCGAGGTCACGGATGACCCCCTCGGACCTGCTCACAATAAGGATCAAGGGGCAATCAAAATTATCTCCGGATAGAACAATCCAATCCTCC
Organism: Iris macrosiphon; assembly: GCA_036927795.1. Lineage (NCBI taxonomy): Eukaryota > Viridiplantae > Streptophyta > Magnoliopsida > Asparagales > Iridaceae > Iris > Iris macrosiphon. The sequence goes on from JAYESA010000009.1 coordinate 101,993,585, forward strand.
GGGCCGGCCCTGTACCTTGGCACACCTTAGGCGTATGCCTCGTGCACCTCACGACTACTTTTGAGGTGCGTGAGGTTCATTAACCTAGTGTTCTTCTTTCTTATTTTATTTCTTATTTTTTGTTATAAATATATTTTTAGTATATTAATGTTTATATAATAATTTAACTAATAATTATATTTGAGTTAATAGATTTTTATTCTTACTTTTGATGTTATCAAGTTAATCAAAAAAAGATCCTGTGTGGAAAATTGTCACAAACTAGGTCTTAAGGATGGAAACACTAACAAATAATCTAATAAATCAATTTAGCTTTCTATTTAAGAGGTTTTGTATTGGATGACGGTGATGGTAAAGGATGTGAATATGTTAATTGGATGCAGATGATAACATGTATTATGATATTTTTTAGGGTTTTACGAATTTTTTTAATACTATGAACTTCGTGGTAGTTTCTTTTGAGTTTTGGCGACGGTTTAGTGTTAGTTATCTTTATGATTTTATGTAATCCACTTTTTGATGGTGCTCTGAATTGATTAGATTTAATAAGAGTTTGTGTATTTTAAAATATATTATTTAAAAAATTCTGGAGATGTTTGCCTTGCTTTTTTGAAGCAGATGCCTTGCCATGTCGTACTGTGCACCTCACACCTAGGCTCCAGATGATCCTAGCGTCTTGCGTGACACTATGTCTTTTGAAACATTGATTCCAACCCTCTCATCTTAAACTGTCAAAATAATCCAAAATGTTAAACGCATGGTATTCAAAGACGCGTCTTGCAGAAAGGCGCAGTAGTTGCGCCTCGCACCTCACTAGGAAAGACACATTTCTCCAGGCACACCAAGGCGCGCCTTTGGTCCGCCTTTTTGCATGGTTCAACAAGAAAATACATGCCTTATGTTTTTTTTTATTCAAAAAACTTTGAGATAGGGGAGATAATTCTTACCTCATACAAGTAGTTGGTTACACTTGAACTGAAAAAACTAAAATTTACTAAAAATCGGGTAGGGATAATACAAATTATTGTTAATACTGTTGACTGCTACTGTTGCCATGCTAGTTCACTTGGTTATGTTTTAACATATTTTTGTTGGTTTTAATATGTTATTTGTTTTTATTTTTTACGTTACTAATTTATTTATTTATCTATGTATATTATTATTTTTTTTTATATTTGTGTCTCGCTTCGCTCGGGTGCGCGTCTTAACTGCGCCTTGTGCCTCGGATGCTATAGATCTTTTGCATCTCGAGTGCACCTTGAGCCTTTGACTATCTTGACGATACTCATAGTGCGTCTTTGATACCGGAACCAAGTTCTGAACCTTGTTTCTATAAATGCTACTCTATCTTGGCCTGAGAAAATGTCATGAAAAAGGAAGAAACGAGAAGAATGGTTTTTGTTTGGATAGTATAACAAATAAACTGGTAGAGAACAAATCATGAGGTTCGACAATACTTGTATTATATAAATTATTTGACTTCAGGTCTTGCCAAATAACATAGAAGAAGTGTTGGTTTTCCAGCCAAATCTTCAAAGAATATCCTTTTTCCATTATTTTGGATTTTTTGTAAATGATTTGGTAAAAGATTAATAAATGATGAATAGAGAGCATACAATCGGGTCTAAAATTACTCCATATCGACGATCATTATGATTCTCATGTTCTTGAAATATACCTCATATTTATGCAGTTTGATTTTTGCCATTAGCAATATGGTTATTGTTTCACCATCATGATTTACTCAGGTTCTATTTTTCTGTTTATATTTGATATCGGAAAACAATGATCTCTATGTGTCAGTGGTGACGGTAAATAATAATCATAAAAGTTATAGGTTACTTGTAACCATGATGATAATCATAATAAAGTCATAATGATTACTATCTGCTTTGCATTCTGTGCTATTTTTTGAATCATTTCCTAGGTTTAAGAGGCCCCTTGGCTATCCATGCCCACACCTTGTGGCTGCTTGCTTTGTACATTCTAGGTAGAGGCAGAAGCTTAGTTTTGATTTTTGAGATGAAAGTATTTGCTAATCTTCACAGCATGAGTTTCTGCACCAATTTTTTGTAACTTATGGAATTGATAGGAACACGTGCGTGTGTGTAGAAAATGGGAAATGAGATGACACATTCTCAAAGTTGGCTTGGGGATGGCTTATAATCATCCAGTAGACTGTTTCATAGACAATTCAAATCCGGTTGTCATGGTCTCTTCCATGCTCTATAACATTTATCTATGCACTTTATATGCTTTGGAGATCTCTAAATGGGTGAATCATGTTCTCATATTGTTCTTTTCTTAGAAGGATTTTAATAGGGATCCAATCAGTCTGAGTTAGAAAGATGAAAAAAATATGATTTCCATCCTTCGTTTTAGGGAATGAGCATGAAAACCACTAAATTGTTTTTTGAGATAACTCACTAGCTAGTTATTGTAGAAGCATAAAAAATCTATACCATGCGCAACAATAATCAAGAGCCATACGCCAAAGTAATCAAGAGACATGTGCCACAGTGATCAAAAGCCATGCGCTGAAGTGATCCAGAGCCATGTGCCATCCCCAACATTGGTAGTGTTGCTATGTGCCAGCAGTGCCATGCGCCACTACTACCCCATTGGTCTCTATGCACCAGACGAACGTATTCCCAAGGTGCAATCAAAACCGTCATAAAGTAGGATATGACATGTGTCATAAGTATTATGGGCATCAGTAACCCCAGATCTTGAATCACCACGTGGCAGCCTATTGCAACATGCGCCACTATACGACAGCATGAGATGCGCGAGTGCAAGCCTTCTTAAGGCTATAAATAGTATCTCCCACACAAAAAAAAAGGAGAGAGAGAAAGAGAGAGAGAAGAGAGAGAGAGAGAGAGAGAGAGAGAGAGAGAGAGGAAAAGAAGACAGAAGCGCCGCAAGGGACAACCATTGAGTCGTATACTCAAGCTTCCTGAAGCCTCGTCACCCTCCTTGGTCCCGAATCGTCAACGGAGTAAAGGAGCCGCTGTAGTGCTCGATCTCCACAGTCACACTTATCCAGATTCTTATTTTTATTGTACTTAGACTCTACGCATTAGAGGTTCTTTTGTACTATTTTTTTCCAATCAATAAAAAAGAAGTTCGTTCAACATTATCCCGAGTGTTGATTTGGCGATGTCGACAGAAATGACGACTCTATTGGGAAAAGATTTTCCTCCAACTAGAAGCTGGTGATGCAATCGGACGTGGCTAAGTTGGGTTTGACTCAGAGGATGTTGGTTGTTCGCTTCGACCAACAGGCATTCGAAGACATGCGGGACAAACCGAGTTCTTCAATGAGGTCCATACGACCTCCCAAGGCTCACAAGACTTGGGTCGCTAAGGCCGCTGCGCCACGCCCGGGGTAGGTGCCCGATGCATTTTCAACCTTTGTCGCAAATGTACATAAGGTTGACGTATATCCCGCTGACATACCGAGTTATATAGGGAGGTCCGTACGACCTCACAAGACTCGCAAGATTTGGGTCGTCAAGGCCGTTGCACCGAACCCAAAATCTGTCCCAAAAGCATGGCCAACCTCCGTCGCAGATGCACGTGAGGTTGGAGCGCATCCCATCTCCATCTCCGAAGCGGCTCTTGAGAGGAACGAGGCTGAGTCTAAAGAGACGTGCCTACAGCCTGAACCACGCAAGAGAAGACGTGTCATGCCAGAACATGGGCCCACGAATTCCTCTACAGGCAAAGCTGTCTTCAACAAGGACTCCTATGGTTCTGACTTGGATTCCCTATACTATGCGCCTAAGAGCGCTGGTTCAAGGAAACCCAAACCAACCGAGCCATGCGTGCTCGATGGGTAGCGCAACCAGCTCTTCAAAACCATGCGCCGCTGTTTGTCACGCGCGCTGTTGATGTGAGACTATATAGGGATGACCCAGGCACTCATGCGCCGAAAGTGGGTCAACCCTTAAAGCCTTCCCAAGCTCACTTGGACACCCAGTTGCACTTGAACCAAGTCGGAGAGAAATACTGTGATGACATACCCATCTGCCCAGTTTGGCTGCACGTATGAAATGGGTCCGTCTCACATCAAGTCTTCCACTAATGATCCGGTTGTAGTTTCTGCTGAAGAACTAAATTAGGGAGCAAACCTTCCACTTTTACCTCCATGTGCAAGGGTTGCCCGAGCACATAAAACATGTGTGAAAGTGAAGCTTCTGTCGTCTGATTTACGCAACGTGATTAGTCATAAGCGTAAGACGAGAGAAGCAACCCTCGCACATAACATGTCCCATCGTGGACACATTTGTGCCAACATTATTGTCAACTGTTGCTGTACTAGAGCACCCGTTCCTTCAATCAGACAGTCGGTGTTCCAGCGATTGCAACATGCAGCACCAATCTGACAACGTCCCCCGAAACGACTGCACGACGAGGAGGAATTGCCTGTCGCTTCATACTGCTCTACATGGAGGTCTCCTCCTATGAAGATCTCAAGGAAAAACTCACATAACCTGAGGGTGTCGGTCAGCGCATTACGAAGCCATCCGCGGGGTAGGAAACAAGTACCTACTGTGGGGGTATTTCAGGGCGTGCGCTCGAAAATAAGAACCGGGGGTAGCCATGCCCTCCTAAATAAGGTTGTAATTGGAGCTGGGGGTAGCAATCCCCCGGTGTTCTACGTCAATCCATCATTTTGAGAGGACAGTGAATCTCTGCGAACGGATGATAGCTTAAAAGGGGGTAGTCAAACCTTCCAGGTTGAGTCCGCAATTGAGACTGGGGTGGCAATCCTTAAAATAATGAAAGTGATGCAACAATGTCCACTCTCACTGAGGACAATGAGACTCATACATTTAGACGAAAAGTGAGTCGTCCACCCTTCCGTAAACCTCATCCCACATAATGCCGGTATACATGGCATGAGATGAGCATAGCGTAGGGTCCAGTAACCAACAATGCCTTGATGCACTCGAAGCCATGATGTAGACTTTGAGCACCTTAACGCAGACTCTGACTCACACAGTGTTTGAACTCAACCATGAACCTCGGGGGCGAACAAACCTGGATCAGGGGACCAACGAGAAATTCGGCGTGCCTGACCCGGTTCCTCATGTCGCAAGCAGCCAGACCATACCTCGACCCTCTGCCTCTCTTTTGCTAGACAATATCCAAGAGACTCTTAGGGACTTGCGTGCCCGCGTTGATGCTCGAGATAATCAAGACAAGCTCCAGAATCTTGGGATCCGGCATCCCTATCCTCCTGAATGGGATAATGTGGTGTACCCTACCAAATACAAGCCATTATCTCTGACTCCATTTGATGGAAAGATATCACCCCGTCAATATATGAGATACTTTTATTCCACACTCCCAGATAAATACGTCTCATCCTTCAAGGATTTGAAGTCCCTCTTCCCCTTCTGGTTCTATGAAGGAGGAATGGATATGACTATGTCCTCCCTAATGGACATCACCCAAAGGGATAGAGAACCGACATGAAAATACATCGAACGTTTTCGACAGGCGGTATTGAAGTTGCCTTCCCGTATCCCCGAATCTACACTTGGACATGTGTCGAAAGAACCTCTTACCATCAGTAGACTCTGGACGCCTCTGGCCCGTTCAGTGACTAGACGATATTTATCATAAGTGTCGCTGCTGCAGAAAAGATGATGTGACATCATTTGTACTCGAGGAGTTTCACGCCGAATTACTAATAGTGGACCTCACACGGAGAACTTGTGTCTTTGGCATCGGAGCCTGAGCCTTATGTGGAGCTGTATATGGATGTCCCACGCTGATTATGACGACGGGTGCATGAACATGATTTTCGATACTGTCGGACCTAGTTTCAATCCGGATAGTCATGATACAGCTGAGGAGGCATCGAATGCCGATGCTACAAAGTTCATAGAGTTACTGGAGAATGCAAGGACTCCATTATATTCTGGTTGTGAGGATCATTCACCATTGGAGGTGGTTACAAGACTATCGAGTATCAAGTTCGATTTTAACATGTCGTAAAAATGCTACAACCGACTAATGGAGTTGATTATAGAAATCTTGCCGGCGGGTGCTAAATTACCTAAAGACTTCTACCGATCTAAGAGGATGGTGAGATCCCTCTGGATGGGATACGAGAAAACCGATGTATGTCTCAACGGGTGCATGTTGTACTACAAAGACGACAAGGATGAAGATATGTTCAGATTATGTGGTGCTTATCGCAACAAGGCAACTGGTACAAAAAGGTCTGTCGGTGCAAGGAAGCTGACGGATTCGATGCACTACTTGACTTTAACGCCGCGGTTGCATGTGTTGTTTATGGTTAAGGAGACTACCGAAAACATGAGTTGGCACAGGCGAGAACAGTTGAAGGAGTGTTACGATAACATTGTGCAAGCTCGAGCGGGTATTTCCTCCTGGCTTTTTCGACTCCATGAAACATTTGCCAATTCATATTTCCTATTAGAACCGTGTCGGTGGACCTGTAGGTTATCGGTGGATGTATTCGTTCGAGCGACAGTTGAACCACCTAAAGAGAAAGGTGAAAAACAAGGCACTGGTTGAGAGTTCTATTTGTGAAGCATATGTTCTCGAGGAGATTACAAACTTTTATTTCATGTATTTCAAGCCTCATGTTGCTACTAATCGAATGAAAGCTTCGAGAAACGACGACGGGTACTAGGAATCTAATGATGCAATACTGAAAGTATTCAATACTTTCGGTAAGCCTTCGGGCAAAATGAAGAAGAGATATATGAATGACGATGAGCTAAGGGCTACTCAGTTGTATATATTACTCAACTGCGATAAGGATAAAGTAGAGAACCTCGAGGGGTAAGTAATTAATACGTCCATGTTTAAGTCATCTCAATGTAATAGTATACGCTAATATTGTTACACTAATTAGACAATATTTTGTTGTTTTTCAGCATATTTAATGATGAGGCGAGGTCGATGAGACCATACATAACAGATAAAGAATTAAAACAGGAAATGAGAACTCTTTTTTTTTCTTGGTTGAGTGCATATGTAAGGAGCTCGCTAATTTTTTTTTGTAAATGCACTTTACAAAATAATTAACGGAACGTTGAACTTAATTTCTTATCTTGTGGTATTTAGGTCGATCGTCCAGATGCAACACTTGAGAATAAATCTATTAGAACTCTAGCTAATAGGCCAATTTGTGCCGTCAAAATCTGACCAAGCTATTTTGTAAATGGGTTTAGGTTCAAGTAAACAACTGCTCCGATCAGACAGCTTCCTAGATCTCGATTTCATAAAAAATAGTTGTTTGTGTATCAGATCTTTGAACTACAAAGATGTCGATACATACAATGATTTTTATGATGTCTTACGGGAGATTGTGGAGTTGACTTATAATTATGTAATAGAGCCTGCTAAGATCGTATTATTCAGGTGTGATTGGTTCGATTCGATCCAAGATCAAGGTTGAAAAATAGATAAGCATGATCTTGTGGATATAAACTATCGACGTTGATATCAAGGCTATGAACCATTTTTCCTATCAAGTTAGGCTCAGCTCATGTATTTCACAACTTATCCTAAACGGGGAACAACGAGGTTGGACTAGTGGGCAGTATGCAATATCAAAGCTCTAAATACTTTTGACGTTGACGAAATAACTTATCCGAATGATGAGCTACCTCTTGTAACAAATATTGTAGATGTGGACTTAGTGGAAGTTTCTAACTAGACGTCTAATCATGTAGAAGAGGTAGAATTATCTGAAGAGTAAGGCGAAGTAGATGAAAGTGAAGATGAGGAGGAAAATGAAGGGGACAACGAGAAAAATGAAGAAGAATTTTTCAGAAGAGGATTGAAAATAAAATGAAATCTATTTAGTCTTCTGACATGCCCGGATTTGTCTCCTATAGACTTATCGTTGTATCATCTTTCTGGATTGGACTTCTTAGATGTATTATCTTTCTGGATTAGACTTATGGTTATTATGTAGACTTATTTACAACTTGAGAAATTGGATTTCCTTCTCTATATATCATATTGTGCTTATCTTATTTAACATTTGATTTAGTATTATTTTGTGATGTTATTGTACTTTAGCTGTGGAATGTAAAAATCTATTTAGTGACATGTACTTGTGGCTATGTACTATATTTTTCTTCTTTTCATTTAGTGATATGTACTGTATTTAAACTGTTTCTTTGTAACTTTTATTTTGTCTATCATAAGTCAGATATGACAGGACGACGCGGATCGTTCAGTTAGTCTAGAGGTAGAGTATCTAAACGACATATTACTTCGATTGATAGTTCTCCTTCGGGACATGGTACTGGATCCGGACCCTCGTCTCCCATTACTCAAGTCTTTTGATCACTATCTCCTATTGGCAGTACTCCTGGGATGAGCAGTTCCAGGCCTGAGACTACTCCTACGTCCACTTTGGATCGTTGGTGAGGAACATTATGAATTAAGAGCAAATACATAAGGCACGTCTAGGCGCACATTTTCTTGTTGGCGTCTTGGTGTGGGACTCTCCTGGAGAATGATGCATTGCCTAGTGAGGTTATAGCTGGTGTGCCTTACTGCGAGGTGCACCTTTGACTACACTCTGGGATGTGTTCGATACAGTGTCCGACATGACACGACTCAAATTTTTGGTGTGTCCATGCTTTCTAGTATTTAATGTACTCCATTTCCATCGTACTAATCTTGGAACCCTTAGATTCAAACTCTCTCCAAACTTCCATTTGGAGTCTAATGCTTCTCGAATATCGCCAAATCATACAATATCATCACCAAACAACATACACCATGTAACTTCATCAAATGAAATTTCTGTTTTGGTTTAATTAAATGTTGTTCTACAGTTTTCCAAGAATAAATTGTTGGAGACTAAGTAAGTCTATGTATCTACGCCATGCGCCTCACGCTATGACTGACAACATCAGTCTTCCTATTTGATAATTGTATGTAGATGGAAAATAAGTAGATTTTAGATGTAATATTTGGCCATATCTGATTTTGGGTGTTCTGAAGTTGTATGTTCAATTTTGGAGTTCCTGCTTTAGTTATTCTTTATGCTGTGCTGTAATTTTGGTACTGGAACCTTCAAGTTGCATGTGCGTATGCTTTTCTTATGCTCTTTGTTTCGTAGCTAACATTTCTTTATCTTGAGCTTATTTATTTTCTATTAGTTGTTTGAATGTATCGTATGATTTGTCAAAGAAACCAGAGAAGCAGTACCTAACCCCAGTAAAGAAAGGACATAATGACCAATTACATGATATGATCAGTGATCATGTTGGATTTCTAATGGATTGGCCAAAACGACAGGATCATGATATTATTAATTTATTTTGCATTGAATTGTTCATAGCTGATGCGAGTGTTCTTGATTACGTTGAATTTGTTATCTTTTAGTCTACAATTAGTAATTACAGATGACTAGTATATATGGTTATGTTTGATCTGCATGGAATTTGTCAATTCTAATCTTCAATTAGTCTTTTTCTGTCATTGTTTCTGCTGAACAAAGGAATATGAACTATACGCCTAAAGATGTCCCTCTCTGTGGTGACCTGAACTTTTTCGAGTAGCAACATCTAGGCTGTCACCTAGTTCTGGTAGGCCGAATGCGTCTAGCTCTACCCTAAAATCTGGTTGTTCATCCTCATCCATACATCCTATCTACAACTAGCTTTAGTTGGTGGTTTTACATACCTGAATAAATTATAGGAGATGCATAGTTTAAAGTATCGGCCGATACCGATCCGATACGGCCGATACCGATACAGTTTGGCATGTCCCAATCCGATACCGACCGATATCCGATACTGACCGATTCCGACATTAGAGGTCTCTTTTTCGATCAATTCGACAAAAAATATTGAATTAAAAAACCAATTAGCAAGGGTGTAAAAGTATAGTAAAGTTATAAAAATATATAAAAGAGAAAAATTTATCTATCGCATATAAATCAATCGACAATGATGACTACTATTTCATTCAATATCAAAAATACTAAAAAACAATACTGGAAATACTTTAAATTATGCATAAATGTATAAAATATATTCTTGAAAATGTTAATAATTTACTAATAGTTGTTTGCTTTCCGATACCAAAAAATTCGATACTCCGATCCGAAATCGCCGATACTACCGATACCGCCGATCCCGATACTCATAGGAAATGTCCGATACCGATTCCGATACCGATACTTTGAACCTTGAGGAGATGGTGGTGACAGTCGAGCACCATATTTCAGTGAATGAAAAAAATGTTATGAGATACAAAGTCACGGAGTCTTGGAACATTATTTATATCATATTATTGACAGATCTGGGTATCCACTGTGTATAAACTATCTATATGCCATCAACAGTTTGAGTTCATGTCACAACTCTATTTGTTATTCATTTATGTTTTTTAATCAAATGTTTGCACTAGTGATTTTGGAAGCTATGCATACTCATTTAACTTTTTAACTATTGTTTTCTTCTTCGTTTTTTACAGTTCTCTTGGAATTGAGATTTGTCCAACAATTAGTTGCATTCAAACCAATATCATTGCCCCAAATGCAAACATTGGAAGGACTTATTATCCTTTACCTTGGTTGTCTCAGCCTTCTTATCCGAAGGTCAGACATATGAATGTTTTTGCAAGTCTTAAAGTTGAACATCATAAGGCATTTCCAAAACTTAATTGTAGTTCACCGAGCTACAGAAGATGTTCTCCAATTTTCTTCTCTGGAGCGAAAGGAAACTCAAAGAGTGAAAATGAGGTAATATATCTTCATTTCTCGCACAAAATTTATTTAAGCTATTTTACTTTAATATGCATTATGTACTAAACCTTCACTCACCTTGTGCCTTCATAACCTGGAGATATATTGTATTATCTATTTTACTTTGTGTAGTCACGATATCTTTTTATATTCATCTATATTCAGAAATGCTTCTCGCTTATATTCTATGGGCCTGTTAAGACAGCTTTAAGTTTAGAATCATGTGTATTCATTGAAATCAGATGGTGCATCATATTACACAACATCATTGAAATATTGCCAACTATTATGCAAAGATAATTTTATGACTTCGCTCTTGTTTTTTAACTGTATTTTGTTGGGATTTCGTGGAATTTATTGATTTGGGTGGAACTACCTGCAGCCATTTTCTTGGGATCCCTTGAAGAGAGTCCTAAGTGGTTTTAAGAAAGGGCTTATAATACAAGATTTATTGAGGGAACAGATGCAAAAAGAGGAGTTTGATGGCAATGGAGGTGGTGGCAGTCCTATTGGAGGAGGTGGTGATGGGTTTGGTGGTGGAGAAGATGAAAGTTTCTCTGGTATCTTGAATGAGCTGCTACAAGTGGTTCTAGCGACTATTGGATTTATATTTGTGGTAATTATCATATTTTTATCAAAATTTCCTGTCAATAACTTTAACTCTCATTGAAGCTCCCTACATATTGATTTCTGGCACACTGCTAAAATGCTTATATTTATACAACCATACAATTTGTAGAATCTAAAAAATCCATGCATCTGCTTTAAGTACGATATTTTATTTAATAATCCATCTATTGTATTTTAGTTAGTTGGAAAGTAATTATAGATGGTTTCCCCCATGAGTTTTAGGTTCTATGATATGGTAGGGCATGACGCAACATCATATACAAGTAGATAATCATCTTCTAGATGTGAACAATGGTATTAAGCAAGGGAAAGACATAGACATGACTAATAGGATGCAAGGCAGGCATCGTGTTGAATGTTTTGTGATGAATCTAGGAGGACTGTCCACAAGCTTCAGCCACCCTAGAGCATGCAATAAAATATTTTTATAAATTAATTGAATATTCATGTATAAAAAAAAGTAATCCATATTATAAAATAATACTTCTAAATTGATGATGGCAGGCCAGTCTGTAGAGTCCTTTGGTTGGGAAAGGCTGGCCCTTGGTTCAGGACACAGGGGGTACAGTAAGTAACCGACCCTTTATTCTAAAAGGAAAATATGTTTTGTTTAATTTCATCAAGAGATTCTATGATGTAATATGGAATTACAGCTATAAAATAAGATTTCGAATCCAATTTAGCAAGTAATGGGTTTTTTTGTATCATAACTGCTCCTTGTGCCTCGGACGCTATGGATCTTTTGCATCTCGAGTGCGCCTTGAGCCTTTGACTATCTTGACGATACTCATAGTGAGTCTTTGATACCGGAGCCAAGTTCTGAACCTTGTTTCTTTAAATGCTACACTATCTTGGCCTGAGAAAATGTCATGAAAAAGGAAGAAATGAGAAGAATGGTTTTTGTTTGGATAGTATAACAAATAAACTGGTAGAGAACAAATCATGAGGTTCAACGATACTTGTATTATATAAATTATTTGACTTCAGGTCTTGCCAAATAACATAGAAGAAGTGTTGGTTTTCCAGCAAAATTTTCAAAGAATGTCCTTTTCCCATTATTTTGGATTTTTTGTAAATGATTTGGTAAAAGATTAATAAATGGTGAATAGAGAGCATACAATCGGGTCTAAAATTACCCCATATCGACGATCATTATGATTCTCATGTTCTTGAAATATACCTCATATTTATGCAGTTTGATTTTTGCCAATAGCAATATGGTTATTGTTTCACCATCATAATTTACTCAGGTTCCATTTTTCTCTTTATATTTGATATCAGAAAACAATGATCTCTATGTGTCAGTGGTGACGGTAAATAATAATTATCATAAAAGTTATAGGTTACTTGTAACCATGATGATAATCATAATAAAGTCATAATGATTACTATCTGCTTTGCATTATGTGCTATTTTTGAATCATTTCCTAGGTTTAAGAGGTCCCTTGGCTATCCATGCCCACACCTTGTGGCTGCTTGCTTTGTACATTCTAAGTAGAGGCATAAGCTTAGTTTTGATTTTTGAGATGAAAGTATTTGCTAATCTTCACAGCATGAGTTTCTGCACCAATTTTTTGTAACTTATGGAATTGATAGGAACACGTGCGCATGTGTAGAAAATGGGAAATGAGGTAACACATTCTCAAAGTTGGCTTGGGGATGGCTTATAATCATCCAGTAGACTGTTTCATGGACAATTCATATCCGGTTATCATGGTCTCTTCCATGCTCTATAACATTTATCTATGCACATTATATGCTTTGGAGATCTCTAAATGGGTGAATCATGTTCTCATATTGTTCTTTTGTTAGAAGGATTTCAATAGGGATCTAATCAGTCTGAGTTCGAAAGCTGAAAACAATATGATTTCCATCCTTCGTTTTAGGGAATGAGCATAAAAACCACTAAATTGTTTTTTGAGATAACTCACTGGCTAGTTATTGTAGAAGCACAGAAAATCTATACCATGCGCAACAATGATCAAGAGCCATACGCCAAAGTAATCAAGAGCCATGCGCCGCAGTGATCAAAAGCCATGCGCCGAAGTGATCCAGAGCCATGTGCCATCCCCAACATAGGCAGTGTTCCTATGTGCCAGCAGTTCCATGCGCCACTACTACCCCATTTGTCTCTATGCGCCAGACGGACGTATTCCCAAGGTGCAATCAAAACCGTCATAAAGTAGGATATGACATGTATCACGAGTATTATGGGCATCAGCAACCCTAGATCTCGAATCACCACGTGGCAGCCTATTACAACATGTGCCACTATACGACAACATGAGATGCGCGCGTGCATGCCTTCTTAAGGCTATAAATAGTCTCCCACACAAAAAAAGAGGAGAGAGAGAGAGAGAGGAGAAGAAGACAAAAGTGTCGCAAGGGACAACCATTGAGTCGTATACTCAAGCTCCTTGAAGCCTTGTCACCCTCCTTGGTCCCGAATCGTCAACGGAGTAAAGAAGCCGCTGCATTGCTCGATCTCCACCGTCACACTTGTCCATATTCTTATTTTTATTGTACTTAGACTCTACGCATTAGAGTTTCTTTTGTACTATTTTTTTTCCAATCAATAAAAAAGAAATTCGATCAACATTATCCCGAGTGTTGATTTGGCGATGTCGACAAAAATGATAACTCTATTGGGAAGAGCTTTTCCTCCAACTAGAAGCTGGTGACGCAATCGAACGTGGCCAAGTTGGGTTTGACTCAGAGGATTTTGGTTGTTCGCTTCGACCAACAGGCATTCGAAGACATGCGGGACAAGCCGAGTTCTTCAATGAGGTCCACACGACCTTCCAAGGCTCACAAGACTTGGGTCGCCAAGGCTGCTGTGCCATGCCCGGGGTCGGTGCCCGATGCATTTTCAACCTTTGTCGAAGATGAACATGAGGTTGACGTATATCCCACTGACATACCGAGTTATACAAGGAGATTCGTACGACCTCACAAGACTCGCAAGATTTGGGTCGTCAAGGCCGTTGTACCGAATCTGAAATATGTCCCAAAAGCATGGCCAACCTCCACCGCAGAAGCACATGAGGTTGGAGCGCATCCCATCTCCATCTCTGAAGCGGCTCTTGAGAGGAACGAGGTTGAATCTAAAGAGACGTGCCCACAGCGTGATCCATGTAAGAGAAGACGTGTCGTGCCAGAATATGGGCGCACGAATTCCCCTACAGGCAAAGCTGTCTTCAACAAGGACTCCTATGGTTCTGACTTGGATTTCCTATACTATGCGCCTAAGAGTGCTGGTTCAAGGAAACCCAAACCAACCGAGCCATGCGTGCTCGATGGGTTGTGCAACCAGCTCTTCAAAACCATACGCTGTTGTTTGTCACGCACACTGTTGATGTGAGACTATATAGGGATGACCCAGGCACTCATGCGCCGGAAGTGGGTCAACCCTTAAAGCCTTCCCAAACCCACTTGGAAACCCAGTTACACTTGAACCAAGTCGGAGAGAAAATACCATGATGACATACCCATCTGCCCAGTTTGGCTGCACGCATGAAATGGGTCCGTCTCATATCAAGTCTTCCACTAATGATCCGGTTGCAGTTTCTGCAAAAGAACTATATTAGGGAGCAAACCTTCCACTTTTACCTCCATGTGCAAGGGTTGCCCGAGCACATGAAACATGTGTGGAAGTGAAGCTTCCGTCATCTGATTTACGCAACGTGATTAGTCACAAGCGTAAGACGAGAGAAGCAACCCTTGCACATAATATGTCCCCTCGTGGACATTTGTTCCAACATCATTGTCAATTGTTGCTGCACTAGAGCACCCGTTCCTTCAATCAGACAGTCGGTGTTCCAGCGATTGCAACCCGCAGCACCAATCCGATAACGTCCCCCAAAACGACTGCACGACGAGAAGGAATTACATGTCGCTTCATGCTGCTTAACATGGAGGTCTCCTCCTATGAAGAAGATCTCAAGGAAAATCTCACATAACCTGAGGGTGTCGGTCAGTACATCACGAAGCTATCCGCGGGGTAGGAAACAAGCACCTACTGTAGGGGTATTTCATGGCATGCGCTCGAAAACAAGAACTGGGGGTAGTCATGCTCTCCTAAATAAGGTTGCAATTGGAGCTGGGGGTAGCAATCCCCCGGTGTTCCACGTCAATCCATCCTTCCGAGAGGATAGTGAATCTCTGCGAACGGATGACAGCTTAAAAAGGGATCGTCAAACTTTCCAGGTTGAGTTCGCAATTGAGACTGGGAATGGCAATCCTTCAAATAATGAAAGTGATGCAACAATGTCCACTCTCCCTGAGGACAATGAGACTCAGACATTTGAGACGGAAAGTGAGACGTCCACCATTTCGTCCACCTTATCCCACGTAATGCCGGAATACATGGCATGAGATGAGCATGGCGTAAGGTCCAGTAACCAACAACGCCTTATACTCGAAGCCATGATGTAGACTTTGAGCACCTCAATGCAGATTCTGACTCACATAATGTTAGAACTCAAAGAAAACTTAGTCCTGACACAACCACGAACCCCGGGGCGAACAAACCTGGATCAGGGGACCAACAAGAAATCTGGCGTGCCTGACCCGGTTCCTCATGTCGCAAGCAGCCAGACCATACCTCGACCCTCTGCCTCTCTTTTGCTAGACAATATCCAAGAGACTCTTAGGGACTTGTGTGCCCGCATTGATGCTCGAGATAATCAAGACATGCTCCAGAAGCTTAGGATCCGGAACCCTATCCTCTTGAATGGAATAATATGGTGTACCCTCCCAAATACAAGCCATTATCTCTGACTCCATTTGACGAGAAGACATCACCCCGTCAATATATGAGATACTTTTATTCCACAATGGACCATTTACCCCGTCAATATATGAGATAATGTGGTGTACCCTCCCAAATACAAGCCATTATCTCTGACTCCATTTTCAAAATTCCCTGTCAATAACTTTAACTCTCATTGAAGCTCCCTACATATTAATTTCTAGCACACTGCTAAAATGCTTATATTTATACAACCATACCTTTTGTAGAATCTAAAAAATCCATGCATCTGCTTTAAATACGATATTTTATTTAATAATCCATCTACTGTATTTTAGTTAGTTGGAAAGTAATTATAGATGGTTTCCCCCATGAGTTTTAGGTTCTATGATATGGCAGGGCATGACGCAACATCATATACAAGTAGATAATCATCTTCTAGATGTGAACAACGATATTAAGCAAGGGAAAGACATATAGACATGACTAATAGGATGCAAGGCAGGCATCATGAGTGTTTTGTGAAGGATCTAGAAGGTTGAATGTTTTGTGATTAATCTAGGAGGACTGTCCACTAGCTTCAGCCACCCTAGAGCATGTAATGAAACATTTTTATGAATTAGTTGAATATTCATGTATAAAAAAAAGTAATCCATATCATAAAATAATACTTCTATTTGAAATGTCTGTATCCCGTATTTGATTGTGTGCCCTTATATGTATCCGTGTCGGTATTCGTGCAACATAGTTTTTTGGAGTTATTTTTATTTGTTTCTTTATAATTTCTATTTTTGATCCTAAAAAGAGGCATTACTATAGATTTTCTCCCAGTTAGAACATTCTTTGTTGGAAACAAAGAAAGGTTGAATTCTCTTACATTTTGAGCACTTTCAGTCACTAGTTTATATTACAACTACTCTAATCTCTTTTGGGAAAGAGATAGGTGCCCTGAAATAAGAAATAATGTCACTATGGAACCTAAGAACTAAAGGATTATAAGCAAATTGACTTGATGCGACCAGGTTACAAATTTTAGTCATGTGCTCAGCCCTTGTCAACCAAATAAAGTTTCAGTAGTAGTGATCTTATTGTAGAAAAGATCTTTAAACTTCAGATTAGGCAGCGGACGACATTCTCCTGATAAATGAATTTTCTCACCCTGACAATTGCAGAAAAAGAGTCTAATATTCAGAAGACCTACATATTCTATTATCAGAAAGTTGCATGAAAGATAGTGGTCATTCAATCCATTCTTGGATGCCCTGTGGACGTCTTATTGGATATCTCTAGTCATGACCAAATGCAGAAGTTATGCTACTTTGTGTCTAGTTCCTGAAATAGTCTTTATTTGTGAGCGTTAAGTGTATAGAGCTACAGAGATGTGAGGTAAGAAAGCTTTAAGTCATCTTTCTTGAATTCTTGATCCTTCTATTTTGTTTATCATTAAAATGGTCAGAATGCCACATTAATAATTTTTCTGTAGACATAGTACAATTTATAAAAGAAAGTTCAATGAAAAACTAAATGAAACTAAAATGGATTTTGTCAGAAGTGTGTTATTCTAGAAGCTGTAGTATGCTGTCATGTCTGTATTCAAGTAATTTAAGCCTGATCAATCCAAGAACTGTTTGTCCCATTCATAAAGGTAAACACGATGCATTCATGTAGCATTTTATCAGCATAAAATGATTGACTGCCTGATAACAAGGGCAGTCACTGAGCCGGGCATGTTGATGCTTGACTCATTTATGGCCTGAAATTATCGAGCCTAGTTCTAGCTCAATCTTCGAGCTTGATCTCTACTCGAGAAAGAGCCCATTAGGCCATTGGCTGCCTTATTTTGTATCAACACTACTGTCCATGTATATGGAGGAAAGTGTCATAAGGCCATGATTCGAGCTTGTTTATGAGCTCCTAATCTGAAATTCCTATATTGAAGCTTGGAAACATAGCTCATTTCCATGTTCTAGCTTAATGAAGCTGAGTCAAGCTTTTATCGAGCTGGTCAAATCAAGCTTATGAGCTGCTATGTTCATTTGCACCCTTAAACAGCTTCTAGATAAACCGTAAATGGGATCTACTTTTACTTTTAACCATGATTTTTTTGTACCTTTGTCTAAGGTTCTTTTGGTTTGATGTAAATGAATATCCATGCAACATTTGTTGCACCATTTACATCATTTCCAATGTTTGTTTGATGTGAATGATGGAAATGGTGCAACACGTGTGCATCAATTCCCCAACTAGGCATGCGATTGGCATGTTTTAGACTACAGTATAATTTTTTGATTTGTTTGGACATATCTCACATTACATATTTAGACCCATTAAAGTCTGTTTTGGGCTTGGGGTTAAGGTGGAGTATTTCATGTGGCTTGGTAAAACGTCATCTAGGTATGAACTCTGCTATTGACAGGACCCCAATAAATGGAGCAAAATATGACCTACTTCTAAAAAATTGAACTTGTTTCTTTGTGAGACATAAAAATGCTACCTAAAAGGATTATATGGCCAAACTGGTCAAAACTATTGTAGATCAGACCAAAATCAAGCCATTTTCTAGATAGGATAATCCTATTGTCCCATTCTAGATGTACTCCATTCCCAAAGGTGCTTCCATAGTGAACTGAAACACAAAATGAGATGTGAACTAATTTATTTGTACATCCCTAAACAAGAAAGCATAATTTGACATACAAAACAAAATTTAGATCTAAAGTAGAGGTGGTCAGTTATCCAATAGTATGCTCAGGGAACTTGATGCTGCTTGAATTATTGGCCCTTTAAGAAGTCGAATATTTTGGCCAGTTAGGATCTTGCTAACTCAAGATATGGAAGATGACAAACAATATATCATAGATTTTTTTAACTGACAATCTAACACATGCTATGTGGTTGGAACATGACCATCAGGAAGTGACTTATAGGAGAAGATAAGTGATGTGAATATACTTGTAAAATAGATCACATATATGTTTAGTGACCGTCGAAGATAGTGCAATTCATGTTGACGCAAATGTGACTAGTGCAGCATACGATGAAACCAATTACTTCATTTTCTGGAGTAGTTATCGATATTGCTATCCTGGTCCTTGCAAAGAATATTAAGTTTGGTACTTTGTTTTATATTGTGCATAGGTCTCTATCAGCAACAACCATGTCTGTATTTTCTTAGTATCTTACGGTGGCACCAAAAGTGTCAAGGTCTAGTGTTAGGAACAGGACAAACCCATCCCCTATTAAACACTTTCATGAGAGTAGCATACTATGCTCTCTATGGGTGCCAGGGTTTTTGTCTTAGCATCAATAATTGCCATATGTCGATGTGTTATTCGGTCCTATAGGGACCATAAACATCAAGCTCCAGTGTTAGTTAAAGGACTAAAGGTCACATACGAAGAAATTTGGATTCAGTGACAGGACAAGTAAATCCCTAACCCGAATCCTACATAGACCCAAAACTTCAAGTAAGACACTAAAATCACAATACGATATCGTATGACATATTTCTTTGGCCAGTTAGGACGCTGCATTAAATCATCTAATCTTCCAAATCTACTGATGTCGTTGATTTTGTATTGTATTTAATATGTCAAGAGTTAGCTATCACTTGCTCTGAGGTAGTGTATCATGGGTTGCTTATTTGCTGACAGAACAAAAATCACATTTAAATGGTATTGTGTTGCAAGGACACATATACAACATTGTATAGATACAACACCTACTTTGTTGTATCCTAGTATGTTGGATTCGTAGTTTGAATCATCGGCCGATACCGATCCGATAGCCGATACCGATACAGTTTGGCATGTCCTTACCCAATACCGACCGATATTCGATGCTGATCGATACCGACATTAGAGGTCTCTTTTCCGGTCAATTCAACAAAAAAAATTTGAATTGAAAATACCAATTAGCAAGGGTATAAGACCATAGTAATGTTGTAAAAACATATAAAAGAGAAAAATTTATCTATCGCATTTTAATCAATCGACAAGGGTGACTACTATTTCATTCAATATCAAAAATACTAAGAAACAACACTGGAAATACTTTAAATTATGTATAAATGTATAAAATATATTCTCGAAAATGTTAATAATTTACTAATAGTTGTTTGCTTTCCGATACCAAAAATCTGATACTCCGATCCGAAACCGCCGATACTATTGATACCGCCGATCCCGATACTTATAGGAATGGTCCGATATCGATTTTGATACCGATACTTTGAACCTTGGTTGGATTGTCCATGTCCTGTCCAATACTTGTTTGACATGACATGTCATAAAACATTGTACAGATACAACACCTACTTTGTTATATCCCTAGTATGTTGGATTATCCATGTCCTTTCCAATTCTTGTTTGACACGACAGGTCGTGGACACGGTTTATGGAGTTCCCATGCTTCCTAGGTTAAGAGATAGTTCATTGAGAAATATTTTGGATGATCTTATAATTAACTTCCAAATTGTTTGGATTGTCATCTTACCTCTTAGTCAATATTCTTTAAAAGTTTATGGAACATGGAGGGTATTCCTTGGCTGCATGAGCTTAAACTCCATAGTCCATATCCAAAAGATAAGTCTACCTACCCGCCAGATAGCCATCACCTTCATCGTAGCTTACGACTACCTTGGTTAAATATTTGCACCAACATAGAGGTTGACCTCAGTTTGGCGACCGGTTATAAAAACTTTTTTTTCTTTTATGGAGCTTCCTTTGCTCATAGTCTGACCCATTTTGATGGAATAAGGCTCGGATGTTGATAATAATGACGATGATGAACAACAATTATCTATAGTATTTACAATGGAAGTAAGAAGCCATGATTTTAACAAAAGATGATGTGTAGTATATACATCCTTGCTCATCCTTGTTAATTTGACATACGCCCCTTCCTATATGTGTCCTTCAATAACAGAGAGCGGTCATTCAGTAATATATGTGTTACCATTCATTGTGCAAAATTCAGTATAAATCACTTATCAAGGGAATTAGCATTTTTGTGGTGCCAGTTGAACCAATTTATGTGCTGAAAGGGCCAAATCATATTATGTTAAAGCCTTCCAAGCTGCTTAGAGAACTGCGACACTCAGGTTCTAATTCAAGTTCAATTGCTATTAATCGTGGACCACATCCTCCTTTAAGATTGTTTGCTATCAGATTACTTGCAAACCGTAACAAGCCACTTATATATTCTTAAGAGCGCAAGATACTCAATTCTTCCATATACCATTTGCTCTTGATTTGCAGTGAATGTATTTATTTATGTTCCCCTTTAATTTCCAATTTGCATTGTTTTCTGATCATGTGCATTCCTTAATCTAAGTTGTGCTTTCTAATACAACCACAAAAAATATTGAACAAACTTTTATTTGCAGTATATATACTTGATCAGAGGTGCGGAGATGACATGACTCGCCAGGGACTATGTCAAGTATCCTATATGGGGAACTACCACCATACGTTTGCAAAAAGTCATGCGCCACTGGAAGATGTTCTATGAGAAAATGAGGGTAAGGAAATAGACGAGAAAGGACTGGCTGGAGCGAGCAATTATCGCCACACCTACATGGTGGCACAAATCCAAGAAATTGGCTGAGGCAATGCAACGGATTAAGATGGCGGTCCTCCCGTTCCAGCACAAATCAAAACCTAAATCCAAACCCAGGAAATCAACTCGGATAATGAATTTGATGATGATGACGATGAGTTCTAGTTTCAACTTCTTGTTCTTGTTTTTTTTTTAAGTGTGACAAGAATTATGTAATAGTGATTAGACAAAAATTAGTAGTGATGACAGTGATGGTATAGAAATTAATTGCAATTGTTACCTAATGTTTCAAGTAAGAATATTAGGAGAAATTTAATAGGCAAATCAATATCCATTCTTAAATCTCTTTACCAGTTTTTAACAACTAGTCGGCTTTTGGATGTTAACCCAAATATATGTACGTATAATTAAAACATGACAATTGAATTTATTCTGTTAAAGTCTGTTTTTTTTCAAATAATACAATTTTTTTCCCCAGAGAAGATTGGCAAGAAGGAAAGTAAGGTGAAATCAATAAATTTTACAGATCTTTGTTGACTACCGCAAGGTGGACATTAACAAAAGTTTGTCGTATTAAAATTGATCTCAAGTGGAACTGTGTAACTAGCCTACAAGGAAATAACATTTGGTTCTATGTACAACATGTCACGCCCCGATCTCCCGCAGGCTAATCGGCCGTCCCCGCTAGGCGGGAATCACCCTCGCCAGCGCACCCGCGGGACGATCGCTTTGACCCATCCGGGCGTGATGCCGCACGAGCGTGATCCACGCCCGTACAAGGCCGTAGTTCATTGGCTGGCGGTAAGAGTTCTAAGCCACAGGGTCGCACAGATTGTCCGAGTGCAGCGGAGTCAGGAACGCATAGGCGGTCGGTAACAGGTTCACTGAGTCGACAATATAGCGGAAGCATTGAAACACAAGTTGAAGTAAAGCAAGCTCTTTTATTAATATGAACAAGTGTTACAGGCGGCGTATAGCCAAGATTATAAGTCGCTTAAGCCTCTCTCTCTGAAACAATAAAAGTGTGCCAAGTGGCTACAACTGTGGAATGATTGTAGAGGCGATGTTCAGGCGAGTTCGTGCTATGTTCCAACATAATGTCTTGTATATGTGCTTCTGTTCCGGACGCACCGTTGCAAGGCTTCAGAGGGAACTCCTGGCCTTAGCACGTACGAAGGAGGCATCCGCACCGAACGAGGTTCTCCCGCACCCTGCATACAAACTGGTGGATTATCAGTACATTGAATGCACTGGTGGGGAAGCTACTCACCCGCTCGACAAATCCAAACACGTAATACAGGTTCCGTGCACCAACTATTAAGTTGTCTTTCTAGTTTGCCTTAGGATCAGTTTCATGCAAACATTGAATCGCCTAATTCGTGTGGCAGTACGCCTTGCGACATGAGAGGAAATACGACGAGACTTACCCTTTGGCCTTCCATGTCCAAGGCAAACATTGTTAATTCAAGCACGGGCAAGTATAAACATTCTGGGGCATTCATAATGAAAACCAAGGCAATAACATATGCAACACGAGAGTCATTTAACGGGACAATATTTGGTGTGCTCAGTTGTTCATTGATGCGATGCAATGACTCGCACGCGGATAGCCGCTAAGCAAGGATGACTTATCTATATGAACATGAATCACTGGCATAGCCATAAAGGACTAATCCCAGACGAGAATGGAACACAACGAGAGCACACGATGCGCTATGAACCATTTCGCCCATACACGATGGATTGCACATGTAGTCCAAGGCCAAGATGGAATGCAACCAAGTACACGATATGCTGCAAACCATCTCGCCAGCACACGATAGACTACACATGATGTGGTCCTAGGCCAAGTGGAATGCAACCAAGTACACGATATGCTGCAAACCACTTGCCTGCACACGATGGACCACACTTGAAGTTCCATCCGGATCGGAGCGGCCCCAGTGCCCCGGTGACCGTCCGTGGAACTATGCCTTATTTCCGAGTTGTCCGCGACATGCAAGTCAGGGTCAATACAATTTCAGGCAACACGAGTACGTGATTTATTTGACCAATTTCAGGCAACACGAGCACACGATATACTTGAACCATGATTCTACGTTCAGTGAGTGACTTGCCTTGATGCATTCCCCTGGTTCGGGGCTGCCTTGGGTGACCTAACGGTTCCGGATACTTGTAGGTTTAATCATGCATGGAACGACTACATAGTAGTCTCCGAGGTTTGGATGAAAACATGGTAACATTTAAGCCGACAAGCATGCGTTTCTAAGGAACATAAGTAGTACGTTTGCTCGGACCCGAAGGTAAGCCGAGAGATGAAACCGTAAGGGACTTAGCATGCGAGGGTCTGAATACAAGCAGTATTTCAATTTCCATATTCTAGCGTAAGCAATACAAGTTAGGATTATTCCCTTAGCTAGGTGCGTTGGATTTATTAGCATGCAGGGGGTGATTCACCTAGCGACTAGCATGAATATTCCACATTTTATGTGTGCTGGCTAAGCAAAGACAAGTTCACCGTAGCCACCCACCTTACCGATGGTTCGCCTCGGTAGAGCGATACGCCTGAGCGAGCCTCTAAAAGCCTAAGCTGAATTCCTGTAGGGGCAAGTCCGGATATCCTTTGCTTCTCGTTTGAGGCAAAGCGGGTCGGGACAGCTGTAATATTGCGGTTTGAAACAGCAGTCCGCTTGAGCGGAACGGGGTGTTACATCCTACCCAACTCAGAAAAAGTCTCGTCCTCGAGACTTACTGAGGACAAGCATTAATCTAGGGTTGAGGTAATCCTAGACAAGTTGTTGTACTTGTTCATTTGGATATTTACTTGCACAAGCGTCGAAATCAGCATATCGCTTAGTCTGGATCGTGCACACTTTCGAAGGGCCCTTCTAGCGTGAACACGTCAACCAGCTTAGTGATAGTGAAGTCTCAGCACTGTAGTTTCATATTTTCTTAAGTCTTGGATGGTGCACTAGTTCAAGGCGTCCCTCGAATAGATATATCCAACCAAACTTAGAGTCAGTGAAATCGGATAAGCTACTGCGATACACTCAAGGGTTCACACAGGTTGGCACAAAGGCCACTCGCAGCATACAACCAGAGCAATCATATCATTCAAAACGTATTTTGAAAGTATTTAGACTTATTGTTGGAACATTCCATCGAGGCATTGAGAGAGAGCGTGCACATAACCCACGATCGAGCTTTCGAAACAGAGATATTCGAAATGAATTCCAAAGGCGTAGAAGCCAGGCTCTGATACCACTATGTCACGCCCTGATCTCCCGCAGGCTAATCGGCCGTCCCCGCTAGGCGGGAATCACCCTCGCCAGCGCTCCCGCGGGATGATCGCTTCGACCCATCCGGGCGTGATGCCGCACGAGCGTGATCCACGCCCGTGCAAGGCCGTGGTTCATTGGCTGGCGGTAAGAATTCTAAGCTACAGAGTCGCATAGATTGTCCGAGTGCAGCGGAGTCATGAACGCATAGGCGATCAGTAACAGGTTCACTGAGTCGACAATATAGCGGAAGCATTGAAACACAAGTTGAAGTAAAGCAAGCTCTTTTATTAATATGAACAAGTGTTACAGGCGGCGTATAGCCGAGATTACAAGTCGCTCAAGCCTCTCTCTCTAAAACAGAAAAAGCGTGCCAAGTGGCTACAACTGTGGAATGATTGTAGAGGCGATGTTCAGGCGAGTTCGTGCTATGTTCCAATATTATGTCTTGTATATGTGCTTCTGTTCCGGATGCACCATTGCAAGGCTTCAGAGGGAACTCCTGGCCTTAGCACGTACGAAAGAGGCATCCGTACCGAATGAGGTTCTCCTGCACCCTGCATACAAACTGGTGGATTATCAGTACATTGAATGCACTGGTGGGGAAGCTACTCGCCCGCTCGACAAATCCAAACACGTAATACAGGTTCCGTGCACCAACTATTAAGTTGTCTTTCTAGTTTGCCTCAGGATCAGTTTCATGCAAACATTGAATAGCCTAATTTGTGTGGCAGTGCGCCGTGCGACATGAGAGGAAACACGGCGAGACTTACCCTTTGGCCTTCCCTGTCCAAGGCAAACATTGTTAATTCAAGCACGGGCAAGTATAAACATTCTGGGGCATTCATAATGAAAACCAAGGCAATAACATATACAACACGAGAGTCATTGAACGGGACAATATTTGGTTTGCTCAGTTATTCATTGATGCGATGCAATGACTCGCACGCGGATAGTCGCTAAGCAAGGATGACTTATTTATATAAACATGAGTCGCTAGCATAGCCATAAAGGACTAATCCCAGACGAGAATGGAACGCAACGAGAGCACACGATGTGCTACGAACCATTTCGCCTGTACACGACGGATTGTACATGTAGTCCAAGGCCAAGATAGAATGCAATCAAGTACATGATATGCTGCAAACTATCTCGCCAGCACACGATAGACTACACATGATATGGTCCTAGGCCAAGTGGAATGCAACCAAGTACACGATATGCTGCAAACCACTTGCCTGCACACGATGGACCACACTTAAAGTTCCATCCGGATCAGAGCGGCCCAGTGCCCCGGTGACCGTCCGTGGAATTATGCCTTGTTTCCGAGTTGTCCGCGACATGCAAGTCAGGGTCAATCTAATTTTAGGCAACATGAGTACGTGATTTATTTGACCAATTTCAGGCAATATGAGCACAAGATATACTTGAACCATGATTTTACGTTCAGTGAGTGACTTGCCTTGATGCATTCCCCTGGTTCGGGGCTGCCTTGGGTGACCTAACGGTCCCGGATACTTGCAGGTTCAATCAGGCATGGAACGACTACAAAGTAGTCTTCGAGGTTTGGATGAAAACATGGTAACATTCAAGCAGACAAGCATGCGTTTCTAAGGAACATAAGTAGCACGTTTGCTCAGACCTGAAGGTAAGCCGAGAGATGAAACCGTAAGGGACTTAGCATGCGAGGGTCTGAATACAAGCAGTATTTCAATTTCCATGTTCTAGCATAAGCAATACAAGTTGGGATTATTCCCTTAGCTAGGTGCGTTGGATTTATTAGCATGCAGGGGGTGATTCACCTAGCGACTAGCATGAATATTCCATATTTTATGTGTGCTGGCTAAGCAAAGACAAGTTCACCGTAGCCACCCACCTTAGCGATGGTTCACCTCGGTAGAGCGATACGCCTGAGCGAGCCTCTAAAAGCCTAAGCTGAATTCCTATAGGGGCAAGTCTGGATATCCTTTGCTTCTCGTTTGAGGCAAAGCGGGTCGGGACAGCTGCACTATTGCGGTTTGAAACGGCAGTCCGCTTGAGCGGAAAGGGGTGTTACATCCTACCCAACTCAGAAAAAGTCTCGTCCTCGAGACTTACTGAGGACAAGCAGTAATCTAGGGTTGAGGTAATCCTAGACAAGTCATTGTACTTGTTCATTTGGATATTCACTTGCACAAGCGTCGAAATCAGCATATCGCTTAGTCTGGATCGTGCACACTTTCGAAGGGCCCCTCTAGCGTGAATACGTCAACCAGCTTAGTGATAGCGAAGTCTCAGCACTGTAGTTTCATATTTTCTTAAGTCTTGGATGGTGCACTAGTTCAAGGCATCCCTCGAATAGATACATCCAACCAAACTTAGAGTCAGTAAAATCGGACAAGCTACTATGATACACTCAAGGGTTCGCACAGGTTGATACAAAGGCCACTCGCAGCATACAACCAGAGCAATCATATCATTCAAAATGCATTTTGAAAGTATTTAGACTTATTATTGAAACATTCCATCGAGGCATTGAGAGAGAGCGTGCACATAACCCACGAACGAGCTTTCAAAACAGAGATATTCGAAATGGATTCCAAAGGCATAGAAGCCAGGCTCTGATACCACTATGTCACGCCCCGATCTCCTGCAGGCTAATCGGCCGTCCCCGCTAGGCGGGAATCACCCTCGCCAGCGCTCCCGCGGGATGATCGCTTCGACCCATCCGGGCGTGATGCCGCACGAGGGTGATCCACGCCCGTGCAAGGCCGTAATTCATTGGCTGGCGGTAAGAGTTCTAAGCCACAGAGTCGCATAGATTGTCTGAGTGCAGCGGAGTCATGAACGCATAGGTGATCGGTAACAGGTTCACTGAGTCGACAATATAGCGGAAGCATTGAAACACAAGTTGAAGTAAAGCAAGCTCTTTTATTAATATGAACAAGTGTTACAGGCGGCGTATAGCCGAGATTACAAGTTGCTCAAGCCTCTCTCTCTGAAACAGTAAAAGCGTGCCAAGTGGCTACAACTGTGGAATGATTGTAGAGGTGATGTTCAGGCAAGTTCGTGCTATGTTCCAACATTATGTCTTGTATATGTGCTTCTGTTCTGGATGCA
Organism: Iris macrosiphon; assembly: GCA_036927795.1. Lineage (NCBI taxonomy): Eukaryota > Viridiplantae > Streptophyta > Magnoliopsida > Asparagales > Iridaceae > Iris > Iris macrosiphon. Next base: position 102,021,660 of record JAYESA010000009.1, read on the forward strand.
CCGTTGCAAGGCTTCAGAGGGAACTCCTGGCCTTAGCACGTACGAAGGAGGCATCCGCACCGAACGAGGTTCTTCCGCACCCTGCATACAAACTGGTGGATTATCAGTACAATGAATGCACTGGTGGGGAAGCTACTCGCCCGCTCGACAAATCTAAACACGTAATACAGGTTCCGTGCACCAACTATTAAGTTGTCTTTCTAGTTTGCCTTAGGATCAGTTTCATGCAAACATTAAATAGCCTAATTCGTGTGGCAGTGCGCCGTGCGACATGAGAGGAAACACGTCGAGACTTACCCTTTGGCCTTCCCTGTCCAAGGCAAACATTGTTAATTCAAGCACGGGCAAGTATAAACATTCTGGGGCATTCATAATGAAAACCAAGGCAATAACATATGCAACACGAGAGTCATTGAACGGGACAATATTTGGTGTGCTTAGTTATTCATTGATGTGATGCAATGACTCGTACGCGGATAGCAGCTAAGCAAGGATGACTTATCTATATGAACATGAGTCGCTGGCATAGCCATAAAGGACTAATCCCATACGAGAATGGAACGCAACGAGAGCACACGATGCGCTATGAACCATTTTGCCCGTACACGATGGATTGCACATATATTCCAAGGCCAAGATGGAATGCAACCAAGTACACGATATGCTACAAACCATATTGCCAGCACACGATAGACTACACATGATGTGGTCCTAGGCCAAGTGGAATGCAACCAAGTATACGATATGCTGTAAACCACTCGCCTGCACACGATGGAACACACTTGAAGTTCCATCCGGATTGGAGCGGCCCCGGTGACCGTCCGTGGAACTATGCCTCATTTCCGAGTTGTCCGTGACATGCAAGTCAGGGTCAATCCAATTTCAGGCAATACGAGTACGTGATTTATTTAACCAATTTCAGGCAACACGAGCACACGATATACTTGAACCATGATTCTACGTTCAGTGAGTAACTTGCCTTGATGTATTCCCCTAGTTCGGGGCTGCCTTGGGTGACCTAACAGTCCCGGATACTTGCAGGTTCAATCATGCACGGAATGACTACATAGTAGTCTCCGAGGTTTGGATGAAAATATGGTAACATTCAAGCAGACAAGCATGCGTTTCTAAGGAACATATGTAGCACATTTGCTCAGACCCGAAGGTAAGCCGAGAGATGAAACCGTAAGGGACTTAGCATGCGAGGGTCTGAATACAAGCAGTATTTCAATTTCCATATTCTAGCGTAAGCAATACAAGTTGGGATTATTCCCTTAGCTAGGTACGTTGGATTTATTAGCATGCAGGGGGTGATTCACCTAGAGACTAGCATGAATATTCTACATTTTATGTGTGCTGGCTAAGCAAAGACAAGTTCACCGTAGCCACCCACCTTAGCGATGGTTTGCCTCGGTAGAGCGATACGCCTGAGCGAGCCTCTGAAAGCCTAAGCTGAATTTCTGTAGGGGCAAGTCTGGATATCCTTTGCTTCTCGTTTGAGGCAAAGCGGGTCGGGACAGCTGCACTATTGCCGTTTGAAACGGCAGTCCGCTTGAGTGGAACGGGGTGTTACACAACAAACGGAGCAAAATTTTAAGAACAAGGGAACAAAATTTTAAGAATACGAACTTGAAACATGTTTTAGCGACTATGTACTGCATGAGCTAGAGCCATCTACAATTTAAACTCGATATTAAGAAAGTTGTAAGAAGACAAAATATGTTGTTTGATAAGTTTAGTGTTAATTATTATATCAACATTTAGAAGGTGCACTAAATCAATTAGTAGCTCATGTATATGGTGATTGTATTGCACTAGTCGGTCCAAAGTATTGGTGGTTGTTCGGACATTCCTCCGATGACTAAATGAGAGCCAAAGAACTAGTTAATGCCTCATAAAAATATGGGCAAATAAAATGGGAGCCGTTATATATTATTATAATCATATATGGTGTATCTTGAATATGGATAAATAAAGTAGGGTGCAACTCAAATTTTCTCTCTTCCCAGGCCCCTCCTCTACTGTGTATGAAGTGGGGGGTAGTTTTGTCCAAAAATTTTGGTCAAAGAAATTGACTGTTAGTTAGAGACAATTTTCGTTAAATATGGGACCTTCATAAACTATGATAATCGTGTATGGTGCACCTTGAATATGGATAAATAAAGTGGGGTGCAACTCAAATTTTCTCAAATAAATTTTTAAAAAATATCAAAAAAAAATGATATATATATATATATATATATATGGATCCATATCTTCGATTTTTTGTATAATCAAGCATTCCTATGTTATCAACCATTGGATCTTGTTTAAGTCATCTAATCATAACTATTGATTTGTAAACAAGTTGTAAATACGAGAATGCATAATAGGGAGATGTTGATATATATATATATATATATATATATATATATATATATATATATAATACGGTTTATAAACGGCTCAAGAATAAGCCGTCAGGCCATATGTATATAATCAATTATTATAATAAAAAAAACTACCGTTGTGTTTTCTTTTCTCGTGTTGAGAAAAAATAAAAAATTCGAAACATATAACAAATGATAAAATATATTTAAAATTTAAACTAACTATATGGTATTATCTAATTAAGCACATATTCAAAAACATATTTATAACAAATTATAATTAAAATATATTCAAATCATATTTAAAATATTTTAATATAATTTAAATTTTATCTATTTTTTAATAATAATAATAATTTTTTGTACGTGCTTTACATGAACAAGACCAGTATATATATATATATATATATATATATATATATATATATATATATATATATTTCTTTTCTTTAAAGAATTTTTTTTACTAGTTTATCTCTCTTTTTTCTCAAAATTATAATCATATATTCTAAAATTACTCTAATATAATTAATATGGAAGTATTACAATGTCAATCTATTTTTAGTATATACTTATAGACAATCTACTATATGAGTATCTAATTACAAAGGGAATTCCATGTGAAAAATAATTACATAAATTTAACGATAGCTAATATGGAAACTACTATTTATTCAAAATAATATGATAATTAATGTTAGTTATTAAAACATTAGAGTTTATGGTAGTTATTCAAACATTTAACTTATACAGTAGATATTCAAAATACAATAATATTTATTTCTCCTTTAAATATTTGTAACAGTCATATTTGGCCTTAAAATATTTCTACAATAAATATCTTACAAATACATATATATACAATAAAAAATTATAGAAGTTATTCAAACATTTAACTTGTATGGCAGTTATTAAAAATTTATATGTTTAACTTATTTGGTAGTTATTTAAACATTTAGCTTATTTTTAGTTATTCAAAGGCGAACATATTTGTTTGATCTTAAAATATTTGTACATGTCATACTTGGACTTAAAAAAGTTTGTACAATAAATGTTTTACAAATATATGTATATACAATATTTTTTTTACAAATAAATGTATATACAAATGGCCATAAAATGTTACAATAAAAAACAAATAAAAATAAACTACTCAAGCCTAAGGCCCAAGTCCTCCCCCCCCCCCCCAACCCCCTCCCCCCCACATCGAGGAGTAGTTTCCTGCCGTCGCCGCCAAGCTGATCCGTGATGCGATCAATGACCAGAAGGTCCGTGATCGTGATGGAGAACCGACCCACGGTTGGATCATGCCTGTGCAATGAACTGCGATTAAGGCGAGATTCGACGAACCCAAGTACAAGGAACGGTCGGAGAAGGCAAAGGCGGCTAGGTCGAAGGCAGGAAAGTGGTGTGGTGGCTCAATTCCCATGACAAAATATTTTTGTCGTCTAGTATGTAGTCTGTTGAATATATATTATTTTAATACAAATAGGATAAGATATTTAATGTTAATAACGAATAATATAATTTTTAATAGGTACAGAGGGGTAAGAACGCCAACATGGTGACAATCTTCCTGTCCACTCATCGGAAGGGCAAAATCTCATCGATGAGAAGACTATGCAGACCTATGTACGTTTTACTACCCTGTGTTAGTTTTAATATAACTTAGAAAATATGCAACTATATTTCTATATAGTTAGTAATAAGCAACTTAGACGTTAGCAACCACTTTTTTAGAACGAGCATCTTAAACTACTTAGCGGGCGACTGCTAGTGCACCTGCAGAGGTGGGGCTGGTACTTTCTCGCAGCCCTCTACAGCTCCGTCGGCGGACGAGCTCTAGATGACCGTCGTTGGTGGCCTTCAGAGGGGTACATACTACGGTACGGGATCCTACGGTACCTATGTTGCGACGCAGTCATCCAGGGCCCCCTCTTCCAGGCTGCATTCCTCTCAGCCTTCGTAGGCGTCGACATGAGCCCAGGAGAACGTTGACTGTCATATTGCTGACCTGCGTGACGAGTTGCTATGGAGGATTATGGAGCGGCCACAGTTTGCGCCGCAGACGGACGATGCGACGATCAACGCATATTTTGATTCGCTCGAGCATAGCGCTCATGACTCTAAGCCATATGACATAGCACAACCTTATGGAGCTCAGGACTATGGGCCAGACGACATAGCGCAGCTTGGCAACTCTATCCATGTCTATAGAGCCCAGACAGACAGAGCTGGAGGGGTTGCATACGACCATGAGCGACTCACTTGCGAGGATCCATGCGGCACAGGATTTATTGAGCCGATCTGTGGCGGAGAACACTTCGAGGGTGGTATCTGCCATAGATTCTTACAATGCTCGACTGCTAGCATTAGAGCAGATACGTCCTCTTGGTCCGCCGATATCGACACCGCCTCCATCACTGCCTCCTCCATCGGCAATTAATGATGCTTTCACAGGAGCAATATGAGTTTCTTCTATCTTAGATGCGCGACGGTGCTCCTCCTGATCAGTAGTAGTCCTTATTTGGACATGTTTTAGTATGTTTGTGTGTATTGGCCCATTCTTGGGTCTTTGATGTATTTATTTCATACTTTTTATTACATTCTGAGACGCATAAGACACTTATTTTAAATTTATTTATCTACTTCTTGGGACATATTTAGTGTAATATATCTTTGTAGATTTCTTTACATGTGAGTTTAGTTTATTATTTATATTAACTGTACACCAAAATTTATCGATGTTGAGTGTTCTACCGAAGGGGTTGGCGAACCCAGGAAATTCAATGGAAGGTTACTCCGGGTCTATTTATATAAACTGTGATTTTATAACTACAGGTAGAGTTTTGTTGGAAAATATTTTACAAACTGTATTCTTTTTTTTCAATTTAGCGACATATTGTGACGTATTGCGACATTCCGCGACATACATTTAATTATTTGCGATTAAGGTAAAATTTTATTATTCTTAGCTAATTAGAAAAAAATATAAAATTCATGGATTTATTGACTTGTATGGATATTTATGTATGTTTATTAATTACAAATATTTTACAGAAAATATATTGGGTGTACAACTACTATTAAATTATTGTAGAAATTTTCTAAAAATTATTTTAGGTAAAAACCTATTTTCTTCTATTTTACATAGTTATAGATGGCTATATATATATATATATATATATATATATATATATATATATATATATATATATATATTTGGTAAATAAAATAAAATAAAAAGATATTAAACCCAAAACCCAAAATCAAATCCTAAACCCGCTACCCCCGCTACCCCTCTGCTTCAACATCCCGTAACCCCATTCTCTCCATCTATATACAGCCACCGCCACCATCACCCTCAAACCACCACCGCCACTATCACCCAGCCTCGACCCGCGCGTCCCAGACAGCCCAAGACCGCTTGTGGTGCCACCACCGCCACCAGAATCGCGGTCGCGCAGCCGCGTGTGACCCGCCCGCGGACAGCAGCGACAATCGTGAGCCCCAACTTCTCGCGCAGGTTTCTCCTTTGTCTTGCCACCGTTTTATGTATCGTATTCTCAGGTATATTTACAACATACCCCCATTCAAGTCCCTTGAATTAGATTTTTATTATTGTTTTAAATTGCGTGTAAAATGACTTGAAAGTCGGACAAAAATTAGATTTTTAAAACAGTTAAAAATTGTCTCAAACCCCCAGGTTTCAAGCCTATTTTCTTTCAAAATATTAATTATTTTAAAGACCTACTTGAACAGTTTTTATAAAACCTATCCAAGTTTTACTCCCTTCTTTTAGTTTATTTTTAATTACCTTTAATCTCTTTAAAATAAAGTTCCAAAATCAAGTAAAATATGTGTTCAAAACTCCAGAATTAACATGATACGGGGTGCGTCCCGCCAAACGAGACAACTTCACCATGTGCGAATTGCATCAAAAGGCGCGTAATATCAACGCGAACGTGTGGGCTTTCGCGAAACTTGATTTGGACGTGCTTGCACACCGGAATCAACGCGTATCCGTCGAAAAACACCGTATCGGCCTATTCCGACACCTTGTCATAACTTCGTGTGTGCTTGCCGTTTCACAATGAAACTTGTGCCATCGGATACACAATATTATGCTGGTCCTATGACCCAAGTTTGGTTCGATTCTGAGAACGTTGACGAAATACCATTTCACGGGCCCTACGGTTCTATTTGACGGGTGATTTCGTGACCGGCTCACCGAAATCCAATTTCGGACACTCCTTGAGTTTGTGTCATCGTTTTGGACTTATAGACACTAAGTTTGTCAAATTTGAAGAAATTTATCTCTGACACGTTTTACGGTGCAAAGTTGGCCACAAATGGACACCGCTTTGACCCGAAACTGTCATTTTTGTCCCTGTGTCCAAATTGGACTTATGGATAGTCAATTCTAGCTATTTATTATGTTTTAGAAATGTTGGTAATGTCTGTTGTACCATTCAGAGATGTTCGTGCGGATTCCATCTTTTCAGAAATAGTTGACGCATTGAGCTCTCCACTTGGACGTCGTCATATCCAGAATTCAGGCAAGTGTACCTTGCCTTGGTGTCAGTAAATTGTACTTAATTTTAACTGCAATTTATAGTTTATATTTTAATACATGTACTCAATTGTGACCCTAGGACCATGACGATACTTTGCGTCTGAATCATATTCGGGTGCCGACTTTCGTACGCGGAATCGGGTATCGTTAGATTGTATTATCATCGTATTTCTTTGTTCGTGCTAATTCTTGCACGATATACCTTAGGACACTAGACATGACTTGCATGTCTAGAAGCCTCACTTGAGATATTCAAGGATTTCAGCTTCTATTTTAGGATAGGACTTGAGACATGTGCTAGTTGACATGATGTTATTTACATCTGGACTTGAGACATAGATAGTGATTATCTTACGTTTCGTGACATAAGGCGTGCGATACATGGGGTTGGAAAGAACTTACCGTACTGCTGGGCTACCAAACTCTACTAGTATTATAGTACTGCAGGTACCTTGACGGGGCTTGTACGTATCTACTACTATTATTACTACTATCACTAGTACCCCTAGTATATGTATGAAACTGGTGGTTTAGAGGACGAGTACATTCTCAGTTGCATTCACTTAGCTGGTTATGATAGATACCCTTGAGCATATTGCTTATTATTTTACTTTGTCATGCTGTTTCTTGTACCTTATTACGTCCCTCTGAGGACCTGGTCCCTTGACAGTTTTGCAACATAGATTCGTTATGGAGCCTGCCTGGAGTTGCTAAATATTTATTGCTTTGTTATGTGGGCATTGGTACCAGGTATTTATATCATCTCTACCAGAGTTATGGTTTTCATTTATTCATATTGTTGATTTATCTACTGATGTAGCCTAGTTTTTATAGACCCATATTTCTTTCTCGAGTCTATTCGAGATTATGTGTTACTTTAGCACATGTAGTTCATTCTTTATATTTTGTTCTTTATGTGGATTGTGTCATATATATTCTCAATATTTCTTAGATAGTTAGCCTTATTATACAGCTTATACGTATTCGAGTCGGACCAGAGTCTGGTCGAATGCGTAGCTGGCATGTTACGTATTTCTAGTCCTACGTATTTTGAGACTGGGACGTTACATATTTTTGTAGTGGCCCATGCAGGTCATGATTAAATCATTTTGGTTACTTTCCAGTACCGAGCGAGCCTGTAATCAGGATTAGCAGTATTAGTATCTCAATCCGCAACTGATTTAAAAATTCCTTAGCATTTGATTATCGCCCTTGGACTTCATAATTGTACTCGTTTATTCCCCTCAATATCTTTATTATTGTTTATCATCTCTCTCTATTTCAGAGAGATGGACGTTCGTGCACGGTGGTTCCTCCTGAAGCAGATCCTTGTCAAGGCGGAAGAAGACATGCTGGAAATAAAGTTTTGAGAAGATGTTTACCCTTAGTAGAGTCGGTAGATAGGTTATTCCTATATGCTAGAGCTAGTGTAGATTGTTAGCATAAGAATTAAATATACTATTAGAGGCCTACAACTAATAAAACCTTACCCTTGCTTAAGTTAGCAGTAATTTGGAAGTATTAGAAGTCAGAATGATGGTTTGATTCTAATGTACTGGAATACTTTATGGAATACATAGCTAGAAGCTAGGGATTAGTTGTGGCCCATGATGGTAATACAAGAAATTATATTATGACCTTAAAAAATTAGAACCTTACGTAGAAGACCATAGTGGTTAAATCTCTAGTTGTCTTATGACTTTTAGTATCAAAACTAGATCTTATGACCCCCTTAAATTATTGATGACTATATGATTGGACTAAATAGATAGGTAGATTGCTAGACTAAATGTTTGAGTAATTAGATAACTCGAGCACTAAAGTATAGGTTTCGAAATCAAACTAGATGTACTTGATTATTTGGGTTGTCAGTGTTAATTGAACAAGTGAGTTCCACCCGTGATTACTTGGGTAAATAAGCTAGTATCTGTGACAGAGCAAGTAGGTTAAAGGATGAGAGTTTTGATAGATGCTATAGTCTTGAGTTAGATATAGTGAATTGCCTATAATAGATGACAAGCTATAACAAGATGATAACCATATAGTTTGGGTAAAGGGTATACATGGAATAAACTAGGAGAAATCTCAGGTTCAAGGTGAAGAAGGTAGAATGGTAACCAGAAGAGATTCACGAGGAGTACATGACCTTGAGCATTTTAAATTAAGAGAAGGATTTAGGAAGGACTGAAAATTTTATCACTCGGTAGTTGCCTAGAAGATCTATACTACGAAGCAGAAAGTACTGGATCATGATTGGCGGAGCTTATAGTTTGAAAACAAGATTAACATACTAAAATTATATAAATGTGCGTAGGAAATAGATAATAAGGGAAACATATTATGGTCGCATAATCCAAGGAGAATGGATTGTGATATGGACTTGATGGATAATAATTTTAGTATTTATGAATTGTAATACTTTTGGAATTTTGAGAATTTAGTGCAAGTAGAAATTGTTGATCAGTCCCGAAGTGATACGAACTTCAAGAAATTAAACACAGGTTCAGAATCACATACTAACTTGATGGTTATTCTGTAGAGGTTTATCACAAGACCCTTATAGTATAGATTTATACATGGTAGAGAAGTATAAATGGAAGATAGAAGTTTTATACGAATGGTAGCTGAATATTGTGGGTTTACACATAAACTGATTAGGACCAAAAATTTAGATTTTTGACTAATAGGGTATGAGCTTGCTGGACCTATCCTTAGTAGTAGGTGATGAGAACCTATTTCCAATTTACCATAGCCGATGGATTTTTGAATTTTAGAAATCTTATCATCTCATTGAGTTCGAAGAATTTTCACTCAAGATAACCATGACATCATGCTTGTGTAATAGGGTAGTAGCCTAGCCGAAAGATTCTCGTAAGGAAGATAGGTTTTAGATGGCAGAGACTAGACGAACAACAGTCAGAAAGATAGACAATATAATGAAGTAAGTTGTACAAAAACAGCTAGGTATTCCAATTGAAGATTAAACAAGTATTGAAGAGTGTCCTTAGTGAATAGTATGTCATAAGCGATAGACCTAAGTACATGCTTAGTTTAGACCCTTACCTAGTAAGTTAGGAATATGCGAGAAAGACGAAGTTGTAAATATCATATATTGTTTACCTATAGCCAGAAGTAGGTTACCAATAGTATGAGAGAGGTTATATAGAATATAACTTATAAGAATATAGTTGAGTTTAAGGATTAGTTGTATTACTCCCTCGACTGCATTCTTATCCTTCCTATCAAATTTTTATCTTGTTTTGCATATATATCCTCGTACTTTTGCAACAAAGATCCTTCTAATTATAACAACTGAGAAGATCCTTCTTCCTTTCCCAGTCGTTCCCTAGTAGCAAATTAATCTTTTAGTTAGTACCCTCTTCATAGTGTTAATATCCATCTCACTGTAAGTATCATTTCTTTTCTATTTCTAATTCCTTGATCTAGTCACTGTGACTTGATTCTCCAGATACTTGTCTAATCATACCTTATTCAATCCTGTGACCATACTCCCTAAACTTATCATAAACTTCTCTTGTCTGTAGATTCCTCCCTTTGTGATTTCCTCGTTTCGTCCTTTCGTTATCAATACCATGCGATGATCGAAGTCTCTATACCACCTTACCCACTACCAGAAAAAGTTAAATTAGCGACGTTTAAAAACGTCGCTAAATGACCAAAAAACATCGCTAATCACATTTAGCGACGTAATTAGCAACGTTTTAAAGAAGTCAGAACAAAGCAAGTCGCTAAAAGAAAAAACGTCGCCAAACGTCGCTATGCCGACATTTTTAGCGACTTAAATGTGTCGCTAAAATTAGCGAAGTTTAGCGACGCAGCGTCACTAATTAGCGACATTAATTAACGTCGCTAAATGTCGCTAATTAGCGACTAATATAGCGACGTTACAGCGACGTCTTTAATGACCTGCCAATACTGCCATGTCAGCAATTTGCGATGTACATCGACGTTTTTAGAGACATATTTAGCGACGTTTATTAACGTCGCTAATTAGCGACGTATTTAGCGACGTGTATACACGTCGCTAAACGTCGCTAAAAATGTCGCTAATTTTACAGAAAAATAAAAAAAAGAATACAAAATTGTTTCCAAACTATTATTCCTATAGTTTATTAAATCACAATCTGTACAAATAGACCCGGAGCAACCCTCTATTGAATTTCTGGGTTTGCCAACCCCCTTGGGTTGAACACTCAACACCGGTAAAATAATATATTTAATATGAATAATATAATAAAATTTGAAGAAAAAAAAGCATCCAGCAAATCTCATCGTAAAGAATACGGCAAATATATATCCATACAATCTCATCCTAAATAATACAAAAATACAAATATCCAGCAACTAGTTATACTACTGCGGATCTGCAGGAGGCTGACCATCGGCGTGCATGAAGGATAAGAACAGCTCATACTGCTCCCATGGAATCGACACCGATGTCAATGGAGAAGGCAGTGACGTCGGTGGAGTCTGTGTCGATGTAGGCGCACCAGGAGGCTGTACCCGCTCCAAGTCTGTGAGTTGTTGGTTGTAAGAATCCATGGTAGATAACAGCCTTGTACTGCTATAAACCATTGAATCCTGCATCATCGTCAGCCTCTCGCCCATCGATAGCTATGATGCCTGCAACTCCATGATGTTGCGGTCTATCAAGGCTCTAATATCATTTGTCAAATCCCGGAGCTCCGTGATGCTGCGGTCGAGCATATCGAATCGTGCGATGAGCGTCGGATCGTCCGCCTACGGTTGGGACCGGGGCTCCTCCTCTATCCTTCGCAGTAACTCGTCACGAAGAGACGCAATCTGACGGTCAACGGCCTCCTGGACTCTGGCCGACGACTGCGAGGGCTGTGTGGAATATGCAGCTGTCGGGGAGGCCCTAGATGACTGCGTCGCAACCAGGGCGCCATAGGATCCCATACCGTAGTACGTACCCCTCTGGAGACCACCAGCTGCGGTCACTCACAGGTCGTCCGCCGACGGAGCTGTAGCGGGCTGCGAGGAAGTACCGGCCTCTCCAGGTGTAGGTGTACTAGCAGTCGCCCGCTCACGCAGCCTAAGATACTCGGCCTAGAAAGGTTTGGAAACTCGATAATTGCCTAAGTTATATTAAAATTAACACAAAGTAAAGTAATACTTATATAGGTCTGCGAGGCCCTCTCATCAATGAGATTTTCGTCCTTGCGATGGGTGGCCAAGAAGACGGTCACCATGTTTGCATCCTCACCCCTCTGTACCTGTTAAAAATATATTATTTAGTACTAAACTTAAATATTTTTCCTACTACCATTTAATGGTACTTACATTAAAATAATATATTTTAAAAGAAAAAACATACCAAACGACAGAAATGTTCCGTCATCGGAATCGAGCCACCACACCACTTGGTAGCATTCCGCCTAGCCGCCTTGGCCTTCTCAGACCTTTCCTTGTAGCTCGGATCGTCGAATCTAGCCCTCATCACAGTCCACTGCTCAGGCGTGATCCAACCTTGGATCGATTTTTCAGTACGATCACGAGCCTTCTGGTCATCCAGAGCATCTCGGATAAGCTTGGCGGCAACGGTAGGAAAGAGCCGCTCGATCAACTAGGCCCGGTGCGGAGGATAGAAATATGTTTGCTACAATACATAATTTAGTAAGTGAGCATCACAGATAAGTTATATAATATGCATAAATTAGAGGATTTATTTAATATACTTTTACCTGGAAGTGCGCAAACCAAAATGCCTTCCTCTCCTCCGGAGCCTCAGAGTAGTTGATCCAAGGGCCACCGTAGTTGTCCCTCAGAAATTGGCCCAGGCGTCTCTGAACCGACGATGGACGATATCTATACAGAGATAATTATTTTGATCGAAAAAGTCAATATACGATGAATAAAGAAATACACGATATATATTATGCTAAACCATCTAATTGACTTACTTTGTACCGTCGACCCAAATCTCTGTCCTCGTCTCCTCCGGAGGTGCGCATGGAGGATCTTGTTGATGCTGGGACAACGTGGGCACGACCTCCTCGACATGCTTATCTGTCCCTATGGTTCCATCAGTAGGAGGAACGTTAGACAAGGGAGTACTATCACGCCTGGAACTACTCGTCCCAATAGTCGGAGATGTGAGTGATCGATATACTGGAGTACTGGGCGACGATGATCCGGAACCAACAGTAGGCAATACCGGAGGAGCACTCTGTCTACCTCGGGACCTGCCGAATCCTTCGCGTCGTCCTGTCATACTTGATAACAACATATGATGAATAGAAAAACACAAATATATAGTACATTCTACAGTCAAAATGTGATGCATATCTTAAAGCATTCTACAGTCAAAATATAATACATATATTCGTTAAAATAGTACATTCTACAGTCAAAATATAGTTACATTCTACAGGCAAAATATTTTATTTTCAATCATCTTCAGAAAATTTATCTTGTTCGCCTTCCTCGTCCTCCTCTTCCTCTTTCTCCTCCTCGTCTTCACTTTCATCTACTTCATCTTCATCTTCGGATAATTCTACATCTTCTACATTATTACTCGTGTAATGAGTAACTTCCGTTGAGTCCACATCTACAATATTTGTTACAAGAGGTAGATCGTCCTCCTGATAAGCTATTTCGTCAATGTTAAAGGTTTCTAGTTTTAGTCTTGCATACTTCCCACCAATCCGACCTCGCTGTCCCCCGTCTAGGATAAGTTGTGAAGTACATGAACTGAGCCTGACTTTATAGGACAAATGGTTCGTAGCCTTGATATCTACGCTTGTAGTTTATATCTACAAGGCCATGCTTGTCAATTTTCCAACCTTGATCTTGAATCGGATCGAACCATTCACACTTGAATAGCACGATATTAGCAGGTTTTGTGCCATAATTATATGTCAACTCCACAATCTCTCGTAAGATGCCAAAGAAATCATTGCCTGGATCGACGTCTTTATAGTTCGAAGATTTGATACACAAACAACTATTTTTCGTGGAATCAAGATCCAGAAAGCTTTCTCTGATAGGAGCATTTGTTGACTTGAACCTGAACCCATTCACACAGAAACTTGGCCATAGTTTAACGGCAGTAATTGGTCCCTTGGCTAGAGTTCTAATAGATTCAGTCTCGGATGTTATTAGACGATCAACCTAAATACCAAAGTAGCGATAGTAAGTTATTTGTTTTATATGTGCAGAATTAAAAAGTAATTACCAAGCATCTTACATATGCGCTCAACCAAGAAGGAAAATGGCATCTCATTTCTTGTTCTAGTTCTTCGTCTGTTATGTACGGTCTAACCGACCTCAACTCATCATTATATGTGCTAAAAAACAATGAAGCAACTGCTGATTAGTAGCATAATAGTATCTTATACTATTACATTGAGATGATGTAAACGTGGACGTATTAATTACTTACCCCTCTAGCTTCTCCACTTCATCCTCATCACAATTGAGTAATATATACAACTGAGCAGCCCTTAGCTCGTCGTCATTCAAATATCTCTTCTTTATTTTTCTCGAAGGCTTTTCGGACGCATTGAATACTTTGAGTAACGTATCATTAGATTCCTGATATGCGTCGTCATTTTTCGGAGATTTTGTTCTATTAGTAGCAACATGCGGTTTGAAATACGTCGGACAAAAGTTTGTAATCTTCTCGAGAACATAAGCTTCACAAATAGAGCCCTCAACCCGTGCCATGTTTTTTACCTTTCTCTTTAGGTGATTCAGATGCCGCTCGAAGGGGTACATCCACCGATAACCGACAGGACCACCAACACGTGCCTCATAGGAAAGATGAATTGGCTAAAGCTCCATAGAGTCGAAGAATCCAGGAGAAAACACCTTCTCGAGCTTACATAGTGTTACCGCAATGTCCTTCTCTTGCTTTTCTAGACGATCGACGAGCAACTTAGTACAACAAAGATCTCTAAAGAATATCCTGAGCTCTGTCAATGGATCCCAAACGACCTGCGGTAAGAATTCCTGAAATGCAATCGGAATTAACCGCTCTATGAATACATGACAATCGTGGCTCTTCATACCCACCAGTTTGTTCTCCTTGAGGTCGACGCATCTTCTCAAGTTTAACACGTACCCGTCTGGAAACTTTAGACCCTGAATCCACCTATAAAGTCTCCCTTTATCCTCTTTCTCCAGTGAGAAAACTGACTTAGGTTGCTTTAACTTTCTATTTCCCTCCTCTATCAAATGCAATGCAGGACGTCTACATATTTCTTCTAAGTCCAACCTGGCCTTCGGATTTTCTTTTGTCTTCCCCTTTACCTCTATTACAGTATTAATTATTTTATCAAACATATTCTTCTCGATATGCATGACATCAAGGTTATGTCTGATCAGATTGGTGCTCCAATATGGCAGATCCCAGAATATACTTCTTTTCGTCCAGTTATGGGTGCGACTAAATCCATCACACTTGTACCCCTTAGCAGGCTCTTCGGTAGCACTTGGTAAATCTTTTACCTCTTCCCATATCGTGTATCCGGGCCACCTTGGCGGTGGATTGGCCTTCTCCACAACTCCCGTACGAAAATCATTCCGGTTCCTCCGGTACGGATGATCCTTCGGCAGAAATTGTCGATGACAATCGAAGAAGCACGGTTTACCTCCGTATTTCAAACGAAAAGCCTTAGTACGGTCCATGCAATACGGATATGAGAGACGACCATGGGTGCTCCATCCTGATAATATTTTATAGGCCGAAAAGTCGTTGATGGTCCACATAAGTGCTGCCCTTATCTGAAAATTTTGCTTTCTAGAAACATCGTACGTGTTGGTACCTACTTCCCACAGCTGATTCAACTCATCTATCAAAGGCTGTAAATACACATCGATGTTCCTCTTCAGATTGTTCGGACCCGGGATAATAACAGTTAGGAACATATACGAAATCTTTATGAACATCCAAGGCGGTAGATTATACAGAGTAACGATCACAGGCCAACACGAATACTGGGAGCCTGAAAGTCCGAATGGGGTAAAACCGTCAGAGGAGAGCCCCAATATGACATTACGCGGATCTTCGGCAAAATATGGATACTCTCGATCAAATTGCTTCCATGCTTCTCCATCGGATGGATGATCCAATACTCCTTCGATCTATTTTTGCCTGTGCCAACTCATATTTTCTGCAGTCTCCTTAACCATAAACAACCGCTACAATCGCGACGTCAAAGGCAAGTAGTGCATCGAATCGGTAGGCTTCCTTGTACCGACAGACTTTCCTCTAACAGTGGCCTTGTAGCGATCAGCACCACAGAATCTACACGCATCTTCATCCTTGTCGTCTTTGTAGTACAACATGCACCCATTGCGACATGTATCAATTTTCTTGTATCCTATCCAAAGTGATCTCACCATCCTCTTAGATCGATAGAAGTCTTTAGGCAACTTTGCACCCTCGGGCAAGATCTCTATAATCAAATCGATCAATCGATTATAGCATTCTTGCGACATGTTAAAATTGGACTTGATGCTCAATAATCTTGTAACTACCTCCAACGGTGAATGATCCTCACAACTAGGATATAGTGGAGTCCTTGTATTCTCAGTAACTCCATAAACTTTGTAGCATCGGCATTCGGTGCCTCCTCAGCTGCTTCATAATTGTCCGGATTAAAACTAGGTCCCGTCGCATCATAATTGTCCGGATTGAAACTAGGCTCCGTCGCATCATAAACCATGTTCACCCACCCGTTGTCGTAAGCATCGTGGTCGTGGACATCCATATACGGCTCCACATAGGGCTCCGACTCCGATGCTAGAGATACAAGTTCTCCGTGCGCGGTTTACGGATAGTAATTAGGCGTAAAGCCCTTCGAGTATAAATGATATGTGACTTCCACTTCTGGATGATATTTCCTGTTGCGACATCTCACACACAGACACTTAATTTTGGTACCGTCCATGTACTGAGGGAACGTCTTGGCGAACTGCAGGAACTGCTGTACACCCTCAATGAATTCATCCCGCATACCGTACATGTCATTAGGATGACGGTTGTACATCCACGAATGATGACGCAGATAGTAATTCATATCCATTTCTAGATACTTCTACAAAAATGACAGTATGTATCATATAAATCATTACATATAGTGTGATTCTCTAAAGAAGAACCTGACAATTAGTTGGCTAGGTAATCTATATTTGAAGTCACATAAAAGAAGCATGCTAGATCCTGTGCAGAGTGTGTGCACACCAGTGTAGGTACAATATTTTGTAGGACAGCAGCATGCTAGATCCTGGTAACTATAGCAAACCCAAATCCCAGCCTAGGCCAGGACAAGCTGTGGTTTCTTTTTTGTTAGGCTTGGTTTAGGATTGTTAAAGCTTATTATAAGATGGTAGGATTAAATTAAAAAAGATAATGAATTTTTAAGTCAAAACGAATTTGATAAGCAACACTTTTTGATGTGATTCAAGTTTCTGCTTTCTTTCCTCAGAGTGAATATATCCACTGGACTACAGTAGCACAATGTAAACTTTAAGTCATAGAAGTATCTTCTTAGATTAAGAACTGCCAGATTAGAAACCTTAATGACATGTCAGACACATTAAATTGTAATAACAAGATACTTCTATGATGTCTTCTATAAGGAAGAGCATCAACCATGTCAAACTATTAGACATGTCAAGATTCATGGAATGTTATTTTGTCTAATCAACATCTCACTCATGCTACCAACTAGGCGCAATAGAAGACTTGTGATGAGACATACAAAATAACTTCCATCTAAGGTTGCTACTGTAGAAACTTACTATACTGAAGCAACAAAAGATTATTAAGATTAGTGTTCATATGCTTCTAAGAAATTGGACCTGTAATAGGTGTTCCCAATAGTTGATCATTTTATATTCTACGGTAAAGAGCTAAAACATGCATAAATGACCAAACCATAACAAGAGGTTGCCAAATCTATAGCACGATTATCCAAGCTTCTCCAATAAGAGAAGGGTCGGGTATTGACCGGTTGCCAAGCTGACATCAATCTCATATGCTAGTAAGATTAATATTCATGAGCATATTCTTCATTTTCTAACCCATCTAAAGTTAGATAGAGTTTTAATATCTTCAAAGGAGTAAGCATAATTTTAGCTAAACATATATTGAGAAGTGAAGAATGAAGGTCAAGGTAGAAAACTTATTTCTTCCAGCAAATTTGTAAATAACCCATAAATTCACTTTCATGGGTCCTAACTAGTAAGTACTACTATATATAAACTCATCCGAGCTATTAACATGAGAATAAAACAAAATTACAAATGTAAACTTAGTGAACATCAATAATTAATTACATATAAGTAGAAAGTATATATATTTAGGCAGAGCAGAGCAGAGCAATAGACAGTGTATTCTAGGATTAAGGTAGTCTTGAATAAGATAGACATATAGGAATCAATCCTGATCAAAAACCCTAACCCCAACCCTAACCCCAGGTCAAAAAACCTAACCCTAACCCTAGGTCCTGATCCCAGGTCATATCAGTTTTGGCTTAGGGTTGGTGTCACGTGTGTATGTGTGTCGTGTCAGTGTCAGTGTCTGTCAAGTGTGTGTTGTGTCAGTGTCACATGTGTGTCATGTGAGAGAGAGAGAGAGAGAGAGGGTTTACCTAGAGCTCGAGAAGGAGGAGGGGGATGCCGGAGTAGCCGCTGTGGAGACGCCGGTCGCCGGAGAGGGGGTGGGGGAAATCGCCGGAGAGAGAGAGGGTTTCAAATATTTCAAAAAATTCGACCGCTGGGGGAAAACGAAACTGAGCCATAATTAACCAAATGTTAGCGACGTTTAGCAATGTCAAATAAAAATGTCGCTAAAATAAATTTTAGTGACGTCTTAGACGTCGCTAAACACATTGCTAAATATTTTTAATATTAACGTCGCTAAACGTTGCTACATTAGACATATTAGCGACGTTTAGCGACCTTAATTGAACTTATAGCGACTAATCATTTCAAATCTAAATAAAAGTCGCTAAACGTCGCTAAACGTCGCCATTTAGCGACGTCTAGCGACAGTTTTACATGGAGTCGCTAATTTATATTTTATTAGCGACGTTTTATTTGACGTTGCTAAAAAATGTCGCTAATCCCGCTTTTTCTAGTAGTGACCCTAGTTATACCCGACCAAACCCTTTCTTATGTTTTGTTGAAGACATGAACTATATATGAGCAATATTGGTTGGTAGCAATTTTTCTTATAGAGTTGTTGACCAATAGCACCCTAATAGTTAGGTTCCCTTAAAGAATCTTTAATTATGGCCAGTAAACTCTAGATTTCTTGTATCTTTATTTAGGAAGTAGGCCGTTCCAGAAATCTTGTTAGCAGGACCCTGACTATAGTTTTGGATACCAACTTATTTTTTTATAAGTTGGGTAGATCGTAGCCCCCTGGTTTTAGTGTAGGATTATTTTAGAATTTTAGGATAAATTTGAATTTATTTGGTATTGATTAGGATTAATTCCTAACAGATTGAATTACCTATTTAATTTTGTATCCTTTAATATCCTTGTTGTGAATCAGATATTTGGATCACAATAATATCATTTTCTTTTCAACAACTTTCACCCTTATGACCTAGACTAGCCACTCTACACCCATGATATAACTATCACTCACAAACTCACCTTCTCATGCTTTATTTTAGTCACACAACATTCACGACGCATTTGTGCACCCAAATGCCACATAGATATCTTTTTCCGTTGCGGACAATTTTAATACGCAATATCGACTGAATTCTTTAAACAACTTTGAGATTTATGATCCTAACTGGACCTACTTCACTCATGACCCAGCTGTTACGACCAAATATACATTCTCATGCTCCATATATACCCCATAATATTTGCGACATATCTCCTTCTAAAAATCTATACTTAAATAATCAATTCTGTTGTAATTAAATTAAATTGTACATCGGTAACCCAATTACTCTAACCAATAATGTACCCGAAATCCATTCATGCCAACCTATTGTCATGATACTTGTGTTGCATTAAATTGAACCCCCTTGTACTCTTTACACAATACTAATCACCATGATGAATTATATTATCTCTTGACACTTATTGTTGAACTGTTGATCGACATCCATGATATGCAATGAACGTCTTCTCTGTACCATCTCACCCTAGTTGTATTTGACTAAGATATTTCCTATTATCTTGTAAACTCATGACCAAATTAGGAGCAATGAGAACTGGTAAACTTCCTTTATAGAATTATTGACTCAAAAATATTATGGTAGTTCCTAGATTTCTTCTGATAGTCTGTGACTTCGGTCACAAAAGCCTAAACATCTCGTACCTCCCTTGAAGATAGACTTCTATAACCCTTGTAAATAGGAGGGTGACCAAAGATTTCACGGCCAACTTAATTCTTATAAGTTGGGTAAAGCCTTGGGTTAAGCGTACATTATTCTTAGAATATGGCGTCAGATTATGATCTCATTCGTAACTGCATTCCCAATATTCGAGAATCCATATTTTAAGATCTCTTATTCTTATTATTGTGCATTTTTTAATTTCGAGGACGAAATTTTTATAAGTTGGGTAGATTGTAAACCCCCTGATTTTAAATTTTAAATTTTAAAATTTATTATTTTTATTATTGAAATTATTTAATTATTTGCGATTAAGGTAAATTTTCATTATTCTTAGCAAATTAAAAAAATATAAAATTCAGGGATTTATTGACTTGTATATATATTTATGTATATTTATTAAATACAAATATTTCACAAAAAATATATTTTGGGTGTACAACTACTACTAAAGTATTGTAGATTTTTTCTAAAAATTATTTTAGGTACAAACCTATTTTCTTATATTTTACCATAGTTATAGATGGCTATATATATACAAATATATATTTGGTAATATAAAAGAAAAGAAAAGAAAATGAAAATAAATTAAACCCAAAACCCAAAACCCAAATCCTAAACCCGCTACCCCATCCCTAGCGACCCCTCTGCTTCAACATCCCGTAACCCCCTTCTCTCCATCTATAAACATCCACCACCACCATCACCATCAAACCACTACTGCCACCATCACCCAGCCCGACACGCGCTCACCAGACTGCCCACTGCCGCCTGTGGTGCCACCACCGCCACAAAAATTATGACTGCGCAGCCGCATATGACCTGCCCACGGACAACAGCGACAACCGTGACCCCTAACTTCTCGCGCATGTTTCTCCCTTGTCCTACCGCCATTTTACGTGCCCTATTCTCAGTTATATTCACAACATACCCCCATTCAAGTCCCTTGAATTAGATTTTTATTTACTGTTTTAAATTGCATGTAAAATGACTCGAAAGTCTGACGAAAATCGAATTTTTAAAACATTTGAAAATTGTCTCAAACCCCCAGGTTTTAAGCCTATTTTCTCCCAGAATATTAATCATTTTAAAAACCTACTTGAACAGTATTTTAGGCAACCTATCCAAGTTTTACTTTCTTCTTTTAGTTTATTTTTAATTGCCTTTAATTTCTGTAAAATAAAGTTCCAAAATCAAGAAAAATCTATTTTTAAAACTCTAAAATTTTCTGATACGGGGTGCGTCCCACCAAACGAGACAACTTCACCGTGTGCGAATTGGACCAAAAGGCGCATAACGTCAGTTCGCACGTGTGGGCTTTCGCAGAACTTGATTTGGACATGCGTGCATACCGGAATCAACGCGTATCCGTCAAAAAATACCGTATTGACCTATTCTGACACCTTGTCATAACTTCGTGTGTGCTTGTCGTTTCATAACAAAACTTGCGCTATCGGATTCACATCGTTACGTTGGTCCTGTGACACAAGTTTGGTTCGATTCTAAGAACGTTGACGAAATACCGTTTCGTGGGCCCCATAGTTCTATTTGACGAGTGATTTTGTGACCGGCTTACCGGAATCCAATTTTGGATACTACATTGAGTTTGTATCATCGTTCTAGACTTATGGACACTAAGTTTATCAAATTTAAAAAATATTATCTTTGGCACGTTTTACGGTGCAAAGTGGGCCACAAATGGACACCGCTTTGACCCGAAACTGTCGCTTTTGCCCTTGTGTCCAAATTGGACTTATGGATAGTCAATTCTAGCTATTTTTTATGTTTTGGAAATATTGGTGATGTCTGTTGCAGCATTCAGAGATGCTCGTGCGGATTCCATCTTTTCAGAAATAGTTGATGCATTGAGCTCTCCACTTGGACGTCGCCATATCCAGAATTCAGGCAAGTGTACATTGCTTTGGTCTCGGTAAATTATGCTTAATTTTAACTACAATTTATAGTTTATATTTTAATATATGTACTCAATTGTGACCCTAGGATCGTGATGATACTTTGCATCTGAATCATATTCGGGTGTCGACTTCCGTACGTGGAATCAGATATCGTTAGACTGTATTGTCATCGTATTCCTTTGTTCGTGCTAATTCTTGCACGATATACCTTAAGACACTGGACATGACTTGTATGTACAGAAGCCTCACTTGAGGTATTCAAGGATTTCGGCTTCTATTTTAGGACATGACTTGAGACATGTGCTAGTTGACATGATGTTATTTACACCTGGACTTGAGACATAGATAGTGATTATCTTACGTTTCGTGACATGAGACGTGAGATACATGGGGTTGGAAAGAACTTACCATACCGCTGGGCTACCAAACTCTACTAGTATTATAGTACTGCAGGTACCTTGACGGGGCTTGTACGTATCTACTACTATTATTACTACTATCAATACTACCCCTAGTATATGTATAAAACTGGTGGTTTAGAGGATGAGTACATTCTCACTTGCATTCACTTAGCTGGTTATGATAGATATCCTTGAGCACATTGCTTATTATTTTACTTTGGCATATTATTTCTTGTACCTTGTTACCTCCCTCTGAGGACCTGGTCCCTTACCAGTTTTGCAGCATAGATTCGTTATGGAGCCTGCCTGGAGTTGCTAAATATATGTTGCTTTATTATGTGGGCATTGGTACCAGGTACTTATATCATCTCTACCAGAGTTACGATATTTATTTATTCATATTGTTGATTTATCTGCTGATGTTGCCTAGTTTTTATAGACTCATATTTCTTTCTCGAGTCTATTCGAACTTATGTGTTATTGGGCGGCCGACTTTAGCACATGTAGTTCATTCTTGATATTTTATTCTTTATGTGGATTGTGACATATATATTCTCAGTATTTCTTAGATAGATACCCTTATTATACAGCTTATACGTATTCGAGTCGGACTAGAGTTTGGTCAAATGCGTAGCTGGCATGTTACATATTCCTAATCCTACATATTTTGGGACTGGGGCGTTACACTTATGGAGCTCAGGAATCTAAGCCATACAATAGAGCACAGCCTTATAGAGCTCAGGACTATGGGCCAGACGATAAACCGTAGCTTGGCAACTTTGTCCGCGTCTATAGGGCGTAGACAGACGGAGCTGGAGGGGTCGCATACGGCCATGAGCGACTTACTTGCGAGGATCCATGCGACGTAGGATTTGTTGATCCGGTCGGTGGCGGAGAACACTTAGAGGGTGGTATCTGTCATGGATTCATACAATGCTCGACTGCTAGCATTGGAGCAGATACGTCTTCCTGGTTCGCCGGTATCGACACCGCCTCTATAACTGCGTCCTCCATCGGCATCAATGACGCTTTTACATGAGCAGTATGAATTTCTTCTATCTCAGATGCGCGACGGTGCTCCACCTGATCAGTAGTAGTCCTTGTTTGGACATGTTTTAGTGTCTTTGTATGTATTGTCCCATTCTTGGGTCTTTGATGTATTTATTTCATACTTTTTATTACATTATGAGACACATGTGACACTTATTTTAAATTCTTTTATCTACTTCTTGGGACATATTTAGTGTAATGTAACTTTGTATATTTATTTCTATGTTAGTTTAGTTTATTATTCATATTAACTGTACACCAAAATTTATCGGTGTTGAGTGTTCCACTGAAGGGGTTGGCGAACCCAGAAAATTCAATGGAGGGTAGCTCTGGGTCTATTTATATAAACTGTGATTTTATAACTGCAAGTAGAGTTTTGTTGGAAAATATTTTACAAACTGCATTCTGTTTTTTTTTAATTTAGTGACAAGTTGCGACGTTTTGCAATGTTCCGTGACGTACATTTACGTTGCTAAAAAGTATCAAAATGTCGCTACTTGATACCAAGGTCGTCACTAGTATGTCGCTAAACGTCGCTAACATGCTGACATGGCAAACTTGCCGTCGCTAACAAGCTGACATGGAAAAACTTGCCATGTCAACATTGTTGTAGCAAAACATCACTTATAATATCACTAATGTAGCGATATTTTGTGACCAAATATTACGTCACCATTTAACGATGACACGTCGCTAATCGTCGTATATTCTGCGATGTCGTGTCATCGCAAATATATGTCGCTACAACCACGTATAGCAACATTTTTGTTGTCAGAGACCATGAAATATGCGATACCATAAAATCGTCGCTAATTACGTCGCTAATCGTCGTACATTTTTGTTATCAGAGACCATGAAATAGGCGTCGCTAATATGTGTTATTCTGGTAGTGTGAGTTAACTACTTCCTCCTCCCTCCTTATACAACCCACACACCAACCAACATTAAACCTCCCTCACACTCACCCTATTAAACCAACCACCCTCTTAAACCTCCCTCTCACCCACCCTATTAAACCAACCACCCTCTTAAACCATGGTTAAACCATATTAAATCTCTCTCTCACACATATTATTAAACCATCCAACCACCCAACCGAACTGCACCCAAATGAACGGGAATTGCCCAATTTTTGCCAACTCAGTTAGTCCAAATTTTTGCCAACTTCGTTGGCGAAAATATGACATCCTAAATGCCACGTCAGCCATCCAACGTCAGCCACCCGTAAATACTCAATTTTTGCCAACTAGGTTGGCGAAAATATGCCAACCTTATTTTAAAATATAATTTGTTGCTTTTTCGCCATCCTAGATGGCGAAAGCTTTCGTTACTTAATTTTTTTTAAAATAATTATTTTTTTGATAATTTATTTAAAAAAATTTGGCATAACAATTTTTTTGTTGTTTTAGAAACCAAGGAGAGCACCATATGATTTATATTAAGAACATAGAGCATTTATATATTTGTGAAGTAATGACATGTTGACAGTAATAATTATTATATATCATTCATTGTGCTAATTTAATCGAATTCCAAACCAACAAAAGGAGTAGGGAGAGGCGCAAGTTGGACATTATCATCACCATTATCATCGTTCTCAACAAGAAAAGGGGCATTAGCAACAGCAGTACCACCACCATCAACATTATCGAAAGCATTACCAACCACATCCGAAAATAGCTTTTGGATGTATGACTCAGTGAGTAACTGCTCGGTCCTTCTCTGCTCTGCCATCTTGCACTTCAAACCCTTGAGCATCCTCTCAAACTCTATTATCTCCTCCAACCCCATATCCGAAATATCAACATTCCACCAGAAGGGATCCATCTTTTGCTTCTCCTTCAGTTCCTTCTTGAGGTCGTCTCTCCGCTTCTTTGTTGCCTCCGTTAGTGCTTGTAGCTCCGTCCACATTCGGCTAAGATCTTCTACAATCACTATAAAAAAAGGCGTTTAACGACTCTTCAAACTGCCGCTAAACACAATTAGCGACGTTTGACGATTGAAATATGACATATTACTCATAAGCGTCGATAAATGGTCAGTCACTATCTTTTTTCGACATCGAAACTTCTACTACCTGACAACGAATAAATTGGCGATGACTTATTGTCAAACCAGCGGCAGATAACACTGACGTCGGCTAACAACTGACCATCCAAAATAGAGATTTATTGGAATGGAGTTGTAGTTGTAATTGCAATATTAATATTACCTTCTCGTGTTGAAACAATAATTCGACTATCGCGACTGCCACTGCTATTACCGGCGAAAGATAGAGATTTATTATTGTCGGGCAAAAGATGGCCGACAACCGAATCAACTGATGGATGGCCGAAGGAGAAGGCCATGCCTCCAGGAGAGAAGGCGATGACACCGATCTCGCTGCCAGAAATGATAGAGATCTCGTAAGCCATCTTAAAAACTCCTGCACGACGCTTAGAGAAGCATACGTCATGAGTCGCTTCGTTGATGATGCGCTTGATTTCTATTTTATGTCGGCTCCTTGTCTTTTTCTTAGCCACCATCATTGCTCGCGATAAAGAAGAAAAATTTATGGTAAAAGAAAGGTGGGATGGCAATTGGCATACAAAAATAAGATATATATATATATATATATATATATATATATATATATATATATATATATATATATATATATATAGGGTTGGAGGAGGATAGAGGGGACATGTCAAGAATATTTTCTTGACATAAAATTGCTTCTTCTTACCATTCTTGGGTACTAATTATTAGGTAGGTAATCTCTCTCTAAATCAATCAAAGATTTTATTTTTGATAAAAAATCAATTAAATATTTAAATTATATAATATTTTGAATAATGCTATTTCTCTTTTCAAACTATTCCTCCTTAAGTGGCAGCTGACGTAACAATTAATGTGGTTGATAAAATAGATTTTTTTAAATTAGATTAAAATTATAATAGCATTACTTATATAATATTATATATCTTGTGTATTTTTAAAATAGATTTCTCTTCTCCTCCTTCTTTCGTAAATCTTTCGATCTCGAGCTCCACTATGTTTGACGTCTTCCACTAATTTGACAGGAAAGATGGACATGGAAGAGGACGAGCAGAACGAAGAGTAGGTCTCGATCATGATCCAACCTAGCTTTCTCTCCATGTTGAGCATACGGAATATCGAATCGATGCCAATTTTAATTGAGTTTTTTTTTTGCAGCTCGAATGCTTCGATGAATTTACTATCGTATCTTCGTGGGAAACGTAACTTATTTTCCCTTTCTATTTACAATTTTTTCCCCTTACGTTTGAGGGATTGGACTGGTTAATGATGTTTCGTTTAGGTTAATTTCGGATGTCGAGGCAATTTGTCAGCGTTGGCTAGCTGATGGTCCTAAGAACCTAAAAGTACGTTCATTTGACATGAATTTGTCCCATTTTCCCCTATAAATTACATCTATTTTGCGTCCACCATGTTGCACAAGACCGAACATGAATCAGCGATGTGGACACGAGATTGACACTAATTTTTAGAGTATTGGTGCTTCCTAGCAGCGCATTTACAAGTTTTAAAACACTTATGGTGCATGCTGTTCATTTTAATGCAATTGTAATGGTATGGAGTTTGTAATGTAATGTAATAGAATTATAATTATATTACCATGTTTGGTTGGAACATGTAATCAAACCATGTTATGTAATAATAATTACATTCAAATGTCTAGTTTAACATTTCATGTAATAAAATAATAATTATTATTTGTATTAAAAATGCCCATATACTAAATGTAATGTTTAAAACAAGACCAATCATTTTGATTTAGCAACTAACATTTTCGGTCATTAGGAAATTAATAATTAAACGGTAGGGAACTTAGCAAAAGAGAAAATCCACATTATAAAAACTTTCCCCACTCATTGTCTTCACCCTTTCACCTACAAAAGAGAAGAGAAGAGAAGAGAAGAGATAGGAATAGTGGCTGATGCGACTAGCATCCACGTGGTGGAAATTGACTAGGCTCCAAGCCAAGTCAAACGCCATACAAAACCCCTACTATTTGATGTTGCTTATAATCAAACACCCGCATTAGTCCCGACAAAGATGAAGCAGAAAGTCCACTTGGTATCCACGGAAGTACATGGTCACTGTCAGCACCTTCACCTTCGTCCTCCCGGCAAGGTCAAAGGACGTGTCAAATAACGAGAACCCCCCTCCACCTGCTTCTGCCTTGCTGCCTCGACTGGGAGATATCCCATTTCCGCGACGTATATGGGCTTCGCCAACCACTTCACCTACGTGCCTGATCCATCGATCATCCCACCTCAACTGGTGGATGGATCGAGTTAGAGATCCGAAGTAAAGACTCCGGAGACCCGCTCCCACCAAATCTGACTTCGACTATGTCGATGTAGTAGAACATGTACATCTTCTCGAGTTGCGGATCGTCAGGGTGAAGGAGATTTACAATGCATGAATTAGATTGACAATGTTTGAATTAGATTTACAATGTAATTCCAATTGCATTACATTGTCTTGTCTAACCAAATACCTTAATTACATTTAAAATGTAATGCCAATTATATTACATTGTCCAACCCTGCAAACCAAAATGAACTCTTATATAATCAACATGTTCCATATTGACCTTTATGTAACGAGTAAAAGAATCCATTATTGATTGATGCAAATGGAGTGTGTGGGTCCTATGAGATTCTATGATTCGAATTGGTCACGTTTTGACACCCGACTCATGATCCCGGACAATTTAGCTAAAAAGGAGATGCATAGATTCCTATGATAAAAGTATTGACGAGTTTATATATCTTTATGTTGAGGCTGCAGGTGTTTACTGTACAAAATTATCTGCTTTATTGTTTCCATATCTTAGTTGAGAAACCCTCAATTTTATAAAAGTTGGTCAAATGAAGTAGACTAAATCGCAAAGCTGGTTTATCTTGTAGTTCATAGAGCCAATAAATCTGTATGGCTCTATTTGAAAAAATTATCCGTCTACTCATGATTAGCCCTATTTAGGTCAGGATTCGACTTTAAAAAGCCATAGTAATACTTGGATTCTATTCGAGTAAAAATGACTTCCTGTTGTTACTCTGATTGTATTTTGGTTTCAATGGCAATTCCTTAGTTAATCCTTTAGTATTTGCATAAGGTGTAAGTCATTTAATTAATGAAATGGACGAACACCAAGAGTAAGAGTCCTTTATAGGTAAAGTCGTGCTGGTCCTGTTCCAGGTTTTGTTTCGTTCAGCAGTTGAGCTAATAGGTCCCTTATAATAGGGTTGATCTTGGTTTTGTTCAAGTATGTTTCATACTTGAACTGGTAACTCTTATCCAGATTTAGTTCAGGCCTTGCTCTAAACATGAACCTTCTAATCCCTCTGGTTCTGGTCTTAAACCAAAATCCTTATGAAATGGGCACAGGTTCAGGTCCGGTCTAGTGAAATCATGAACTGAAATCCTGATATCTTGTCTGCTTATAAATAGTCCTAGTCTGGCCGAATTAAATTATAAAGAGTAAGTTCAATCGACTTATAGATAAATTATAGGATACAAACATCATTGACCAAGTAACTAAAATAAATCAAACATATCTTGCAAATATTTAGGCCTTCCAAATTCCTTCCTTACAATAGATTGTACTTTCTTGCTGATAAATTAGGAAATTTGCTCTATATGAATAACTTTGGCATTCTTGTTAATAAATTATGCTTTATTTCAAATAAACTAAGTAGTACTTCTTGCTAATAATTACACATATTTGGTAATAGTATATTAATAAAATGTTTTTTCTATTAAGTTTCACAAGTCAAACAAGTAAATAAGAAATTTTATGCTAATATAAATGTGGCCCAATGTGAGAAACAAGTCAAATGACAACAATATTATTTTGTTGTATTTTTTAATAGATGTCAATTATTACATTTATCATGTATAAAAACATGGCTAATAATGCAAAAATGTTAACGTTTCTAATATTTTACTTGTTATGTCTAAGATTAATATTTTTAATTATATTTGTAGGATCGTGTAACACCTCTAGAGGGATGGGGAGTTGTATAGATTAAGTGCGTGTGCAGCGGAAAATAATCACAAATTAAAAATTTTAAGTTTAAGGACTATTTATAAACTGCAGCAATAAATATAATCAGAGAATAAGTAAAGTTTATAAAACAAACTCAAACACAGAGAACTCTTGCTCGGAGTTAATCCACTATTTGTAAAATAGGGTACACACGCGCCATTAATCCGAAGAGCACACAAACTTCTTACAACACGAACTTTTGATCCGAAGAGCTCGAAGACTTCTAACATGAATAGAAAATATCTTTTAAACCAAGCTTGTACAACTCGACTCAACTTCTAATCGGAACGACAAGTGGGCACTTAGAAGGAAAGGTACTTATCTTGGGAATGAGAAATATTAAAGCTCTTTGAGTAATAGTAAAAAATAATGTTTGAGTGAATGAGTTATGTTGAAATATGGAAATTCTTATCTATTTATAGGATTTTTCTGAGCCAAGTTCGGTCTGAGTTCGGATGCTTTAATTTTCATAAATTCGAACGTTAGAGCCTGGTTATCCGGAAGAGGAGGCTGAGTAGGAAATTGGTTCAGGGTAACCGAGTTCGGTCTGAGTTTGGTCTGAGTTCGGGATCCAAAAATGGAGGCTGACTAGGATATCGGTTCAGGGTAACCGAGTTCGTTCCGAGTTCGGGTAGAACTCGTACCGATTTCGGTTAGAACTCGCCTCGAGTTCAGTTGGTCATATTCCAGATTGTTTTGACTTGGATTGTTGAGTGGGTTTGGGTTTAGGCTTGAATCCAAAAGACTTACTGGTCTGGGTTGGCTTATGTATGAGTGGTATTTGGATATAGGTTCAATCTAAATGCCAAAATTTTGTTCGGACTCACATAAGTCCTTAGACTCAAAAAGTAAAAATTACATAACAAAGTATAAAGAGTAACCCAAACACAATCATCTTGTATAAGCTTGTGACAAAGTATTATGACGTCTTTATGAACAAATTCATCTAAGTTACAATGTATCATTTCGTAGTTTGGATCAATTATTAAAATTGGTTTGACCATGACCAGATGGGCCAACAATCTCTCCCATTTTGATAATTGGCAAAACTACGACTGATACGACAACTAAGATAAGATATATATTGTTCAAGATATGTTGCTCCCCTGCAATAATAGCTTGCAATGTTGATATCTCGATATGTCTTCCCCGTTGTCACTTGATCAAAATGGAAAATCTCCCCCGTAAAGTTGGAGCCAAGGTAAACAAGAAATGTGAAGTAAGGAATGACATAATAAACGCAATATAACAAACATAAAGGAAGCAACCATAAAATAATATTCTATAGGAACATTTTGTAAATGAAGAGCAATATAAGCTTGCCAAATGTTAAATAAGTACAAAACATTATTGATCTAAAGATAACATCTCATAAAAGTCTCGTAACTATAGAAGCATAACTAGAAATGATATCTCATAAAAGTCTAATAACTAAAGAAGAATAACTAGAAATGACATCTCATAAAAGTCTCATAACTAAAGAACCATGACCAGATGGGCCAACAATATTAACATTGAACTACATAGGAAGACATCAGATGATGTCTTAATCTTAACATCATACCTTTTTTCTATTTTTTTGAAGATTTGTAAACTCTTAGCGTGTTGAAACCAAACATTCCAACGAGGGTTTAAAAAGCCCTTGAGGTGCTAGGATCACCCTTGTGCCTCTGTTGAGGCTAGGTTCATTTACCTAGGCAGGGCCAACAATAGGGTAAGCCGGACATGACTTCGGGCTTGGGCAACTCCCCTCTGCTAGGGCAACCCTCCAGGTTCAGTATTATCCCACCAAGGTCGGGGTCACAGATGACCCCCTCGGACCGGCTCACAATAATGATTAAGGAGCAACCAAAATTAGCTCCGGATAGAACAATCCAACCCTCCGGACCGGCTCTGTACCTTGGCACACCTTAGGCGTATGCCTCGTGCACCTCACGGCTACTTTTGAGGTGCGTGAGGTTCATTAACCTAGTGTTCCTCTTTCTTATTTTATTTCTTATTTTCTGTTGTAAATATATTTTTAGTATATTAATGTTTATATAATAATTTAACTAATATTTATATTTGAGTTAATAGATTTTTTATTCTTACTTTTGATGTTATCAAGTTAATCAAAAAAAGATCCTGTGTGGAAAATTGTCACAAACTAGGTCTTAAGGATGGAAACACTATCAAATGATCTAATAAATCAATTTAGATTTCTATTTAAGAGTTTTGTATTGGATGCCGGTGATGGTAAAGAATGTGAATATGTTAATTGGATATAGATGATAACATGTATTATGATAATTTTTAGGGTTTTACGAATTTTTTTAATATTTTGAACTTCATGATAGTTTCTTTTGAGTTTTGGTGACGGTTTAGTATTAGTTATCTTTATAATTTTATGTAATCCACTTTTTAATGGTGTTATGCATTGATTAGATATAATAAGAGTTTGTGTATTTTAAAATATATTATTTAAAAAAAATCTAGAGATGCATTACTTTGTTGAAGCAGATGCCTTGCCATGTCGAACTATGCACCTCACACCTAGGCTCCAGATGATCCTATCGTCTTAAGTGGCACTGTGTCTTTTGAAATACTGATTCCAACCCTCTCATCTTAAACTGCCAAAATAATTCAAAATGTTAAACGCATGGTATTCAAAGACGTATCTTGCAGAAAGGAGCAGTAGTTGCGTCTCGTACCTCACTAGGTAAGACGCCTTTCTCTAGGTGTAATGCCCCGTTCCCCCTATTAGGGAAGCGCGACCAAGAAATACTTGATACCGTCCGATCGGGACAGATTGAATCAAGATTCTTTCCTCGTTATGGATTGGTTTTTTCGGAATCAGGTCCCATATTTAATGGATCGTGCCTCAAGGAAGGACTCAGCGGTAGAGTAGAGTGGGGCCTTCCCGTTGTGCTAGTTTCCTTGTCCGTTTTTGATGCCACTTGGTTGCTTTCTTGTTGGTTTTATGACTTGCATTTTCTTGAACGGTTTTGATGGATTTTATTGCCTTTGTTCTTAGGATTTTGTATTTCGTATCGAACCTCGGAGACTGAAGCAGGAGATATTGATCATCTGTTGGTGCGTACAGGTGATCGGGTAGACGACGCACATGCGCAGTCTTGAAGTTCTTCCTTTTCTCTCCTAGTTCACCAATTGGTGAGTGGCCTTACTTCGATTGGCACCCTTCTTCCAAGTCTTCACCCTTAATAAAAATTGGCTCATTTGTGCACCCCGCTCCAACGATATCATAATAAGAATAAACTGAGTCATCAGAAAAGAAGAGTTAGACTTGAAACACTTGAAATGCTTGTCACTTAGAATTCTCAAACGATTACATTGATGCGTGCTTGTCCGATATGCATTTATATATTCATGTTTTAGTGGTAGCTAGAACTCATTCTATATAACTGTACAGATGTATTGTGAAAACTACATTGAAATACAATCACTTGGACAGGTAGACTATGCCAAATGCACTACGCCAAAGTAGATTTATACATTCTTGTGGTTTGAATGCTTTATCTATTAACTTAGTGTCAATGCATAGTTCGGTCGGACAACTTGTGCATAAGGTTTAGTTCCTACGAACGGCGCCCTGGATACTGGGGCCAATTCGTTCCGGACGAAACTCGGATAGCTACGCTAGCAAGCCTAGCACGGGTAATGCGGCGGAGGCCTTGTAGCGGGACTTGCTACCCGAGCTGCAAGGGTCACCGTCTTACTCTAGCTATTGTCCACGGTGGCAATGATATGCTATGACCCAATGTATATATATTTCTGCATTGCTTGCTCAAACTAATGGCGTCTTCGTGGTAGGGAAGGACATGGTAAGTATTGTGCAGGCAGTTCAGACAGGAAGGTAAAAGTTACCTAATGGTGGCATGTTTATTTCTGTAATCGAATACTCAATGCTTGCCTGTAAATTAAACTAAGGGAAGATAGAAAGACCATAATTAAATTGCATGCTTCATATGAACATCTTTGGATTTGGTTAGTTGGGTTAGCTCGCCCTCACCGGTACTTTTAAAAGTACTGACCCACGTTGCAGTAGGTTCCCCGAGCCCAAGCGACGAGGCGAGGAGCTGAAGCTTCTTCTTCCCCCCAACCAGTCCAGTACTCTTCGCAACCGTTCATGACTTTTGGAAAGTTGTACAAAGTACTCAGAGGCTGCAAAACCCTTATATGCAGCTCCGAGACTTGGCGATAGCTTCGCCAGCAGGTGTCTACATCATTTTGAAGTTTTAGTAAATAATGTGATATATGGAACGGCTATCTCATTTTGTATCCAAATTGTAAACCCATGTGGCATCCTTATCATTTTTGGGTCAAGAGTCTGTAATCAGATATTCATTATCAATAAAAGAAACATTTTCTATGCCTCAATGTGTGTTATCTTATTTGCGTACTCTGTTGCGTATGTTCTAAAGATTATTATTATGCCTAGGCCTTGTGCACGTGCGCCCTATGCGTGCACGGCATCATGCCCGGGGGACGATTATCGATTGGGCAAAATATGGGGCATGACATATTAGTATCAGAGCAAAGCTTCATATCCTTTGATCTCGTGTCAGAAAATTTTCTTAAGATGACCCTGTTAAATCCGAGTTGAACTCTTGAAATCAATTAGTGCAAAATGAGAGGCATTCCATACAGTGAGTCCGTAATACTCTATGAGACTGATGTAAGTTTCTTGTTTTAGCAGGAATGTCCCAAACACAAGCAACTGGGCAAGTTGATGCAAGTACTTCTGGCACTTCGGCTAGTTCTGAGAGCCAACGACCTGCGCCCTCCGTCGATCCGGTCGAACGAATGATGCAAATGCTAGAGGCGCAGCAAAAGAGGGATGAGGCCCGACAGGACAAGTTTAAGAAAATCTAGAAGCTCGATTCGAGATCCAGCAGAAGCAGGTGGACGCATTGCAGCAAATTGTTCAGACCATGGCCTCCAACCATTTCGCAACAACAATAGCGGCACCAGTGGAGCCACCAACAGAGGAAGCCGAAAAACCCCGCACCGCAAAGAAGAAGGATGTGACTGCCTTTGACTTTGCCGACTTTAAAATGGTTTGCAACACGTCCTTCCGCGGCACTGAAGATCCTATTATGGCGCTAGATTGGATGGCCGAGCTAGAAGGCCACTTTAAGCTTCTAGATGTACCCGATGATAAGCAAGTCGCATGTGCCCAACTCCAGCTTCGGATGAACGCGCATGATTGGTGGGATATGCACCGTAGAT
Organism: Iris macrosiphon; assembly: GCA_036927795.1. NCBI lineage: Eukaryota > Viridiplantae > Streptophyta > Magnoliopsida > Asparagales > Iridaceae > Iris > Iris macrosiphon. The sequence goes on from JAYESA010000009.1 coordinate 102,056,632, forward strand.
CTCTCTCCGCAGATGCTGATGGCGAGACGATCCCTTGGTCCACCTTCCATGGCGCATTCGTAGAAGAGTTTATCCCCCCACCTATTCGTCGTCAAAAAGAGAACAATTTCGTGCGTCTGTAACAAGGAACGATGACAGTGAAACAGTATGCCACAAAATTAAATCGGTTGGCGAAGTTTGCTAGTTCTTACCTGCCTAATGCAATAAGCCGAGCCAGACAATTCGAAGGAGGTCTGCGACCTTCCATTCACGCGCACGTAGTCGCTCCGTAATACGATACGATAAGGGAAGTCCTTAACCATGCCCTTGTCCTGGAGCCGCAATATCCTTCCACTACTGCAGGCGCTGTGCAATATTCTTATCACAAGCGCCAAAGTAATACAGGAGGAAACAATGCTAACAAGCGTCCAAATAATGGTGGCAACCAGGGCAATAATCCGGGGGGAAATCAGGGGCAGCGTTGTGCGAAATGCAACCGTACAGGGCACCAGGCTAGCGAATGTCAAAATCAGGGATGCTTCAATTGTGGTCGGCTGGGTCATTATGCTCGAGACTGTCTTGATCGTCCAAACCGAGTCCCTCAGCACCGTACAGAGCAGGAAAATTCAGTTCAGGGACCCCAAGCGAATCGGGCAACGCAACAACAAGAGTGTCGTTCGAATACTGGAGGCCAGGTTTATGCCTTGACAAGGGATGAGGCGCTTGCCTCGAACACCATAGTGTTAAGTATATTGATGTTCAATAATGTACCTGCACGAGTGTTATTTAATTATGGTGCCACATACAGTTTTGTGTCAACAAACTTTGCTAGGGAACACAAATTCATTTAAATCCCGTTAGGCCTAAGGCTTAGCGTTAGTACCCCGTCAGGCACGAGTTTGTCTGTCGATTCAGTTTATCGTGACGGTTATATTTGCATCAGAGGAAAGATTATCACTTGATGCCATAGTTCTAGACATAGGGGACTACGATATCATTCTGGGAATGGATTGGCTTGGCGCTTGTTCAGCTACTATCGATTATGCGGAGAAGAAAGTTGTGTTTTGTCTTCTTGGCGAGATTGAATTTTGTTATTAGTGCAGTTCACAGTCGAAAGCGTCGAATGCCTGCATGGTGATCTCAGCAATGTCTGCTCGACGGATGATTCACTCCAGCTGTATAGGGTACTTGGCATCCGTTCGAGACACTTGGCAAGATTGTGCAAACGTTGAGTCCATTTTCGTTGTGGCAGATTTTCTTGATGTGTTTCCAGACGAGTTGCCCGGTATGCTGCCTGATCGAGAGATAGAGTTCACTATTAACACATTTCCAGAAATTTGACTGATTTCCAAAACTCTGTATCAAATGGCACCAGCTAGAGCTGAAGGAGTTAAAGATTCAGTTGCAAGAGTTGCTAGATCGTGGATACATCCGCCCGAGTGTGTCTCCATGGGGTGTGCCTGTGTTGTTTGTTAAGAAAAAGGATGGCTCGATGCATCTCTGTATCGACTATCGGGAATTGAATAAGGCTACTGTTCGAAATAAGTACCCCCTCCCAGAATAGACGATCTCTTTGATCAAATACAAGCTGCAACAGTCTTCTCGAAAATTGATCTCCGCTCGGGTTACCATCAGTTCAAGATTAAGACGGACGATGTGCCGAAGTCAGCCTTTTGCACTCGCTACGGCCATTATGAGTTTTTGGTAATGTCGTTCGGTTTGACCAATGCCCCTGCCGCCTTTATGGGTTTAATGAACCACGTATTCCGGCCGTATCTCGATAGCTTTGTAGTAGTGTTCATCGATGATATCCTGGTGTACTCGAAGAATGGGGCGGTGTCACGTCCTAGTCCCAAAATACGTAGGACTAGGAATACGTAACACGCCAAGCCGTATGTATACGAACTCCAATATATGGAAACCATATACACACGTACGCTGTACATGAATGTTCAATCCATCAGTGGTAATATACTGTCACAACAAGTCATACACAATCTATATCTCATCCATATACACACGTACCCTGTACATGAATGTTCAATCCATCAGTGGTAATATACTGTCACAACAAGTCATACACAATCTATATCTCATCCACAACACAAATAATCAGTAGGAATAAAGAGCTGAATAATGATTGAATATCAAAGATGAGTATCAAGTCTGATAGTCGGGTGGAAACAAATCTATTACAAAATGACTATACTGAAGTAGCAAAAAGATCTCTAAAAACGGTAATAAAATCACAGATACTCCGAGGGTAAGACCTCCTCAGCCTGGTAAGTAGCATCCAGTCCAGGACCGTACTCTTGCGGATACTCCTACTCGTCCATATCTGGAAAGGAACCAGGTCCTCAGAGGGACGTAGCAAGATACATAATAACATGACAATAAGTACTGAAATATAAACATCCAATGGGTCGCCTAACCGTCTAAGTGAATGCAGTTTGAGAACAACTTTCCACCAAGTGGGCTATCTGGCTAAAAAAGATAGGATTGGCGTGACTCTCTCGGAGAATCAGGGGCCTCAAAGCATGTCGTCTTTTGAACGGCAGAGGCTGCCAATTGTATAGGGGTCATCACCGCCCGTATCTCCAGCGGAGCTTCCGGGTTACAGAAGAAAAAGAGCAAAGAAGCCCAAATATCTTACTTGTTGTTCTCCCCACCCCATGCTCTAGCATGCCACATGCATGACATTATAAAACCTCTAAATAACTGCTAGGTCTACTAGCATACAAATTTTCTATCGGCAGTTATCCCTATCCGTCGTACGACCTATACGTACCAGTGGCCAGCCGAGTACGCAAGTCCGTATCCTACATGTGACTCACACTCGTGTAAGAATTGGTCCTTGCTGTATCATTTTCCTCTACTGATGGTTTCTTGAAATCTGGCTTCTGTCAGTAACTCGGCATAAGAGATCCGGGACTGGAAGCTTATATAATGTTGGAGCTCCTGAGTTAGTCCGCGATAAAACCTCTTAGCTTTAGCCAAGTCATCTGGTATCAGACTAGCACCATATTTACTAAGGCGACTAAACTCGGCATCATACTCGTCCATTATTCTGTTCCCCTGCTCCAGGTGGAGAAACTGGTCGTACAATACATCCCTGACGGTGTCCGAAAAGTACTTCCTTTCGAAGCACTCCAGGAACTGCTCCCATGTCTGGTATGTACCCAACTGGCGCTCCATAGATTCCCACCAGTGATGAGCATTACCATCTAGAAGCGTCCTTATACCCGTCATCCACAGCTCTGCAGGTAGCTGTGATGCTTCTAATAACTTTCGAGTGTGAGTGATCCAGTTGGTAGTTTCCTCTGGGCTCTCAATGCCTTTGTATGGCCTCGGACCCATTTGTATAAAGTCCTTTACTGATCCAACTCTAGCTCGAGGTTCTGGAGCTAGTGCTTGAGCTAGTACAATAGTCTGTGCAGCCATCCTCTCAAGTGTTGCCAGAAATTCTTTCCTCTGCTCGGCTGCCTGCTGCCTCTGTTCCTGTATCATCATCTGGAAGAATTGGAACAGTTGTGCCTGGCCATCCTGCGGTGTCGATGAGACTGGAAGGGTTCCATTAGGTGAAACGAGAAGATCAGATGGAACTTGATTGTGAATATGTCCATATGGTCCTGGAAGTCTAGGAATTGTCGAGGTCCCTCCTTGAGTCTGACCATTGACTTCAGGAGTTGTGTCGCCATCGGCGACAGTACATCCTTTCTGCATATCCATCTCGCTGCAGGTGATGTACACAACGATTAGACGAACTACAGGAATTAAAACAAGATACAAGCATTAAATAGAATGTAGAAGCATGAAATAGGCTGGAAATTGTCCGTATAAGACATAGTTTCAGGGCTAGCCGCGTAAAGTAGAGAAGCATAAAGTAGAGATTCAAAGTCGTCGGCGTAAAACAAAGATTCAAGGAAGTTGGCATAAAGTAAGACTTCAGAGTTGTCCGCGTAGAACAGGGATTCAAAGTAGTTTGGCGTAAGGTAAAGACTCAGAACTGTCTGCATAAGGCAGAGATCAAAACTATCGGCGTAAAATAAGTTTCAGAACTGTTTGGGTAAAAGTCTGCGTAAAAGTTTTCACGCGTAAAATCTGCTTCGTAAAATATTTGCTGCGTAAACGATTTGCTGCATAAAGTATAGCATACTTTGTAGCGTAAAGTTGTACGAGGAACTCTTTGTATTTCCTCGGATGAATTTGTCAAACAAATCAGTGAACCTGACATCTGACAAAAGTACAGCACGATAATCGAGAGAACGGTTTGTGATGATGATTTTGCACAGAGACCTAGGTTGTCGTTTAGTGACATATTGATACAAGTCATTTTTATGCATCCAAAGGAAGAAAATAGAGTCTTCTGGATACGCTGCCTATTCTACATTGATAGAATTGAGTTTTTACGCTCAAGATAAGACAAAATTAGATGCCACGTCAAAAGCTATTTTTGTACAGGGCTCGAGGCATATCTCTGCATTTAATGCACAAGATTTGCTCACGACTGGGAAACTAAGGCTGTGAAAAATACGCTCACATCACAATCCTTATATTTTATGCCTAATCAGGCTATTCTACGCTGGTTATCTATTTATTCATGAATTATCAAGTTTACGCAGGAACAGTTACCTACGTGGCTTGCATGCCATGATCTTACAAAGGGATACGTATCATTCACAGATTTGAACGTGGGTAGCAGTTGTCATAACCGCAGCATAAAGTAGACAGTCTTCTTCATGGTTTGGCTTTTACACCAACAAGATAGTCAATTGGCTTTTACGCCAACAACAGTTATTTTGGCTTTTACGCCAACAAGGATAAAGGGTTTTGGCGTAAAACTTGTTTATCCAAACAGAGGATGGTTGAAAGGAAGAATGAGGTTTTAGTCAGGTGTGGATGAGATCCTTATACTCTATTCCTATATGCAGGCTTGTTTGGTACAGTTACGTAACCAAGACAATATATTCTTGACCTGCATGGGCCACCACCAAAAATATGTCACGCCCCAGTCCCAAAAATACGTAGGACTAGGAATACAATACGCCCAGCCGTATGTATACGAACTCCAATATATGGAAACCATATACACACGTATGCTGTACATGAATGTTCAATCCATCAGTGGTAATATACTATCACAACAAGTCATACACAATCTATATCTCATCCACAACACAAATAATAAGTAGGAATAAAGAGCTGAATAATATCTGAATATCAGGATGAGTATCAAGTCTGATAGTCGGGTGGAAACAAATCCACTACAAAACGACTTTACTGAAGTAGCAAAAAGATCTCTAAACAGCGGTAATAAAATCACAGATACTCCGAGGGTAAGACCTCCTAAGCCTGGTAAGTAGCATCCAGTCCAGGACCGTACTCCTGCGGATACTCCTGCTCATCCATATCTGGAAAGGGACCAGGTCCTCAGAGGGACATAACAAGATACATAATAACATGCCAATAAAGTACTGAAAGTAAACATCCAATGGGTCGCCTAACCGTCTAAGTGAATGCAGTTTGAGAACAACTTTCCACCAAGTGCGCTATCTGGCTAAAAATGATTGGATTGGAGTGACTCTCTCAGAGAATCAGGGGCCTCAAAGCATGTCGCCTTTTGAACGGCAGAGGCCGCCAATTGTATAGGGGTCATCATCGCCCGTATCTCCAGTGGAGCTTCCAGTTTAGAGGAGAAAAAGTGCAAAGGAGCCCAAATGCCTTACTTGTTGTTCTCCCCACCCTATGCTCTAAGCATGCCACATCCATGACACGATAAAACCTCTAAATAACTGCCAGGTCTACTAGCATACAAAGTTTCTATCGACAGTTATCCCTATCTGTCGCACGACCTGTACGTACCAGTGGCCAGCCGAGTACGCAAGTCCGTGTCCTACATGTGACTCACACTCGTGTAAGAATAGAGTCATGGCCAATGAAACATAAAATGCCTCAAAATAATAGGGTGGTCTCATAAAGTAGGTACAATGTATATTCATAAATAAAACATGATACGACGACATCGCCGTTGCACCCAAGTTTCCTTGGACGTATAATTTATATAGCAGTTTAAAATAAATGAACTAAATTGGCAGAAATAAATTATACATCCATCACATGGACTATAAATATTAGTACAATGGCAAGATATACTTGCCGAGCAAAAGTTCTGTATAGTGCACGTCCAAAACAGTATTTAAGTTTGTTGTAAGAAGAAGTGGGTTACGGTTTGGAAGAGTTTGTAATATATATAGAGATAAGAGGCAGTGGAGGCTGCTGCTGTTTCTTCCTATTATTGGTTTTGGTTGTGGTTAGGGAGAGTTTAGTAATAACAGGTAAAGAGGTGGTGTGGGATAAGTCACATGCGCGGGGAAGGGGATGGGAATAAATATACGCGGGGGGGGTTGTTTTACGCGCGGTGAAAGGAAATTAAGTGGCGGGGTTGTTTTACGCGCGGGTGAAATAAGAAGCAGTTGAGTTATTTTACGCGTGGAGGGGAAGAAATTAAGCGGTGGGGTTGATTTAACGCGCGGGTGAAAGAAAAGTTGGTTTTTGCTACTGTTGATATTTTCTTCTCCTAACGGGTTGTGGGTTCCAGCGGGTAGGGTAGGCCAAGGGTTTGGGTTTGAGATCCAATAAAAATTTCTTCTCTAATTAATTATATCTATAGAAAATTCTAAAAATTATATTTGTGCATATGGTTGAGCTAGCAACTATCCAAATGGTCTCCTACATGGAATAAATTAGAAAAAATTTATAATGACCCCATAAATCCTCTAATTGCACAAACACCTTAAATAAAAATTAATTAAAATCTATTCGCTCTATTTATCTCATAATTACTAATTAAATAATATGGTTTTCAGAATTAGGGGTTTTACAGTCTCAAAGCATGTCGTCTTTTGAACGGCAGAGGCCGCCAATTGTATAGGGGTCATCACCGCCCGTATCTCCAGCAGAGCTTCCGGGTTACAGAAGAAAAAGAGCAAAGGAGCCCAAATGCCTTACTTGTTGTTCTCCCCACCCCATGCTCTAGCATGCCACATCCTTGACACGATAAAACCTCTAAATAACTGCCAGGTCTACTAACATACAAAGTTTCTATCGACAGTTATCCCTATCCGCCGTACGACCTATACGTACCAGTGGACAGCCGAGTACGCAAGTCCGTGTCCTACATGTGACTCACACTCGTGTAAGAATAGTGTCATGGCCAATAAAACATAAAATACCTCAAAATAATGTGGTGGTCACATAAAGTAGGTCCAATGCATATACATAAATAAAACATGATACGACGACATTGTCGTTGCACCTAAGTTTCCTTGGACGTACAATTTATATAGCAGTTTAAAATAAATGAACTAATCAGCAGAAATAAATTATGCATGCATCGCATGGACTGTAATATTAGTACAATGGTAAGGTATACTTGCCGAGCAAAAGTTCTGTATAGTGCACGTCCAAAACAGTATTTAAGTTTGTTGTAAGAAGAAGTGGGTTGGGTTTGGAAGAGTTGTAATATATATAGAGATAAGAGGTGGTGGAGGCTGCTGCTGTTTCTTCCTATCATTGGTTTTGGTTGCGGTTGGGGAGAGTTTAGTAATAACCAGTAAAGAGGCGGTAGGGGATGAGTCACATGCGGGAGGTTATTTTACGCACGGTGAAAGGAAATTAAGCGACGGGGGTTAATTTTACGTGCGGGTGAAATAAGAAGCAGTGGAGTTGTTTTACGCGCGGATGAAAGAAATTAAGCGGTGGGGTTGATTTACGCACGGGTGAAATAAGAAGCGGTGGAGTTGTTTTACGCGCGGAGGGAAAGAAAGAGAAGTTTGTTTTTGCTACTGCTGTTGGATATTTTCTTCTCCTAACGGGTTGTGGGTTCCAGCGGGTAGGGTAGGCTAAGGATTTGGGTTGAGATCCAATAGAAATTTCTTCTCTAATTAATTATATCTATATATATATATACATAAAAAATTCTAAAAATTATATTGGTGCATACCATTAAGCTAACAATTGTCCAAAGTGTCTCATACATGGAATAAATTAGAAAAAAATTATAATGGCTCCATAAATCCTCTAATTGCACAAACATCTCAAAGTAAAAAAAATTTAATTAAAATCTTTTTCCTCTATTTAACTCATAATTACTAAATAAATTAAATAATACGGTTTTCAGAATTAGGGGTTTTACAGGCGGAGCATGTAGAGCACTTGCGGACCGTGCTACAAACCCTTCGAGACAACAAGTTATATGCGAAACTGAGCAAGTGCGAATTCTGGCTGAGCAGTGTATCTTTCCTTGGGCACATTATTTTTGCGGGAGGCATTTTAGTCGATCCAAAGAAGGTGGAGGCCATTATCAAGTGGAAGCGACCTGCATCCGTTAGTAAAATTCGAAGCTTTCTTGGGCTAGCGGGCGGTTCGTAAAGGATTTTTCCAAACTAGCCTCACCTCTGACTCGCCTTACACAGAAGGGAGTCGCGTTTGAGTGGTCCGCCGACTACGAAAGTTTGTTTCAAGAGTGAAAGCATCGCCTCACCTCTGCCCCGTTACTTATACTACCAGACGAGACCTCAGGATTCCAAATCTTCAGCGACGCATCAGGACAGGGCTTAGTGTGTGTACTTATGCAACAAGACAGAGTGATAGCCTATGCATCCAGAAAGCTGAAAAAGCACGAAAAGAATTATCCTACGCATGATCTGGAACTGGCATCAATTGTGTTCGGGTTAAAGTTGTGGCGACACTACCTTTTTGGAGTACCTTCTGAATTTATACCGATCACAAGAGTTTGAAGTACTTGTTCACCCAGGCAGATCTGAACCTACGACATCGACATTGGCTAGAATTGATAAAGGATTATGACTTGACGATAGACTACACTCCTGGTAAGGGTAATGTGGTAGCGGATGCGTTGAGTCAGCTTTTTGCAGTATCCCTGTCCGTTGATAGTAGGTTACAAAGGGACTTAGAAGAGTTAGGCATCGAACTCCGAATTCGGTATCGCGACACACGGATTGCTCAGATGCAATTTGTACCTAACCGGATAGAGAGAGTCACATCTACTCAGAGGGACGACCCATTCCTTAGGAAAATAGGGGAGCAGATTCTAGCGGGGAAGGCGAAAGACTTTGCAGTAGATGAGAATGGGGTATTACGAATTAAAGGAAGGCTATGCGTCCCCAATGACTCAGAACTCAGAAAGGAGATCCTTGCTGAAGCTCATTATGTAGCCTATATAATCCATCCCGAGAGCACGAAAATGTATAGAGATCTTCGTACTATCTTCTGGTGGCACGACATAAAGAAAGATGTGGCGCTCTTTGTGTCAAAATGCATAACCTGTCAGAGGGTAAAATCAGAACATCAGAGGCCGAGCAGAAAAATATAGAATCTTGCTATGCCATAATGGAAGTGGGAGCACATCAGCATTGACTTCATTGTTGGCCTGCCAAGGACGCAACGGGGAACGACGCAATCTGGGTCATCGTCGACCGGTTAACCAAGTCTGCACACTTTATTGCCATTAAAAATACTTGAAGCGTCGACCGCCTTGCCCAGACCTACCGTGATGAGATAGTCCGGCTGCATGGAGTGCCAGTTTCTATAGTATCAGATCGGGACGGACGGTTCGTCTCATATTTCTGGAAAAGCCTTCAGTCGTCGATGGGGACCAAGTTAAAATTTAGCTCAGCCTACCATCCTCAAACAGACAGCAAAACGGAATGGGTGAATCGGGCACTAGAAGATATGTTGCGCCTCTGCGTAATCGATTCGAAGTCAAGTTGGGACGTCAACCTGTCGCTAGCCGAATTTACATACAGCAACAGTTATCAGTCTAGCATCCAAATGGCTCCGTATGAGGCTCTGTATGGGCGGAAGTGTAGGTCACCTATCTGCTGGGATAAAGTTGGAGAGAGGCAGATCCTTGGGCCAGAACTGGTTGAATAAACAGTCCAAAAGGTTCGGTTGATTCAAGAACGATTAAAAGTAGCACAAAGCCGGCAGAAGAGCTATGCCGATGCTCGTCGTCGCCCCCTTGAGTTCCAAGAGGGTGACCACGTGTTTCTAAAGGTCTCGTCCATGTGAGGAGTACCGAGATTTGGGGTAAAGGGGAAGTTAAGTCCGAGATTTATTGGCCCGTTTGAAATTCTCAGACGAGTCACATCAGTTGCCTATCAAATTGTATTGCCACCAGCCCTATCAGATGTACACGATATTTTTCATGTATCTCAGCTTAGAAAGTATGTGCATGACCCAAACAGCGTGGTAGACTTTGGTCAGTTATATCTGTAGGCAGACTTGTTGTACGTCGAAGAGCCTATTCAGATCTTGGAGCATAAGGAAAAACAGTTACGGAATCGGGCAGTATCGCTAGTGCGCGTTCTTTGGCAAAACCACGCGATCGAAGAATCGACGTGGGAACTCGAATCTGATATGAGGGAAAGGTTTCCCTTATTATTCCTTAGGGGTAGGTTCTATTCCTAAGTTTCGAGGACGAAACTTTCTATTAGATGGTTATGATGTAATGTCCCGTCCCCCCTATTCGGGGAGCGCGGCCAAGAAATACTTGATACCGTCCGATCGGGACATATTGAATCAAGATCCTTTCCTCGTTATGGATTGGTTTCTTCGGAATCAGGTCCTATATTCAACGGATCATGCCTCAAGGAAGGACTCAGCGGCAGAGTCGAGAGGGGCCTTCCCGTTGCGCTGGTTTCTGTGCCCGTTTTTGATGCCGCTTGGTTGCTTTCTTGTTGGTTTTATGACTTGTGTTTTTTTGAACGATTTCAATAGATTTCATTGGGGGGTAAACTCAACTATTGATCTAACAGGTAGGTAATATCAATATACCTAATCTAACATAGGGTAAAATCAAATAGCCCTTTTTTTATTTATACAAAAAAACTTTGAGATAGGAAGATAATTCTTACCTCATACAAGTAGTTGGTTACATTTGAACTAAAAAAACTAAAATTTACTAAAAGTCGGGTATGGATAATACAAATTATTGTTAATTCTGTTGACTGCTACTGCTGCCATGCTAGTTCACTTGGTTATGTTTTAACATATTTTTGTTGATTTTAATATATTATTTATTTTTATTTCTTACATTACTAATTTATTTATTTATCTATGTATATTATTATTATTTTTTATATTTGTGTCTCGCTTCGCTCGGGTGCACGTCTTAACTGCGCCTTGTGCCTCGGACGCTTTGGACATTTTGCATCTCGAGTGCGCCTTGAGCCTTTGACTATCTTGACGATACTCATAGTGAGTCTTTGATACCAGAACCAAGTTCTGAACCTTGTTTCTATAAATGCTACACTATCTTGGCCTGAGAAAATATCATGAAAAAGGAAGAAACGAGAAGAATGGTTTTTGTTTGGATAGTATAACAAATAAACTGGTAGAGAAAAAATCATGAGGTTCGACGATACTTGTATTATATAAATTATTTGACTTCAAGTCTTGCCAAATAACATAGAAGAAGTGTTGGTTTTCCAGCCAAATCTTCAAAGAATATCCTTTTTCCATTATTTTGGATTTTTTGTAAATGATTTGGTAAAAGATTAATAAATGATGAATAGAGAGCACACAATTGGGTCTAAAATTATTCCATATCGACGATCATTATGATTCTCATGTTCTTGAAATATACCTCATATTTATGCAGTTTGATTTTTGCCATTAGCAATATGGTTATTGTTTCACCATCATGATTTACTCAAGTTCCATTTTTCTCTTTATATTTGATATCAGAAAACAATGATCTCTATGTGTCAGGGGTGACGGTAAATAATAATTATCTTAAAAGTTATAGGTTATTTGTAACCATGATGATAATCATAATAAAGTCATAATGATTACTATCTGCGTTGTCCTATTTTTTTGCATTATTTCCTAGGTTTAAGAGGTCCCTTGGCTATCCATGCCCACACCTTGCTTTGTACATTCTAGGCAGAGGCAGAAGTCAAGGTCTATAAATGGGTGGGCTGGTCTGGAATTCGTCAAGAGTTCGGTCCGGTCAAATTTGGTCCGGGTCGGTCCGAATTTGGTCATCGGACCGGTCCGCTCCAACCCACTCTTCCCACGGGGTTCGGATTGGGTCGAAAGATCTGACCCACAAGTCCGGTCCGGCCCTGTCCATCTTCTGATCGGGTCGAGTCCAATTCGGACGGCCCGGTCGAACCGGTCCGGACCGACCCGATTTAGATCCAGTTCGATTTTAAAATAAAATAAAATAATAATTATAATATATATATATATATATATATATATATATATATATATATATATATATGTATATATATATATATATTAAAGTAAATAAAATCGGTCCAATACACACCTTGAGGCAGAAACTTAGTTTTAATTTTTGAGATGAAAGTATTTGCTAATCTTCACAGCATGAGTTTCTGCACTAATTTTTTGTAACTTATGAAATTAATAGGAACACATGTGCGTGTGTAGAAAATGGAAAATGAGGTGACACATTCTCAAAGTTTGGCTTGGATGGCTTAAAATAATCCAGTAGACTATTTCATGGACAATTCATATCCAGTTATCATGGTCTCTTCCATTCTCTATTATATTTATCTATGCATATTATATGCTTTGGAGATCTCTAAATGGGTGAATCATGTTCTCATATTGTTCTTTTGTTAGAAGGATTTCAATAGGGACCCAATCAGTCTATGAGTTGGAAAGTTGAAAACAATATGATTTCCATCCTTCATTTTAGGGAATGAGCATGAAAACCACTAGATTATTTTTTTAGATAACCCATTAGCTAGTAATTGTAGAAGCATAGAAAATCTATACCATGCGCAACAATGATCAAGAGCAATACGCCAAATTATCAAGAGCCATGCGCAGCAGTGATTAAGAGCCATGCATCGAAGTGATCCAGAGCCATGCGCTATCCCCAACATAGGTAGTGTTCCCATGTGCCAGCAGTGTCCTGTGCCACAACTACCCTATTGGTCTCCATGCGCCAGACGGACGTATTCCCAAGATGCAATCAAAATCGTCATAAAGTAGGATATTACATGTGTCATGAGTATTATGGGCATCAGCAACCTCAGATCTCAAATCACCACGTGGCACCCTATTGCAACATGCGCCACTATACGATAGCATAAGATGCGCGCGTTGATGCCTTCTCAAGTCTATAAATAGTGGACATCTCCCACACAAAAAATAGGAGAGAGGAGAAGAAGACAGAAGCACCGCAAGGGACACTCATTGAATCGTATACTCAAGCTCCCTGATGTCTCGTCACCCTCCTTGGTCCTGGATCGTCAACGGAGTAAAGGAGCCGTTGTAGTGCTCGATCTCCACCATCATACCTGTCCAGACTCTTATTTTTATTGTACTGAAGTCTCATTACCCTCCTTTCTCATTACCCTCCTTGGTCCTTGATTTGGCGATGTCGACAAAAATGATGACTCTATTGGGAAAAGCTTTTCCTCCAACGAGAAGCTGGTGACGCAATCCGACGTGGCTAAGTTGGGTTCGACTAAGAGGATGTTGGTCGTTCGCTTCGACCAACAGGCATTAGAAGACATGCTGGACAAGCCGAGTTCTTCAATAAGGCCTATACGACATCCCAAGATTCACAAGACTCAGGTGGCCAAGGCCGCTACGTCATGCCCGGGGTCGATGCCCGATGCATTTTTAACCTTTGTCGCAGATGCACATGAGGTTGATATATATCCCACCGACATACCTAGTTCTACAAGGAGGTTCGTACAAACTCACAAGACTCGCAAGATTTGGGTCGTCAAGGCCGTCGTACTGAACCCAAAATCTATCCCAAAAGCATGGCTAACCTCCGTCGCAGACGCACATGAGGCTGGCGCGCATCCCATCTCCATCTCCGAAGTGTCTCTTGAGAGGAATGAGGTTGAATCGCAAGAGACGTGCCCACAACATGATCTACGCAAGAGAAGACGTGTCATGCCAGAACTTAGGCACACAAAGTCCTCTACAGGCAAAGTTGTCTTCAACAAGGACTCTTATGGTTCTGACTTGGATTACCTATACTATGCGCCTAAAAGCGCTGGTTCAAGAAAACCAAAATCAACCTGAGCCATGCGCGCTCGATAGGCTGCGCAACCATCTCTTCAAAAGCATGCGCTACTGTTTATCATGCGCGCTGCTGATGTGAGACTATATAGGGATGGCCCAAACACTTATGTACCAGAAGTGGGTCAACCCTTAAAGCCCTCCCAAACCCATTTGGGTACCGCAGTTGCACTTGAACTAAGTCAGGGTAAAAAGACTGTGATGACAGACCATGTGCCCAGTTTGGGTGCGCCCATAAAATTGGTCTATCTCACATCAAGTCTTCCACTAATGATCCGGTTGTAGTTTCCGTGAAAGAACTAGGTCAGGGAGCAAACCTTCCACTTTTACCTCCATGCGCAAGGGTTGTCCGAGCACATGAAACATGTGTGAAAGTGAAGCTTCCGTCGTATGATTTACGCAACGTGATAAGTCATAAGTGTAAGACGAGAGAAGCAACCCTCGCACATAACATGTCCCCTCGTTGACACACTTATGCCAACATAATCGTCAATTGTTGCTGCACTAGAGAATCCTTTCCTTCTATCAGACAGTCGGTGTTCCAGCAATTACAACCGGCAGTACCAACCCGACAACGTCCCCAGAAATGACTGTACGACATGGAGGAATTGCCTTTCGCTTCATGCTGCTCAACAAGGAGGTCTCCTCCGATGAAGATCTCAAGAAAAACTCACCTAACCTGAGGGTGTCGGTCAGTGCATCACGAAGCCATCGCGGGGTAGCAAACAAGCACCTGCTGTGGGAGTATTTCAGGGCACGTGCTCGAAAACAAGAACTAGGGGTAGCCATGCCCTCCTAAATAAGGTTACAATTGGAGCTGGGGGTATCAATCCCCCGGTGTTCCTCGTCAAACCATCATTCCGAGAGGACAGCGAATCTCCGCGAACGGATGATAGCTTAAAAAGGGGTAGTTAAACCTTCTAGGTTGAGTCCACAATTGAGACTTCGGGTGGCAATCCTTCAAATAATAAAAGTGATACAACAATGTCCACTCTCCCTGAGGACAATGAGACTCAGACATTTGAGACAAAAAGTAGGACGTCCACCCTTCTGTCCACCTCATCCCACGAAATAACAGTATACATGGCATAAGATGAGCATGGCATAGGGTCCAGTAACCAACAACGCCTTGATGCACTCGAAGCCATAATGTAGACTATGAGCACCTCAATGCAGACTCTGACTCACACAATGTTGGAACTCAAAGAAAACTTAGTTCCGACACAACTACGAATCCCAGGACGAACAAACCTGGATCAGGGGACCAACGAGGAATCCGACATGCCTGACCCGGTTCCTCATGTCGCAAGCAACCAGACCATACATCGGCCTCTGCTGTTCTTTTGCTAGACAATATCCAAGAGACTCTTAGGGACTTGCGTGCCCGCGTTGATGCTCGAGATAATCAAGACAGGCTCCAGAAGCTTGGGATCCGGCAACCCTATCCTCCTGAATGGAATAATGTATTGTACCCTCCCGAATACAAGCTATTATCTCTTACTCCATTTGACGTGAAGACACTACCCCGTCAATATATGTGATACTTCCATTCCATAATTGACCATTTACCTCAGAATGATGTCTTGCTTACCAAATTATTCGTCGGAGCACTATCCAGGGTCGCTTTTGAGTGGTTTTGTAGTCTACCAGATAAATACGTCTCATCCTTCGAGGATTTGAAGTCCCTCTTCTATATCCGATTTTATAAAGGAGGAATGGATATGACTATGTCCTCCCTAATGGACATCACCCAAAGGGATAGAGAACCGACACGAGAATACATCGAACGTTTTTGATAGGCGGCATTGAAGTTGCCTCCCGGTATCCCCGAATCTATACTGGGACACGTGTCGAAAGAACCTCTTACCATCAGTAGACTCTGGATGGCTCTGGTCCGTTCAGTGACTGGACGACATTTATCATAAGTTTCACTGCTATAGAAAAGAGGATGTGATATATCATTTGTAATCGAGGGATTTCACGTCAAATTACTAATAGTGGACCTCCCACGGAGAACTTGTGTCTTTAGCATCGGAACTGAAGCCTTACGTGGAGCTGTATATGGATGTCCATGACCATGCTAATTACGACGAAGGGTGCACGAACAAGATTTTCGACGCTGTCGGACCTAGTTTTAATCCAGATAATCATGATGCTGCTGAGGAAGCACTGAATGCCGATGCTGCAAAGTTCATAGAGTTACTGGAAAATACAAGAACTTTATTATATCCTGGTTGTGAGGATCATTCACCGTTGTAGGTGGTTACAGGACTGTTGAGCACCAAGTCCGATTTTAAAATGTCACAAGAATGCTACAACCGACTGATGGAGTTGATTATAGAGATCTTGTCGGCAGGTGCTAAATTACCTAAAGACTTTTACCAGTTAGAGAGGATAGTGTGATCGCTCTGGATAGAATACGAGAAAATTGATGCATGTCGCAACGGGTGCATGATGTACTACAAAGACGATAAGAATGAAGATGTGTGCAAATTTTGTGGTGCTGATCGCTACAAGGCAACTGTTACAGGAAGTTCTATCGGTACAAAAAATCTGACCGATTCGATGCAATACTTGACTTTAATGCCTCGGTTGCATAGGTTGTTTATGGTGAAGGAGACTACCGAAAATATGAGTTGGAACAGGCAAAAACAGTTGAAGGAGTGTTGGATCACCCATCCTATAGAGAAGCATGGAAGCACTTCGATCGAGAGTATCCTGATTTTTTTCGGATTCGCATAATGTAATATTGGGGCTATCCTCCGACGGTTTCACCCCATTCAAACTTTTTGGCTCCCAGTATTCGTGTTATCCTGTGATCGTCATCTCGTACAATCTATCGCCTTGGATGTGCATGAAGACTCCGGTTATGTTCTTAACTGTCATTATCCCTGGTCTGAATAATCCAAAGAGGAACATCGATGTGTACTTGCAACTGTTGATAGATGAGTTGAATCAGCTTTAGAAAGTAGGCGCCAACACGTACGATATTTTAAAAAAGTAGAATTTTCAGATGTGGACAACACTTATGTGGACCATCAATGACTTTCCAGCTTATGGCATGTTATCGGGATAGAGCACTAATGGTCTTCGCTCATGTCAGTATTGCTTGGACCGTACTAAGGCTTTTCGTTTAAAATACGGAGAAAAATTGTGCTTCTCGACTGTCATCAATAATTTTTGCCATCGGATCATCCATTCTGGAGGAACATGAATGCATTTTCTACTGGCGCTGTGTAGAATGCAAATCCACCTCCAAGGTATCCCAGAGATATTATATGGGAAGAGATTAATGATTTACCAAGTGCTATCTAAGAGCCTACTAAGGGGTACAAGTACGATATATTTGGTCACACTCGTAACTTGACGAAGAGAAGCATATTCTGGGACCTTCCATATTGGAGCACCAATATGATCAGACATAACCTTGATGTCTTATATATTAAGAAGAATGTGTTTGACAACATAATTAATACTGTGTTGGACGTAAAGGGGAAGACGAAAGACAATCCCAAGGCCAGGTTAGACTTGGAAGAAATATGCAAACGTCCTGCGTTGCATTTGGCAATTCATCTTTCTTATGAGGTCTATGTCGGTGGACCTGTAGATTATCGGTTGATGTATCCATTCGAGCGACAGTTGAACCACCTAAAGAGAAAGGTAAAAAAATAAGGCACGGGTCGATAGTTCTATTTGTGAAGCATATGTTCTTGAAGAGATTACAAAGTTTTATTTCATGTATTTCAAGCCTCATGTTGCTACTAATCGAACGAGAGCCCCGAGAACGACGACGAGTACTAGGAATCTAATGAAACAATACTGAAAGTATTCAATACTTTCGGTAAACCTTCGGGCAAAATGAAGAAGTGATATTTGAATGACGACGAGATAAGGGCTGCTCAGTTGTATATATTACTCAACTACGATGATGATGAAGTAAAGAAGCTCGAGGGGTAAGTAACTAATATATCCATGTTTAAGTTATCTCAATATAATAATATACGCTAATATTATTACACTAATTAGGAGATATTTGTTGTTTTTTAGCACACTTAATGATAAGGCGAGGTCGATGAGACCATGCATAACAGATGAAGAAGTAAAATAGGAAATGAGACATCATTTTTCTTCTTGGTTGAGAGCATATGTAAGGAGCTCGCTAATTTCTTTTTGTATATACACTTTACAAAATAATTAACGGAACGTTAAACTTAATTTCTTATATTATGGTATTTAGGTCGATCGTCCGGACACAACACTTGAGAATAAATCTATTAGAACTCTAGCTAAGTGGCCAATTTATGCCGTCAAAATCTGGCCAAGCTATTATGTAAATGGTTTTAGGTTCAAGTCAACAACTGCTCCGATCAGAGACAACTTCCTCGATCTCGATTTCATGAAAATAGTTGTTTGTGTATCAGATCTTTGAACTACAAAGATGTCGATACATGCAATAATTTTTATGGTGTCTTACGGAAGATTGTAGAGTTGACATATAATTATGTAATAAAGCCTGCTAAGATCGTGTTATTCAGGTGTGATTGGTTCAATCCGATCTAAGATCACGGTTGAAAAATAAACAAGCATGATCTTGTTGATATAAATTATCAGCATCGATATCAAGGCTATAAACTATTTGTCATATCAAGTTAGGCTCAGCTCGTGTACTTCACAACTTATCCTAAACGAAGAACAACGAGGTTAGAATAGTGGGCAATATGCAAGACAAAAGCTCTAAATACTTTTGATGTTGGCAAAATAGCTTATCCGGAGGATGAGATATCTCTTGTAACAAATATTATAGATGTGGACTCAATAAAGTTTTTCATTACACGTCTAATCATGTAGATGAGGTAGAATTATCCAAAAAGAAAGGTGAAGTAGATAAAAGTGAAGATGAGGAGGAAGATGAAAAGGAGGACGAGGAAAACGAAGAAGAATAATTTTCAGAAAAGGATTGAAAATAAAATAAAATTTATTTAGTCTTCTGACATGACCAGATTTGTCTCCGGTAGACTTATCAGTGTATTATCTTTCTGGATTAGACTTCTTAGATGTATTATCTTTCTAGATGTATTATCTTTCTGGATTAGACTTATGATTATTATCTAAGATTATTTACAATTTGAGAAATTTGATTTCCTTCTCTATATATCATATTGTGTTGATCTTACTTAGCATTTGATTTAGTATTATTTTGTGATGTTATTGTATTTTAGCCGTGGAATGTAAAATCTATTTAGTGATATGTACTTGTGGCTATGTACTATATTTTTCTTTTTCTTTTTATTTAGTGACATGTACTGTATTTAAACTATTTTTTGTAACTTTTATTTTGTCTATCATAAGTCAGATATGACAGGACGATGCGGATCGTTCGGTCAGTCAAGAGGTAAAGTATCTAGATGACACGTTACTTAAATCGAAAGTTCTTATTCGGGACATGGTACTTGGTCCGGACCCTCGTCTCCCATTACTCAAGTCTTTTGACCACTATTTTCTCTTGGCAGTACTCCTGGGACGAGCAATTCCAGGCCTGAGACTACTCCTACGTCAACTTCCTCCTGCTGACAGTACCATGGGGACCGAGTAGAAGATTGTCACTCCCCTATCCTAATATACTTGGAATATATTCAAGTTGGCGCACGTTGGGTATGCTTCAAGTGCACGGTTGAATGGACATTGGCGCACATTGGCTAGTATTGATTGTATGGTGGTGGTAGGTAGGGTGTGTGGCTTGGATTTGTTGGAGAGATCCGACGGTTCACCATCCACTCATTGCTTATATATATATATATATATATCCTTGTTCTTATTTTCTCTCCTCACTTGTTCATTTTTCTTGTTTTGCTTTTGGTTTTCTTCATAGGGAAGTACATCTTGCAAATATAAAGAAACATGATCGGCTATAGTTTTATTCTTAGTATTTGTTGTTGTAATTAGTTTCTAGTAGTGTTCTGATTATAGTTAGTTCTCGAGGTTTTTAGATTTGAGGTGGTTAATAGTTTATATTTAATATTTTATATCTTGATTTTATTATGAAAGTTTTCATGAGTATATTTTCCTCGGGAATGATTCCCAAAATATGAGATATTTTCAAAAGATGTTTCCTGATTTCGAGTTTAGAATTTTTTTCTTGATTTTTGGTTCTTGTTGCTTGAGAAATGGAGCACTGTCATACTCTCGAGCCTGAGCTCTGAGTGCATTAATGGTGGGTCGGTTGGAGAAGAATATCAGTGACAAGAAGTATATATGAGGATTTGCATTATGGGTGCATGTTGAGTGTGACCCGTATTCTGTGGGTGCATGTTGAGTCTGACCCACATTCCATACTTGTCTGTACTTTGAGAGTACTGCCAATTTCTTATAAAAGTATGTCAAGGGGATAAATTTTTGGAAAAATATTTCTTGGCGCACTTTTGAAAGACTTCAGCCTCAGGCGCATAATTGATGTACTAACGAACAAACAATGCAAAAGTGCGCCAGTCTACCTTTCAGCGCACTTCTGACCAACTTTTTATTGATTGGTGCACTTTTAATAAAATTAACAGACTGACGCACAATTGACACATTGTGTATTAACTATCAAAAGTGTGCCGCTCTTATATATATAACCCTTGGCACACTTTCTGGGTGCTCAACGATTGGCGCACTTTTGATGGATTAATAACCCGACGCACTTGTTATCTCTTGGCATACACTTGCTCGATTTAGCCTCGATAAGAGAGCCTTAACTTTGGCACGTCTTGATTTTTGAGGCCCTCAATTTTTGTGACCTCGACTGTCACACCATCTGGGAACTCGTATTTTGTTTTATAGTTGTTTTGCACTCGCATAGTACGCCTATTCTCGTAATTCTTGATTTGTTCGCTACATCTCCTGTTATCGATTTTGTGTGTCATGTTATAGGTTTATGCGCCATATAGTTGCTTGCTCGCACATAGTGTGTCACTATTCATGACTAGCCTATATTGGCACTTGCAAAGTGTGCCGACCCAGGACTTCTTATGATTGATTGTATATGCATTGGTCCTGTTGTGCACTTGATGCCTATTCTAGATTAGTTGAGCATGACCATGATTGATGACCTATGATCCCAGAAATTAAAAAATTAATGAGGCATTCATGACCGTGACTCGATTATATGAGATATTATATTCCTAATTAATTATGACTCCTGACTTGATCAAAACATGATTCATGTGACCAAGTGATAGGTTTGGTTTCCTGACTTGGTTCTTGTATTCGTGCTGATATATTTGTCTGGATCGCCTGTTTAGAATGACTATATTGTATACTGAGTGTGGGACATTGGCTAACATATACACTGAACGTGACAAGATGACTCCTTCTCAGTGTATAATATTATATTACTGAATTCTTGGCACGAAAATGATAATGGTTTAGAACCATAACATGGCTAGGTTATTGCTTGTTTTATTATTGCATCTACATTTGGGTGAATCCAGACGACTCCTTATATTAAATAAATTTGTATCAAATATGTCCGTACTCTGTACAATATTATTAAGGAGAATATTCCTATGGCCATGGCAGGGAATTCCATATCACTGAAGGTTTAATTAGGTAACATAAAAGCTGATTAGAACATGGGGAGGGAACGGTATCCTGAGATCTTGCATGATGGGCCATCTGGTGATAATTTTCCTGGCGTGCAAGGTTGGCCACCACGGATATTGTATATCATCCGATGTAGTAGAATATAATATTTGACCTTTTTATATTTAAACTGAGCCAACATTTTTTTTATAGGAAGGTTAGAATTGTTACTGATTTATCAGCATGGTGGCCCTACGGGGTGTAGTGCCCCGCTCCGCGTAGTCACTATGTACAGGTGATATCGCCTTGCTTGCTCGAACGAAAGTCTTCTTGGAGAGTTCTCGACCGATTGATCAATGTGAGTGGGCAGAACTGCATTCTCTGATTCTTGCACGACTTAATAATGAATCTGAGTTTTTAAATGCTTGTTGCTTAAGAAGATTATTTCATAAGAAGAATGATAGAACCGACTCAGCATGCTTAATAAGAGAACTCACATAGCTTATCATTGAAACGAATATGTCTGCTTGCTGGCCTAACTAGAGAAATAGGAATGCTTGTCTGAAATGAGATAGAATCATTGCTTTGCATAAGAAGGTATAAGAAATGTTACATGCTTAGTTACACTGACATAACTATCAAACGAACCTTTGCCATACTAAGAAGATAAGTAAATGAATTTCTCGAATATGTTCCTTTGTAATATGCTAAGAAAGAGATAGTTATTGCATGTTAGATATAAATCAATCGTGCTTGCCATTATATGTTTCGCTTATCTGTTTTCTATATCGGACTGCTATAAGTCTTTGATTCGTATAAGCATAGTCTAATAGTGCGCCCTGATATTCCGTTCCTTCGGGTTCTAGGGGGTATGCTATTAGATATGTGAAAAGATGTGTCTGCTTGAATGAATGAAAAGGGAAGAGTCTAATAGTCCGCCCTGATGTTCCGTTCCTTCGGGTTCCAGGGGGGTGTGGCTATTAGATTATTAAATGCTTGTGAATGTGAATGTGAATGCATATTGATGAATATTGCTTGTCATGCATTGGTCTCGGATAACTTGTGCATAAGGTAATAGTCTCTCGATCGATTCCTGGGGCACTGGGAATCGGTTGGTCCGAAAGGGATTATGAGAGCACCCTGATGTTCCATTTCGAAATGATCTAGGGGGTGTTGTTGTCCATCAAAAGGGCAACTCATGGACCGTCGTATAGATAGGGCGCATGCTAAGTATACCTTCTTGCATACCTATCAATTGATGACGCCAAAAGATTGATTATGAGTTTATCCATATATACATATTGTGGCTAACTTACGTGTCTGCTGCAGGGATAATCGTTCGGCAATGGGGTAAGAAATACATGTGTATACATATAGCTTGCTCGTTTATTTTGTCTGCATCATAGAATTTATCTGATAGTGATTCATGCATTCGCATCGGTCGGACAATGACTATTAGTGCAGAGCTGAACCTCGGTCACAGCTGCTAATAGAATCAGAATGTGAGTCATTGGTTAGCTGGATTATCGCTACCGATCTTGAGTTTCTCGGGGACCAAAATCATATAGCTATTTCTGCTTGTGTGCTTGGAAATATGATAGTCCACTAAATGTTTGCTTTGATTTGAGATGATTCAGTCCATTAGAGAAATTTGCCCCAAAGAGTTAGATTTTGATGCACAATACATGCTGTGCACTGCATGATAGAACACTTCCCCGATCGTATGCTTATTGTTTGAATATGTCAAACTGTTTCCAATTATGTTTTCAAAAGATGTAATCTGACTATAGTCCTGAGTTGGCATTAAATAAACTTAGGTAAAAGTAGCAAGATCACTAGTAATGTAATATTTTGCCACATGATTACTTAGTGTAGATTTCAGGAGGTGTAGCTTTTGTTTAGTTGTTTATACTCACCAGTACTTATAAAAGTGCTGACCCACCAACAGTTTTCTTGTTCTCAGGTACTGATCGTCCGAGGAAGCGATAGCCGTGCCTCATCCCAAGGAACCAAAAATCTGGAGTCGATGCCTTGAGCCGTATCGAGTTTGAGCTACTTTTATATAGAGGGACATAATGTATGGAACGGTGTTATTGTAATCGAGCGAAAGAGTGCTTGAGCAATCTGTAACCTCGGCCTTGCGCCGCTTGTAACACATCAATAAAAGATTCTGTTTTCTTATACCATTATGTTCTTTACTTTTCTGCAATATATGTGTGCCGCTGCTTCAGTATTGAATAGCTTACTTGCCCTTTTTCAAAGCTTTGGCCTTGTGCAAGCTCACTTTAGGCTTGCACGGCATCATGCCAGTGGAAGGACGATCAGTTCCGTAGGGACCAAAGCGAGGATGAACGGCCCTGCGGTACCGGGGCGTGACATAGTGGTATCAGAGCAACTCGATTCTTTGTCCGTTCTGTTGTCTCCAACTCTGAGTTGTGATTGTGTTGTAATGAACGTTCCATACAATAATTCCATAGATATTCTCAAAGATGCGCGCAAAGTTTTCTGGATTTTATTTATTACTTAGAGTTGTGCCTTGTGCTTGTGATTTGCTTGTGTTTTGATTGAGGATGGTGAGGGATGAGAACTATCGCTGCTCTGTGTTTTGTGAGTTTCTCCTTGAGTTTCGAGAACAAAAATCTTTGTTGGTGGGTAAGTATGTAGTGCCTCGCTCCGCGTAGGCACTATTTACAAGTGATATCGCCTTGCTTGCTCGAACGGAAGTGTTCTCGAAGAGTTCTCGACCAATAGATCAATGTGAGTGGGTAGAACTGTATTCTCTGATTCTTGCACGACTTAATAATGAATCTGAGTTTTTGAATGCTTGTTGCTTAAGAAGATTGTTTCATAAGAAGAATGATAGAACCGAATCAGCATGCTTAATAAGAGAACTCACATAGCTTGTCATTGAAACAAATCTGTCTGCTTGCTTGCCTAACTAGAGAAATGGAAATGCTTGTCTGAAATGAGATAGAACCATTGGTTGCATAAGAAGGTATAAGAAATGTTGCATGCTTAGTTCACCGACACAACTATCAAACGAACATTTGCCATGCTAAGAAGATAAGTAAATGAATTGCTCGAATATGTCCCTTTGTAATATGCTAAGAAAGAGATAGTTATTGCATATTAGATATGAATCAATCGTGCTTGCCATTATATATTTCGCTTGTCTGTTTGCTATATCAAACTGCTATAAGTCTTTGATTCATATAAGTATAGTCTAATAGTGCGCCCTGATGTTCCGTTCCTTCAGGTTCTAGGGGGTGTGCTATTAGATATATAAAAAGATGTATCTACTTGAATGAATAAAAAGAGAAGAGTCTAATAGTCCGCCCTGATGTTCCGTTCCTTCGGGTTCCAGGGGGTGTGGCTATTAGATTATTAAATGCTTGTGAATGTGAATGTTAATGCATATTGATGAATATTGCTTGTCATGCATTGGTCTCGGACAACTTGTGCACAAGGTAATAGTCTCTCGATCGATTCCTGGGGCACTGGGAATCGGTCGGTCCGGAAGGGATTGTGAGAGCACCCTGATGTTCTATTATGAAAGGATCTAGGGGGTGTTGTTGTCCATTAATGGCGTAACTCGTGGGCCGTCATATAGATAGGGCGCATGATAGGTTTACCTTCTTACATACCTATCAATTGATGATGCCAAAAGATTGATTATGAGTTTATCCATATATGCATATTGTGGCTAACTTGTGTGTCTGCTGCAGGGATAACCGTTTGGCAATGGGGTAAGAAATACATGTGTATATATTTAGCTTGCTCGTTTATTTTATCTGCATCGTAGAGTTTATCTGATAGTGATTCATGCATTCGCATCGGTCGGACAATGACTATTAGTGCAGAGCTGAACCTCGGTCACAGCTGCTAATAGAATCAGAATGTGAGTCATTGGTTAGCTGGATTACCGCTACCGATCCTGAGTTTTTCGGGGACCAAAATCATATAGCTATTTATGCTAGTGTGCTTGGAAATATGATAGTCCACTAAATGTTTGCTTTGATTTGAGATGATTCAGTCCATTAGAGAACTTTGCCCCCAAAGAGTTAGATTTTGATGCACAATACATGCTGCACACAGCATGATAGAACACTGACCCGATCGTATGCTTATTGTTTGAATATGTCAAACTATTTCCAATTATTTTTTCAAAAGATATAATCTGACTATAGTCCTGAGTTGGCATGAAATAAACTTAGGTAAAAGTAGCAAGATCACTAGTAATGTAATATTTTGCCACATGATTACTTAGTGTGGGTTTCAGGGGGTGTAGCTTTTGTTCAGTTGTTTATACTCACCAGTACTTATAAAAGTGCTGACCTACCAAAAGTTTGCTTGTTCTCAGGTGTTGATCGTCTGAGGAAGCGATAGCCGTGCCTCATCCCAAGGAACCGGAAATCTGGAGTCAATGCCTTGAGCCGTATCGAGTTTGAGCTGCTTTTATATAGAGGGACATAATATATGGACGTTGTTATTGTAATTGAAAGAAAGAGTGCTTGAGCGATCTGTAACCTCGACCTTGCACCGCTTGTAACACATCAATAAAAGAGCCTATTTTCTTATGCCGTTGTGTTCTTTACTTTTCTGCAATATATGTGTGTCGCTGCTTCAGTATTGAATAGCTTTCTTGCCCTTGTTCAAAGCTTTGGCCTTGTGCAAGCGCACTTTAGGCTTGTACGGCATCACGCCCGTGCGAGGACGATCGGTTCCGTAGGGACCAAAGCGAGGATGAAAGGCCCTGCGGGACCGGGGCGTGACACGGGGGATTGGTGCGATCATGATTTTTTATCTGTATAGTATTGGCTCGGTTAGCACTGCTCGACATGGCACAATCTGATAATGCTTATTATTATTATTATTATTATTATTATTATTATTATTATTATTATTATTATTATTATTATTATTATTATATCTGGATAACCCTAAACTCCATATAACAAGTTGTAATATTTTTTGGCCGTTCTAACCTGACTTGGTTGTGATTGTAACTCTGCTAGTAGCTTAGGGACATTGACTATCATATGTGGTGTTCAACTTCTGTCTTTGATTTGTTGGGGAGTTGGGTCATTATGCTAAATAGAATATGGACCGAGCTACGACACATAATCCTAGTTTGACCATAATCATGGGACGTACCTTATCTTGGGTGGCATGTCATTTTCTGTCCTTGTTTGGTGAAGAAGTGTCATGCTATCCCGAAGATGGCGCACGCGCCAATGATTCTTTGCTCTTGCACTATATGCTTGATCTGGTTTTTGTTTCTTTATTCTTGCTTCATTATGGTACTTGCTATTTGGGGTCTAACCCCACTATTTTTGTATGGCTAGGTTTAGAGCCAGCACTAGAGGATTCAGGGTACCCCCTTTATGATGACGCATACCAGACGGATGGTCGCTGAAGGGCACGAGTGGATTTCTTGATCATTGCTCATCTTGTACATTCTTCTCTTTTGGGCGTTTAGCCATCGACAGTTGTTAGCCGGCTTATCTGGACATTAGATTCTTTTACACAATTACAATATAAACAGACTGCATCTTATCTCGATTGTGTAACTATTGTCATTCTGCTAGCCTAATATTTTGATGGCTAGATCTCTAGAACATTCTAATGGAGCATTTGGGATACCTTATGGCTTTATCTCACATATTATATGTTGTTGTTACTTGCTTGAATGATTGAGACATAGTCGTTCTGAGACCCTAGGAGACTTGATTGTAGCATGAACCCCATTGTCTTTCTACTACGACTTTCTATACCTTGTACAGGGAAACTGGCCATGTCCGTCTCCGTATTCCGGTACTGAGCGTGACAAGGTTTTAGTGGTGGCCCATGTAGGTCTTATTTTTTGGACTTGTGGGATGTCATGATCTTAGGAGTCCCAGTCAAACATGTTCCTTCTTGAATTCCTGAATCTGTTCTTCTCGATACTCTGCTTGAACCATTTGATTGATTGTTTCCCTATTACTTCCCGTCTTGTTCTTGATGTATTTTGTTCCTTTCTTCCAGGGCTTCTCCATCTTTGGTTGTCGGAGCATCAGAGGCATCAAGGTGACTAGTAGGTTCGGGCGAGATGGGACAACAGCGTGGGGCAGTATTTCTTTAAGATCCGGTTCGGATCGAGCTAGTAGTTGGGCCCCCAGGCGAGACAGTGACCGAAAATATTGAGCAACCTGTTCCAGAGGTTCCGGTTCCCCTAGTAGTACTAGCAATGCCAGTAAGAATGGATACCCTAGTTTTATTATAAATTATCTGGGGGATGATGGCTGTACAACAACATCAGCAACTCTAGCAGCAGGAACAAAATATATTGTTGAACCAGGGGTTATAAACAGCTCTAGAAAGAGGCAAAATGATAGATTCGGGGGCATCGGTTAGATTCTGTCGACTTAACCCTCGGTACTTTGATGGTACGGAAGATGCCATCACGACAGACAATTGGCTCAAGGATATTAAGGGTATTCTGGCAGCGGCCAAGTTTCCAGCTGAGGAACATGTTGACCATATTCTGTTGCAACATCAGGATCTCGCCAGGGATTGGTGGACGACAGAGAAGGTCGGCTTGAGGCGGCCTATTTCTTTGGATAATTTTAGGATTCGGTTCAGAATAAAGTATTTTGGAGTCGTGGCCCAGTTTGAGTTGCAGCAAATATTTATGAACGTCAAGCAGTCTGGTAGAATAGTGGACGACTACGCAGCAGAATTTAGCCGACTGAGTATATTTGCACCAATGATGGTGGCAACAGAACCACTGTAAGCTCCTGATTTTTAGTATAGGATTATTTTAGTAATTTTAGGATAGTTTGAATTTATTTGGTATTAATTAGGTTTAAAATCAAGTGGATTAATTATTTCTTTAATTTTGTATCATTTGGTATTCTTTACCGTTGCTTTTATATCTTGAGCACTACACTAGCATTTTTCTTCCATCAACTTCTACCCTTATGACATAGACTAGCCACTCTACACATACGACCCAGTTGTCACTCCTAATTATACTCTTCCATGCTGCATTTAGACCCCACAACAACGACTATGCAGCGGAATTTAGCCGACTGAGTATATTTGCACCAATGATGGTGGCAACAGAGCCACTGTAAGCTCCTAATTTTTAGTATAGGATTATTTTAGTAATTTTAGGATAATTTGAATTTATTTGGTATTAATTAGGTTTAAAATCAAATGGATTAATTATTTCTTTAATTTTGTATCATTTGGTATTCTTTACCGTTGCTTTTATATCTTGAGCACTACACTAGCCTTTTTCTTCCATCAACTTCCACCCTTATGACATAGACTAGCCACTCTACACATACGACCCAGTTGTCACTCCCAATTATACTCTTCCATGCTTTATTTAGACCCCATAACATTCGTGCCATATTTACTTCCAAAAATCTATATTTTAAATATTCAATCTCGTTGTAAATAAATTAATTTGTACATCGACAACCCCAATTACCCTAACCAATTCTATATCCGTGGCCCACTTGAGCCAAACTATGTCCATGACACTTTTGTTGCATTAATTTGAGTCCCCTTGTGCTCTTTACACTTTATGAATCATCTAGACAATTTATACTACCTTTTATGCACTTGTTGTCAAACCGCCTTCAATCGAGCCCAAACACCTAGCCCGAACCCTCAAACCAACTCCTATGACTCATGCACAGACCCATCCTACGCCGTTGGCAGATACTGCACTGCTGTTGGAAAGGTCTGGACTGGAAATGAGGACGTTTGGCAGTCTGGTTCTGCTGTGGCTGCTGGAAAGGTCTGGACTGGAAATGAGGACGTTTGGCAGATACTGCACTGCCGTTGGCCCCCAGAAAAGAATTACGGTCTCTCTTGGTCTTCAAACCCAGATCCCGCTCAACCTTGCGTGCCTCCGCAAGTATCTCCGAGTATGTCTCATAAAAAGACGGAATGAGAATCTTTACCTCCCAGTTTAGACCCTCTCGGAAACGAATAGCTCGAACCTCCGGCTCCCTCACCAAGTACTTTGCAAATCGGCTCAACCTACCGAACTCCGCAGCGTATTCCTCCACAGACATGCTTCCCTGAATGAGACTCTCAAATTGTCTCCCCAAGTCAAGCCTGTCTATCCGAGCAAAAAACTTCTTCTTAAAAAGGTCCTTGAATACCTCCCAAGATTGTCCTGCGTCAACTAGAACCGGCTCATTCCTGAACCAAGTGCGAGCGACGTCAAACAGTTGAAGTCCAACCGCCTCAACCTTCAGATCTTCAGAAAGACGGGACACCCTCATAAGACGCTCAATGTCCTCGAGCCAATCATCAGCATAGACGATGCCCTCCGTCCCTTTGAAAACCCTAGGCTCCAGTTTCTTGAAGTGCTGAATGTTGCCTGGCCGAAGCTGAGCAACTTGAGGAACAACCTGCTGCTGGATCAGAACTCCTCTCTCAACTACAGCACGAGCAAGCTGATGAGCACTCTCGATGCCCTGCCGTAGAACGTCGGTCTGCCTCTGATGTGCCTCTAACTGAGCCCTCTGTGCCTCGAGCATCTCACAAAACAGTGTAAACATCTGTAACGCCTCTGCTGGCACAGGAGGTGGAGGTGGAAGCCCCTCAGATACAGCTGGCACAGTCCTCTGAGTAGGTGGTGGACCTCCGAAAGCAGCTGACACTCCAATCACCGGAGAAGTGACTGGTGCAGGCCCTCGGGATGTCGCAGACCTCTCAGAAGCTGCTCTCCCCTGCTGTGATCTAGTCTTAGGCGGCATCCTGAGACAAAGCGAAAGAAAGAATCAATATGGCACAAGATGTAAGACATCAAGGAAAGGACAGTTTAAGAGATCAAGTATCAATATCAAAGGAGAATAGTTGAATCAAAAGAATTTTCCTAGATGTGATTGAGTATCTCAGCCTATATCCTATATCCTATTGCAGGCTCGCAGTAGTACAACTAAGTTGTCGCACTACCACGACATCACATACTTGTGAAGCTAGACCTGCATGGGCCACCACCAAAAATGTGTCACGACCCGCACCCGGGGTAAGGGTACTAGTCAGAAACAACGCCCAGCCTACGTCGCAGAATCGGCGGTAGAACGCTGTCTAGAAAGTCTATCTAATATAATGAACCACCAAAAGATAGTGTACTCAATCACAGAACTAAGATAGAATGAACATGGATCAGATAAGAATAGAATAGTCATTAACTCATGAGTTTAAAATAATACATCAATGAGTCTGAAGAGTAACAAAAATAAGCTGGAGACAAATCCAGTACAAAAGAATACTATCATACTACAAGCTACACTCCAGGGTCAACTGTCTCAGTTGGGATAAGTCCCTCTTGAGCCAGGGTCTCCGAATCTAAACCCACAACATCCTGGGGTCCATAATAGGTAGGGTACTCCTCAGTGTCATCTAAAAAAATATATCCAGTCAGGAAAGGAGCAGAGTACATCTCTAACAGCAGTTCTAATCCATGATAAAAACTATATAACAGTAAATAGCTGTGGATAAACAAGATGCACAAAATAGATACAAGAGATATATAGACAATAAGAAAATACTGGAAAGAAATACAATAATGAACAATATGCCAATGAAACAATAATACTAATGACTAAGTGTGTGAGTACTAGCTTAACATGTGATCGGCTTGGGCAAGATACAATACGGCCTGGCTAATCATACGTGCGGTGCATGATCAACACTATTCGCTTACCAATACTTTATTCAATAGGGATTTGATCACATATCTATACTAATACTCCCCACCCCCAACTGGTATAATAGATCCAACCACGGTATGCTATGGCACTAGATTCCCCAAGAAGATAGGTAGTCTCCCCGAGAATCGGTGTCTGTACATGTACAAGATAACCAATGAAATAATACTTGCACCATATACACCATATACCAAGGAATAACATCTCATGACGAGATCCGGATATACCAATCCGTGTAACCATAGTGTCGAGAGAAACATGTAAATCAACACTAGATACAACGAACATAGAGGATATCATAAATGAGAAACTATCAGAGAATGTACTCGCCTGAAATCCAAAGAACAGTCTCACAGATGTCTGACTCGGTGCCTCGAAGACCTAGATATGGAATACCACATTAAAATAAGGTCCCGGAAAGAGAACAAGTCAAACTAGTCAACTCCTAGGTCAATAAATAAATTCTAAGTCAAAAGTCAACTATGGTCAACTCTAAAGTCAACTAAAGTCAAACATGGTCAAACCAAGGTCAACCTCACAAGAAATCTATATAAATAATATAGAAATAAAATACAACAATTTAGGAATAAAAATTAGATCCCAAATCATACTCACACAAAGTATACTACTAATACAAATAATATATACCCTAAAATAATATATATACAAACCAATATGTATACAAATAAAATAATATATTATTACAAAAATTATACCTCACAAAACACATATATATACACATATATATATATACAATAATAATATATAAAATATAATTTAAAACTGCCAAAGCGTCACTGAAAACAGGGAGTTAAAAATACAATTTAATTAAAACAGCTTATAGTGACAGTCTCAACTGTCACAAAAAACGTCGCAAAATCCACTGTGTAATAAAACCCACTGCTGCTGCATTGGTGACAGTTAATCAACTGTCATCGAAAACTGTCGCCACTGCTGCTAAGATCCCGCCTGCAGCATTAATGACAGAACTGTCATTAATGCACAGTGGGCTACAGCGGCTGCTGCTGACCCGCCTATTTAGCGACAGTTTCACTGTCACAAACCCACTGTCACTAAAACACAGAAATATATATATATAAATATATATATGCAATAATAATCACAATACATATATATAAATAAATAATTATATACTTATATATATGCACATATAAACTTATAATTAAATACTAATAGTTATAACACATGCACATATTAATGTTCATATTTTGCATGGCTAGAAGCACACCTAAAATATATACATTAATATACAAATAATTACATAATAATTATAAATAATATAATTACACAATTAAACACATAAATATATTTTATAAAACATTTATGTATAATTTATGTTATTAACATAAGTACATATATAATTATATGCAAGAAAGCTACATATTATATTTGTACATCATATTAGCACACACAAAATATATAGATCTATGCTACAATAATTACTATAATAAATACACAAAATAAATATATAATATCTATATATATTTACTAATTATAATTGAAGCATTTCAACCATACATAATTAGATCTATTCAAAAATCCACACAATTGGAGAGTATCACACCGTATCCCACTAGATCTAGGATACGCATGTGACACGAGTCCAACACACAACCAATTGCACCCCGAAAGATACAAACAAATCACATATAATATTTATGAATAAATCAAAGTGTCAAAAGTAGATCTATGTCTCCGTGTCAAAATACGACATGTTCAAAGCCCCGTGTCGGAGGGAAAACCCCCAAAATGACACGTATCACCAAATAGTTGGGATACGAACCACATGTACCAAATTATGGACACGACACTAGCCCCAAACACATAATCTCATGTCCAATTGATCTATAGGATCAATTGATATACACAACAAAATATAAATTCGAAATTCCAACAAAATTAACACAAAAAGCACCATAACTTTCTCCATGGGTCTCCTATGAACACAAAACAAAGTCCTATGGGTAGTACATACATATAGGTTAATTTTACATGATTAAATCTCAGATTTAGAAGCTATTTAAATGGAAAAATCTGAATTATACCTATTGGGAGATGGATTCCCAATGAAACCTCCAATTGAGAAGAACTTGCTTCCAAATTGTAGATCCTTGCTCCTCTTTGTAGATCCTTGCTTCCTTCTTCTAGATCCTTGCTTCCTCCTTCTCTAATGGTGAATTGGGAAGAATTTGGAATGAATTTGGTAGGGAATTGGAATGGGAATGGAGGGAATTTGGGAGTGGAAAATTCTAGATCTATATTTGGAATGAGAATGAGAGGAGAGAGAAATTTCCCCCCTCTTTTAATAGGCCGGCCTTGCCCCTCTCCCAAGCAATTATAAAATGTCCAATGTACCCCTTGGGGCCTCTCATGAAAAAATAATTAAGGAAGGAAGCTTCTAGTCTAATCACTTAATTAATTTAATCCATCTCCTTAACTATGGGCTTTCTAAATGGGCCAAATCTAACTATTTAATTCATGTTGGTCCATGGGTCCAAACTACACTAGTTGGGTCCACTAAAATAAGTCCAAAATAATTAAATAACATCCAACAACAATTAAATAATACAACAAAAATTATTTACTATGCACAATATTTATTTAAATAGAAAATTACTAAAATACCCTTTTTCCTAAAATGTGGTAGTGACAAGTCTACCCTCCTTAAAATAATTTCGTCCTCGAAATACAAAGACGAAAACTACCCCCAGAAAAATAGAGAACAGAACTAAAGAATCACAACTAACTAATGAACAGAATATAACAATGAACAGAACATAACTAGAAATAACATACCTCAAGGTACAAATAAATATGGATAACGCTCTCGCATGTCATCCTCTCTCTCCCAGGTAGGCTCCCCCGGAGAGTGATGCCTCCATGCGATGTGCACCAAAGGAATAGTCTGGTTCCTCAGCACCCTCTCTCTCCGATCCAGAATCTCAACTGGCTGCTCTGGATAGCTAAGAGTAGGGCCCACCTCTATCTCCGAGTGATCCAATACATGACTAGGATCTGCCACGTATCGTCTCAACTGCGACACATGAAACACGTTGTGCACTCCCTCCAATGCAGGTGGCAAGTCTAGTCTATAAGCAACTGCACCGACCCTCTCTAGAATAGTGAAAGGTCCGATGAATCGTGGACTAAGCTTTCCGCCTCCACCGAAGCGAATCGTGCCTCGTGTCGGAGAAATCCTCAGAAACACCAAACCACCCACCTAGAACAAAACACCATCTTAAGAACTTAATCTATAACAAACAAGAACAAGCACAAACAAAATTTAAACTATACCTCAAACTCCAAAGGTCTCCGATGGCTATCGGCCCAATGCCGCTGTCTGTCTTGCGCCACTCGAAGTCTGTCTCTGATCAAATGAACCTTCTCCGCTGCATCCACAACCATCTCTGGCCCAAGCAAAATTCTCTCTCCAATATCGTCCCAAGACAAGGAGTACGACACCTCCGACCATATAGAGCTTCAAAAGGTGACATCTCTATACTGGCCTGGTAACTGTTGTTGTAAGCAAACTCTACCAAATGGAGATGGTCCTCCCAAGAACCCCCGAAATCTAGTACACAAGTGCGCAACATATCCTCGAGAGTCTGGATAGTCCTCTCTGACTGCCCATCTGTCTGGGGATGATATGCAGTACTGAACTTGAGCTGAGTGCCCAACTCTCCTGCAAACTCCTCCAGAAATGAGAAGTGAAACGACTATCTCGATCTGAGACTATGCTGACGGGAACTCCGTGTATCCTAACGATCTGCCTCATATACATCTCTGCCAGCTTCTCCGTAGACAAACCCACTTTAAAAGGCAAAAAGTGGGCCGACTTGGTCAATCTATCAACAATGACCCAAATCGCGTCTTTTCCTCCTGGAGATCGTGGAAGTCCGGACACAAAATCCATAGTAATGTGTTCCCACTTCCACTCTGGAATGGGTAATGGCTGAAGTAACCCTCCTGGCCTCTGCTTCTCGGCTTTCACCTGCTGGCACACTAAGCTTCTGGATACAAACTGTGCCACTTCCCTCTTCATGCCATACCACCATACACTCTCTCGCATATCCCAATACATCTTGTTAGCACCTGGATGTATGGAATACTGAGAGCGATGCGCTTCCTGCAACACCTCCTCGCGCAACTCCCCACTAGGCACACACAATCTAACTCCATGCCTCAAGGATCCATCCTCTGCAATAGTGAAATCATCCTCCAATCCTGCTCTCACCTGAGCTCTGATACTCCTCAAAGATACATCATCATACTGTGCTACCTTGATCCTGTCCATCAAATCTGAGTGTATCTGCAATCCCCACATCTGCATAGCACACCCAGGAAAATTACCTCAATGCCCAAGCTCTCCAAGTCCTCCAACAGATATCGATCCTGCGTCAGGAACATAGCTACCGGATACCTGCTCAAAGCATCGGCAACTACATTGGCTTTCCCAGGATGATATTGTAAAAAGATATCAAAATCCTTCATCAGTTCCAACCACCGACGCTGCCTCATGTTCAACTCCTTCTGCGTGAAAACGTACTTCAAGCTTTTGTGGTCTGTGAAGATCTCCACACGCTCTCCGTACAAATAATGTTTCCATAACTTCAGGGCGAATATGACAGCTGCCAACTCCAAATCATGGGTAGGATAGTTCTTTTCATGAGGACGCAATTGCCTGGATGCATAGGCAATCACTTTTCCATGCTGCTGAAGAACACAACCTAAACCCTTCCCCGATGCATCACTATAAATAGTGAAACCTACGGACCCTGATGGCAACGTCAAAATAGGAGCAGACGTCAACCTCTTCTTCAACTCCTCAAAAGCAACCTGACAATTCTCCGTCCAAACAAACTCCACATCCTTCCTTGTGAGTCTGGTCATCGGCTCGGCAATCCTCGAAAAATCTTGCACAAACTTCCTGTAATAGCCTGCCAATCCCAAGAAACTCCTGATCTCTGCTACTGAACTCGGAGTCTTCCAAGATTCCACTGCTGAAAACTTCTTCGGATCCACTGAAATACCATCACCAGTCACAACATGCCCCAAGAATTCTACTTTGTCCAAGAAAAACTCACATTTGGACAACTTCCCATACAGCTTCTCCTTCCTCAGCACATCCAACACAATCCTCAAATGCTCCTCATGCTCCTCCGGTGTCCTCGAGTATATGAGTATGTCGTCGATGAACACCACCACGAACTTGTCAAGGTACTGGTGGAACACCTTGTTCATCAAGTTCATAAATACCGTTGGTGTATTAGTCAAACCAAACGGCATCACCATAAACTCGTACTGACCATACCGAGTTCTAAAAGCAGTCTTCGGTATGTCCTCCGGCTTTACCTTCACTTGATGGTAGCCTGATCTCAAATCTATCTTAGAAAATACCTTCGCACCACTCAACTGATCAAACAGATCATCAATCCGTGGCAAAGGATACTTATTCTTGATAGTGAGATTATTCAAAGCCCTGTAATCAATGCACATGCGCACCGATCCATCCTTCTTCGGTACAAACAATACCGGGGCTCCCCATGGTGAAGAACTCAATCTGATAAACCCCTTATCCTGTAATTCGTCCACCTGCTTCTTCAACTCGACCAGCTCGCTGTTGTTTACTCTATAGACATGTTGCGAAATTGATTCTGCACCTGGCACCAAGTCTATAGAAAATTCAATATCTCGATCTGGTGGCAATCCTGGCAATTCCTCAGGAAACACATCCAAGAATTCTGCTATCAACGGATGTGGCAACTCCTTGTCTTCTACCATAGCTCCACAAATAATGCCTTCTTCCTGCTCCGCAGCTCCTCTAGTAAACTCGAACTCTGGCTCTCCTGGCGGACCAAACAAAACTCTACCTCCTCTACAGTCTATGCTAGCACGGTGCCTACTCAACCATTCTATCCCAAGTACAATGTCATAGCTTGGAAGTGGCATTACAAGTAGACACGCACTCAACTCTCGG
The DNA here is from genome assembly GCA_036927795.1 of Iris macrosiphon. Lineage (NCBI taxonomy): Eukaryota > Viridiplantae > Streptophyta > Magnoliopsida > Asparagales > Iridaceae > Iris > Iris macrosiphon. The sequence continues at coordinate 102,093,982 of JAYESA010000009.1, forward strand.
CCTCCCAGAGTAACTCTCCGATCCTTGCAAATATCATTAACCAGGATAATGCCTCCCCCGGTCATGATCTTGCAAGTCCTAAGCAAAGACTCAGCTACCAAACCATACTTCAGAGCAAAAGAAACAGATACAAAACTATGGAAAGCACCACTATCAAACAAAGCTAAAGCTGGAATGGAATCAAGAAGAATAGAACCTGCGATGACATCTCCTGTGGGTTCCTCCTCTTCGACGGTCATAGCAAACGCTCGTCCCTGCCGAGCACCTCCCTGCTGTTGATGCTGGACAAATTGCTGCTGCTGTGTCGGAAGCGGTCCCCTCGGCTGTGCTGCAGGTGGTCTCGTCTGTGTCCTCGGAGCTGGAGCTGCTCCTTGAACTGCACGACGAGGACACTCCCTCGATTGATGCCCTTCAGTACCACAATACAAACAAACTCCTAGCCTCCTTCTGCAAACTTTCCAGATGTGGCCGGGCTTCTTGCAGAAGTTACATGGGGCCTGCTGTAACTGCCTCTGCTGCTGAGGTGCCTGGTGAAAAGGCGCTCTAGCTGGAGTTTGGTTCTGCTGTGGCTGCTGGAAAGGTCTGGACTAGAAATGAGGACGTTTGGCAGATACTGTACTGCCGTTGGCCCCCAGAAAAGAATCACGGTCTCTCTTGGTCTTCAAACCCAGATCCCGCTCAACCTTGCGTGCCTCCGCAAGTATCTCCGAGTATGTCTCATAAAAAGACGGAATGAGAATCTTCACCTCCCAGTTTAGACCCTCTCGGAAACGAATAGCTCGAACCTCCGGCTCCCTCACCAAGTACTCTGGAAATCGGCTCAACCTACCGAACTCCGCAGCATATTCCTCCACAGACATGCTTCCCTGAATGAGACTCTCAAATTGTCTCCCCAAGTCAAGCCTGTCTATCCGAGCGAAAAACTTTTTCTTGAAAAGGTCCTTGAATACCTCCCAAGATTGTCCTGCGTCAACTAGAACCGGCTCATTCCTAAACCAAGTGCGAGCGACATCGAACAGTTAAAGTCCTACCGCCTCAACCTTCAGATCTTCAGAAAGACGGGACACCCTCATAAGACGCTCAATGTCCTCGAGCCAATCATCAGCATAGACGATGCCCTCCGTCCCTTTGAAAACCCTAGGCTCCAGTTTCTTGAAGTCCTGAATGTTGCCTGGCCGAAGCTGAGCAACTTGAGGAACAACCTGCTGCTGGATCGAAACTCCTCTCTCAACTACAGCACGAGCAAGCTGATGAGCACTCTCGATGCCCTGCCGTAGAACGTCGGTCTGCCTCTGATGTGCCTCTGACTGAGCCCTCTGTGCCTCGAGCATCTCACAAAACAGTGTAAACATCTGTGACGCCTCTGCTGGCACAGGAGGTGGAGGTGGAAGCCCCTCAAATACAGCTGGCACAGTCCTCTGAGTAGGTGGTGGACCTCCGAAAGCAGCTGACACTCCAATCACCGGAGAAGTGACTGGTGCAGGCCCTCGGGATGTCGCAGACCTCTCAGAAGCTGCTCTCCCCTGCTGTGATCTAGTCTTAGGCGGCATCCTGAGACAAAGCGAAAGAAAGAATCAATATGGCACAAGATGTAAGACATCAAGGAAAGGACAGTTTAAGAGATCAAGTATCAATATCAAAGGAGAATAGTTAAATCAAAAGAATTTTCCTAGATGTGATTGAGTATCTCAGCCTATATCCTATATCCTATTGCAGGCTCGCAGTAGTACAACTAAGTTGTCGTACTACCACGACATCACATACTTGTGAAGCTAGACCTGCATGGGCCACCACCAAAAATGTGTCACGACCCGCACCCGGGGTAAGGGTACTAGTCAGAAACAACGCCCAGCCTACGCCGCAGAATCGGCGGTAGAACGCTGTCTAGAAAGTCTATCTAATATAATGAACCACCAAAATATAGTGTACTCAATCACAGAACTAAGATAGAATGAACACGGATCAGATAAGAATAGAATAGTCATCAACTCATGAGTTTAAAATAATACATCAATGAGTCTGAAGAGTAATAAAAATAAGCTGGAGACAAATCCAGTACAAAAGAATACTATCATACTACAAGCTACACTCCAGGGTCAACTGTCTCAGTTGGGATAAGTCCCTCTTGAGCCAGGGTCTCCGAATCTAAACCCACAACATCCTGGGGTCCATAATAGGTAGGGTACTCCTCAGTGTCATCTAAAAAAATATATCCAGTCAGGAAAGGAGCAGAGTACATCTCTAACAGCAGTTCTAATCCATGATAAAAACTATGTAACAGTAAATAGCTGTGGATAAACAAGATGCACAAAATAGATACAAGAGATATATAGACAATAAGGAAATACTGGAAAGAAATACAATAATGAACAATATGCCAATGAAACAATAATACTAATGACTAAGTGTGTGAGTACTAGCTTAACATGTGATCGGCTTGGGCAAGATACAATGCGGCCTGGCTAATCATACGTGCGGTGCATGATCAATACTATTCGCTTACCAATACTTTATTCAATAGGGATTTGATCACATATCTATACTAATACTCCCCACCCCCAACTGGTATAATAGATCCAACCACGGTATGCTATGGCACTAGATTCCCCAAGAAGATAGCTAGTCTTCCCGAGAATCAGTGTCTGTACATGTACAAGATAACCAATAAAACAATACTTGCACCATATACACCATATACCAAGGAATAACATCTCATGACGAGATCCGGATATACCAATCCGTGTAACCATAGTGTCGAGAGAAACATGTAAATCTACACTAGATACAACGAACATAGAGGATATCATAAATGAGAAACTATCAGAGAATGTACTTGCCTGAAATCCAAAGAACAGTCTCACAGATGTCTGACTCGGTGCCTCGAAGACCTAGATATGGAATACCACATTAAAACATGGTCCCGGAAAGAGAACAAGTCAAACTAGTCAACTCCTAGGTCAATAAATAAATTCTAAGTCAAAAGTCAACTATGGTCAACTCTAAAGTCAACTAAAGTCAAACATGGTCAAACCAAGGTCAACCTCACAAGAAATCTATATAAATAATATAGAAATAAAATATAAAATTTAGGAATAAAAATTAGATCCCAAATCATACTCACACAAAGTATACTACTAATACAAATAATATATACCCTAAAATAATATATATACAAACCAATATGTATACAAATAAAATAATATATTATTACAAATATTATACCTCACAAAACACATATATATACACATATATATATATATACAATAATAATATATAAAATATAATTTAAAACTGTCAAAGCGTCACTGAAAACAGGGAGTTAAAAATACAATTTAATTAAAACAGCTTATAGTGACAGTCTCAACTGTCACAGAAAACGTCGCAAAATTTACTGTGTAATAAAACCCACTGCTGCTGCATTGGTGACAGTTAATCAACTGTCACCGAAAATTGTCGCCACTGCTGCTAAGATCCCGCCTGCAGCATTAATGATAGAACTGTCATTAATGCACAGTGGGCTACAGCGGCTGCTGCTGACCCGCCTATTTAGCGACAGTTTCACTGTCACAAACCCACTGTCACTAAAACATAAAAATATATTTATATATAAATATATATATGCAATAATAATCACAATACATATATATAAATAAATAATTATATACTTATATATATGCACATATAAACTTATAATTAAATACTAATAGTTACAACACATGCACATATTAATGTTCATATTTTATATGGCTAGAAGCACACCTAAAATATATACATTAATATACAAATAATTACATAATAATTATAAATAATATAATTACATAATTAAACACATAAATATATTTTATAAAACATTTATGTATAATTTATGTTATTAACATAAGTACATATATAATTACATGCAAGAAAGCTACATATTATATTTGTACATCATATTAGCACACACAAAATATATAGATCTATGCTACAATAATTACTATAATAAATACGCAAAATAAATATATAATATCTATATATATTTACTAATTATAATTGAAGAATTTAAACCATACATAATTAGATCTATTCAAAAATCCACACAATTGGAGAGTATCACACCGTATCCCACTAGATCTAGGATACGCATGTGACACGAGTCCAACACACAACCAATTGTACCCCGAAGGATACAAACAAATCACATATAATATTTATGAATAAATCAAAGTGTCAAAAGTAGATCTATGTGTCCGTGTCAAAATACGACATGTTCAAAGCCCCGTGTCGGAGAGAAAACCCCCAAAATAACACGTATCACCAAATAGTTGGGATACGAACCACATGTACCAAATTATGGATACGACACTAGCCCCAAACACATAAGCTCATGTCCAATTGATCTATAGGATCAATTGATATACACAACAAAATATAAATTCGGAATTCCAACAAAATTAACACAAAAAGCACCATAACTTTCTCCATGGGTCTCCTATGAACACAAAACAAAGTCCTATGGGTAGTGCATACATATAGGTTGATTTTACATGATTAAATCTCAGATTTAGAAGCTATTTAAATGGAAAAATCTGAATTATACCTATTGGGAGATGGATTCCCAATGAAACCTCCAATTGAGAAGAACTTGCTTCCAAATTGTAGATCCTTGCTCCTCTTTGTAGATCCTTGCTTCCTTCTTCTAGATCCTTGCTTCCTCCTTCTCTAATGGTGAATTGGGAAGAATTTGGAATGAATTTGGTAGGGAATTGGAATGGGAATGGAGGGAATTTGGGAGTGGGAAATTCTAGATCTAGATTTGGAATGAGAATGAGAGGAGAGAGAAATTTCCTCCCTCTTTTAATAGGCCGGCCTTGCCCCTCTCCCAAGCAATTGTAAAATGTCCAATGTACCCCTTGGGGCCTCTCATGAAGAAATAATTAAGGAAGGAAGCTTCTAGTCTAATCACTTAATTAATTTAATCCATCTCCTTAACTATGGGCTTTCTAAATGGGCCAAATCTAACTATTTAATTCATGTTGGTCCATGGGTCCAAACTACACTAGTTGGGTCCACTAAAATAAGTCCAAAATAATTAAATAATATCCAACAACAATTAAATAATACAACAAAAATTATTTACCATGCATAATATTTATTTAAATAGGAAATTACTAAAATACCCTTTTTCCTAAAATATGGTAGTGACAGTCATATAAAACTTGCTTAACCTATAATATGTTAGATTTAGAGACCTTTATTCTTGGCACGTATTTCGGTGCAAAGTGGTCCATATTTGGATACCGCTTTGACCCAAAATTATCGTTTTGCCCATGTGTCCAAATTGGACGAAAGGGTAGTATTTTTTGGCTATTTTGCTTATTCCAAAAATGTTGGTAGTGTCCGTTGCAGCATTCAGAGATGTTTGTTCAGCTTCCATATTTTTTGATTTGTTCTACCTATTTTCTTGCGTTGTTTATGTACCAAATAACTACCAGGCAAGTATACCTTGCCACTATTACTGTTTATTTACATTAATATATGCATGTTTTATTTCTGTCCTTTATTTTCTTATTTACGTATATTATTAAACTGCGCGTCTAAGGAAACTTGGGTGCGACGATGATCTCGTCATCTTATGTTTCTTATTTCTTTTGTTATGCATATTAACCTAGAGTTAAGAGACCACCCTATGATTTTGTGGCATCTTTATGTTTTATATAGCCCTAACACTGGTGTTACACGAGCTGTGAGTCTCATGTAGATCATGAACTTGCATATTGACTGGCCATCGATACGTATGGGACGTGCGATAGAAAATAACTGCTAATAGAATTGCATGCTAGAAAACTTAGCAGTTAGTAGAGGTATTTGCGTGTCATGGATATGAAAAGGTTAGTAGCATTAGGAGGGGAGAAAAATGAGTATGCGTATGTGGTTATTTTATACTTTTCCTTATTTGCCTGTAAGCTCAGCCGGAGACGCGAGGCGTTATAACCCCATTATTTACTGTATGTCTATGACGACCGAAAGACGTTGTGCCCGTGGCCCCTGGATCTCCAAGAGAACTATATCTATCTCATTATATTAGTCAGATAGTCCATACACGAAAAAGTTCTTAAAACTGCATATCACATAGACGGTTAGGTAACCACTTTTTGATGTTTATTTTCAGTGTATTGTGGCATGCTTTTATATATATTGTTACGTCCCTCTGAGGACCTGGTCCCTTTTTAAGTGTAGACGATTGAGACTATTTGGAGGAGCATGAATAAGGACATGCTACTTCTTTTTCTTTTGAGGCGGTCTTCCCTTCGAGCCTCTCTGATCATTAAATGATGTAATTATTATATTTTTCTTCATATTCTGGTTTGGTAGTGGATTTGTCTCCACCCAACTATTAGTTCTTTTCGACTATTTTATACTTGGTTCATTGTCATATTTGGTTATTTATTTCTATTTGGTTTTGTGGATGAGATTAGTATTTCTTGAGACTTGTGACATTATGTACCACTTATGAATTACTATTCATATACATCGTACGCATGTGTTATGCTTTCCATATATTAGAGTTGCCATATCCATACGGCTATCATGCTTACGTATTTTTAGTCCTACGTATTTTTGTACTGGGTGTGACATATTTTTGTGGTAGCCCATACAGGTTGAAAGTACATTGTTTTGGTTACGTTACTATACCGAGCAAGCTTGCAACTAGGATTAAAATATAGGCTCTCAAAACTATATTTGCTTAAATACCTTGACATCCTATCATTGTTTCTTCACCTCTTCCTAGTTTGGAGGGATGAATGTACTTCATAGATGTTTTATATAGTATAGCCTTCATTTAGAAAGTAGGGATCCTTGTTGTTAGGTTTAGAGGATAATTAGGATAGCATAACTACTAAGAAAATAAATTAGAATATTGACAGCTCCAAAAAGTTTGTATACCTAATAAACCCTAGCATCCAAACATCTGTAAATTGATTGACCCTTATCCTTTACTATATTTAGGTATAACTTGAGAGTAGTATAGACACTACTAGGGTTAGTTAGGAATTTGACCATATTGTTTGACCCTAGTATTGAGGAACCAATATAAATTCAAGGTTGAATATTAGAACTAAAACCTAAGTTCCATAGTGAGATAATATAGGACTATAAATTTAGATTCTTGTCTTGGTATTAGCAGAGCAGTACCTTTGGAAACTAAGAGGAATGAACCAATACCTTAGTAAGAGCAAATGTACCCTACCTTCAGCTTAGTAGATCCCGTAGAATCTATGATCATAGTTGATGCATATTCGAGTATTCATGAGTCACCGACCGTGCCATATCATCTAACCTTGAGTAATTATCTTTCCTTTATTGTAACTTCCTTGCCATTACTTTAACCATTCAACCATTGCAAGGATCTAAATCTATCCCTTAATCGTGTTCCATCCTAGAATACCATTGTATTCTAGCAAATAGCATATTCTCTTAGGAACCCCATTATACTCTGACTATAGTTCCATCTTCAATTACATATATTTTTCCTCTATTATGGATCCATTATCACCGCTCTCTAATCCTTTGAACAATGCTAATGATTAGAATCTCTTCACTAATCATGCCTAACATAGGAGACTATCATATCCTGACAAAATACCACCTCCCCTTAGAAAACCATGTTATTAACCAAATACCTGTTTAAATTCTCCAACTTGGGTTACTTATATCTTCCCTCAATCATAACTGTATCTATAATCATTTGAACCTAGCAATTGATTATAATCTTTCCCTTGATCATTCACCGACCTTGGAAATTAGCATACTAGCTCCTCCTATAAAACTATGTTACCATCAAGAATCTCTATTTACTTTTACAACTTGTTTCTCCGTAACCTTAATTTTAATGCTCGCTATTTTGTGTGTGGATAGCAAATTTTTCCTTCGTCTTTTCAATCGTGCCACATTCGCTAAAAATTAATACTGTTTGAATACTTTCTCCTTTCAAATTATTTTGCTTTCCTCCTCAAGGTTTACTCATTTTTCTCCTACATGACTCTCGCGATCTCATTCCCTAACCGTTGACCTTAAACGATGATAAAAATCAAATCATGTCACCTTACCCGTCTAATTGTAGGCCAAGTGATTTCTTTTATGATAGGATTATAGCTTGATAAGATTATAGTTGGCAATCTTAAATTCTAATTTTGTTGTAAGTTATTAGAACTTGATAGGATGAGTTTGTTCATTTAGGTAAAATTATGATTTTATGATTATCCATTAGATTCAAATCACATAATCTGTATCTATATCTCATTATAGGTTATATCATCCCTCTCACTTGAGAACCAGAATCGTCTCCATTTTTAATATTAATGCATTTTGTTCTATAAGCACTATGATTAAGACTTAAGATGACCATTACCTATGAAAGCTTTGTAATGCACTAGGATACCCTCATAAGTACCAAGATTTTTCTCTCGTATACCTTAGAGTTCTACCCTATCCACAAGAACAAGGCTAGTTTATAGAATTCCAATAAGGCAGTTATAGTATTAGTTGAATCTTGTAAGTTGGGTAGCATGCCCCATAACTTAGCGTCACATAGTCCTTATGACCCATTAATGACGTATAATTGAATGACAGTAACTATATGCTAGTGTAAGAAGATAGTGTTTATCCAGATTGTAGAACTTTATAGGCCCATACCCCCATTTTGTCGATCGGAGACTTAGACAAGAAGTTAGTATGACAACTGTAGAGGCACAAACATATGACAAGTCTTAGATTTTTGACAAACTTGAACTATTTGTACTTTCATTCATCATAATCTCACATACTTATATCTTGGACCATCTTGACTTATGCCGCTATTATAGCCTAGTTTTGCAAGCTTATTCTTTTATCGAGCTTGTTTATGACATATGTGTTATTGGGGACGCCCACTAATACATTGTCTAATCAGAATTGGTGTATTATGGTATGATCAACCTTAGTGCACTTGGTTCGCTCTTCATATAACTATTATACTTGGATTGAGACATAGTTGACTCAGCTTATTAGACGAACATACTTGCCCTCTAGACAGGTTAGAGCATATTATATCAGTTATGTAACTGTTCTAATATGAGCATGCGAATAGAAATAGACCAAGATATGATCTAAATCCACAGTTATTTAACAACTTCCTTATTGAATTTGATTATCTCCCTTGACCTTCCTAATTGTACTCGTTCATTCTCCTTGACATCACTTTCCTTGTTTTTCGTCTTTCTCTATTTCGGAAAGACGAACACCCGTGCTTGATGGAAGTTTGACATATGGATAGTACTAGATATACACCTCACAATGACCCAGGATTCTCGGAGTATAGATAGATGCAAAATTGTATATATATGATAATTTAGCAGCTATAAGGTTGGATAATATTTTAACTAGATGATATACCTACGAAACTGATAGATGACACGAGTATCGATAGTAGTATTCTCTTTTCTATCAACATCCTTTTCTCTTGGGTTACTCATTTTCTCTACCGTGTCCTTCGTACCCTGTGTCCCTTGTGCAAGTTCTTCTTGAACCGAAACATACTCGTGCCATATCACCTTATTTAAAGCTGACCAACTCGATCCTTAAAATTTGATGCATGATTTACATCTTTCCCTTTCCGAGATTGAGGTATAATATTCCGTACTCGACTCATTTCTACCATATCGCCTTCTCTTATTCTGAAATCGTGCTTTATTTTTAATTTCGAGGACGAAATTCTTGTAAGTTGGGTAGAATGTAAGCCCCTGATTTTTAGTATATGATTGTTTTTGTAATTTCAGGATAATTTAAATTTATTTGATATTAATTAGGTTTAAAATCAAGTGGATTAATTATTTCTTTAATTTTGTATCATTTGGTACTCTTTACCATTGCTTTGATATCTTGAGCACTACACTAGCTTTTTTCTTCCAACAACTTCCACCCTCATGACTAGACTAGCCACACTACACACACGACCCAGTTGTCACTCCCAATTATACTATTCCATGCAACATTTAGATCCCGCAATATTCGTGCCATATTTACTTCCTAAAACCAATATTTTAAATATTCGGTCCCGTTGCAAATAAATTAATTTGTACATCGACAACCCAATTACCCTAACAAATTCTATACCCGTGGCCCACTTGCGCCAAACTACATCCATGATACTTTTGTTGCATTAATTTGAGTCCCCTTGTGCTCTTTATACTTTATTAATCATCTAGACAATTTATATTGCCTTTTATGCACTTGTTGTCAAACCGCCTTCAATCGAGCCCAAACACCTAGACCGAACCCTTAAATCAAATCCTATGACTCATGCACATACTTATCCTACCTCTACAACATACCAAATTCCTATTTGTACTCTCCAAATTATTTTTGGTAACCTATTGGAATTCAAATTCGAAACTATCCTTAATTGGACTCAAATCCTTGCACCTTCTATCTTGTGACAATTTAACAATATCAATTATATATTTAAGTCAGCCCACATCCACCCTATGGCAACCCTCACTTGCTAATTTAAGCCTCCACTCAAACTTGACTATTGGATTTAAACATCCCACCATATATATATATATATATATATATATATATATATATATATATATATATATATATATATATATATATATATATATATATATATATATATATATATAAACTTATATATATTAACCTATTAAAACCCTAAACTAAAGCTAACTCCCCTATTCTCCTTCTAGCCGAACCCTTATTCCCTCACCCGTGAAAACTCCTCCCCCTCTTTCCTCTTCCTCGGCCTGCCCTTGCCCCCTTGCCGCCGCCTGCAGCACCATCGTACCGCTGCCAGCCTGGTCCCGGGGTTGAGTTGTTGTCGCTGCTACGATTGCTGCTGCTGCAGCTGCGGGTGCACCGTCGACAACGTCCCCCGGTGATCCCCTTGATCCTGCTGAGTCTCCCCCCTGTGGCACCACCCTTGCGCAGCCCCGAGGCCCCCATGACCGGATTACCCTTCCTGCGGCCGAGAACTCTCAAACCCTTATCAAAATCTCAGTTTCAACGACCCATCTTCGCGGAGTGATATCTCTGTCCTCATTCCACAAATCCTCGAACCGCCGCCTCTGGTAAACTCTCCACTTGACCCTCTTCCAGAACCTTCAATTAGTTTATTTTAGTTTGTAATATTTTGATAGATATTTTAGTTCCAAAACAAAAGAAAATTAGTTTTCAAAAAAAAATTATGATACGGAGTTGGTCCGGTCAAATCGATCATTCTCGTCATGTACCAATTACACCGAAAGACGTGTATGGTATTTTTTGACGTGTAGGATTCGACAGAATTCGATTTGGTCGCGTGTGTGCGACGGAATCGACTCGTATCCGTCGTAAACCTCCATATCGTGACTTTTGTAAATAACCACCTTACTTTGTGCATGCTAGTCGAAATATGACAAAATTTATGACATTGGATTCGCAGCGTTACGCTGGTCCTGTGGCCAAAATTTGGTCGAATTATGAGATTGTTGACTGAGGAACTATTTTACGGGCCCATAATCTGTCTCGACATGCATTTTTGTGATCGGTTCCTCTAAATCCAAATCTAGACATCCGTTGAGTTCGCATCGCCATTTAGAGCCATTTGACCTATAATATGTTAAGTTTAGAGCGCCTTATTTTTGGCACACATTTCGGTACAAAGCTGTCTACAAATAGATATCGCTTTGACCCAAAATTATCGTTTTGCCCCTGTGTCCAAATTGGACGAAAGAGTAGTATTTTCTGACAATCCCGCTTATTCCGAAAATATTGGTGGTGTCTGTTGCAGCATCCGAGATGTTTGTTCAGCTTCCATATTTTTTGGTTCGGTGTACCTGTTGTCTTGCGTCCTTTCAATACAAAATAACTACCAGACAAGTATGCCTTGCCACTGTTACTGTTTATTTACATTCACATATACAAGTTTTATTTCAGTCCTTTATTTTCTTATTTATGTATATTGTTAAACTGTGCGTCTAACGAAACTTGGGTGCAACGATGAATGGCGTCGTCTTATGTTTTTTATTTTTTTGTTATGCATATTGACCTAGAGTTAAGAGACCACCCTATGATTTTGAGGCATCTTTATGTTTTATATGCCCTGACACAGGTGTTACACAAATTGTGATTCTTATGTAGATCACGGACTTGCGTATTAATTGGCCATCGATACGTATGCGACCTACGATAGGGAATAACTGCTAATAGAATTGCATGCTAGAAGATTTAACAGTTACTAGAGGTATTTGTATGTCAAGGATATGACACGGTTAATAGCAATGAGAGGGAAAAATAATGAATATGAGTAAGCGTATGTGGCTTCTTTACACTTTTCCTTATTTGTCCGTAAGCTCTGCCGGAGATGCGAGACGTTGTGATCGCATTATTTACTGCAGGTCTATTACGATAGAAAGACGTTATGTCCGTGGCCCCTGGATCTCTAAGAGAAATATGTCCATCCCATTATATTAGTCAGATAGTCCATACGCAGAAAAGTTGTTCTTAAAACTACATATCACATAGACGGTTAAGTGACTACTTTTAGATGTTTATTTTTAGTATATTGTGGCATGCTTTTATTTATCTTGTTACATCCCTCTGAGGACCTGGTCCCTTTCCAAGTATAGACGATTGAGACTATTTGCAGGAGCACGGATCAGGACATTCTACTTCTTTCTCTTTCGAGGAGGTCTTCCCTTCGAACCTCTCTGATCATTAGATGATGTACTTGTTATATTTTCTTTCATATTCTGGTTTGTTAGTGGATTTGTCTCCATCCAACTATTAGTTCTTCTCGACTATTTCATACTTTGTTCATTGCCATATTTGGTTATTTATTTTTATTTGGTTTTGTGGATGAGATTAGTATTGCCTGTGACTTGTGACATTATGTACCGCTTATGAATTACTATTCATATACAGCGTACGTATGTGTTATGATTTTTATATATTGGAGTTGCTATATACATACGACTGACATATTTACGTATTTTTATTCCTACATATTTTGGGACTGGGGCGTGACATATGTTTGTGGTGGCCCATGCAGGTCAAGAGTATATTATTTTGGTTACGTTACTATATCGAGCATGCCTGCAACTAGGATTAGAATATAGGCTCTCATCCACATATTTGACTTTCTTCCTTGATGTTGTTCCAAATCCTTTGAACTCACTTATCTTCCTTGGCCCTCGAAACTATATTCGCTTAATTACCTTGACATCCTATCATTGTTTCTTTATCTCTTCCTAGTTTGGAGGGATGAATGTACTTCATAGATGGTTCGTAAAGTATAGCCTTCGTTCATAATATAGGGATCATTGTTGTTAGGTTTAGAGGATAATTAAGATAACATGACTACCAAGTATTAGAATATTGACAGATCTCAAAAGTTTATATACCTAATAAACCCAAGAATCCAAACATCTGTAAATTGATTGACCCTTATTCCTTGCTATATTTAGGTATGACTTGAGAGTAGTATATACACTACTAGGGTTAGTTTGGAATTTGACCATATTGTTTGACCCTAGCATTGAGAAACTAATAGAAATCAAAGGTTGAATATTTGACTAAAACCTAACTTCCATAGTGAGATAATATATGAGGACTATAAATTTAGATTTTTGTCTTGGTTTTAGTAGAGCAGTACCTTAGAAAACCAAGAGGATGAACCAATACATTAGTAAGAGCAAGGGTACCCTACCTTTAGCTTAGTAGAACCCCTAGAATCTATGATCATAGTTGATGCATACTCTAGTATTCTTGAGTCACCGACCGTGCTATATCATCGAACCTTGAGTAATTACTTTTCCTTTATTATAACTTTCTTGTCGTTACTTTAACCATTCAACCATTACAATGATCTAAATCTATCCCTTAATCGTGCTCCATCCTAGAAGACCATTGTATTCTAGCAAATATCATATTCCCTTAGGAACCCCGTTATCTCTGACTATAGTTCCATCTTTAATTACATATATTTTTCCTCTATTGTGAATCCATTATCACCGCTCTCTAATCATTTGAACAATGCTAACGATTAGAATCTCTTCACTAAACATGCCTAACATAGGAGACTATCATATCCCGACAAAATACCACCTCCCCTTAGCAAACCATGTTATCACCTAAATACCTGTTTAAATGCTCCAACTTGGGTTATCCCTCAATCATAACAATATCTATAATCATTTGAACCTAGCAATTGATTAGAATCTTTTTCTTGATAATTCCCTGACCTTAGAAATTAGCATATTAGCTCCTACTATAAAACTATGTTACCATCAAGTCTCTATTTACTTTTATAACTTGTTTCTCTATAACCTTAATTTTAATGCTTATTATTTTGTGTGAGGATTGAAATTTTTTCCTTCGTCTTACCAATTTTTCCACGTTCACTAAAAACCAATATTGTTTGAATATTTTAGTGGCGGCTAGAAAGTACGAACCAACTTTTCAAAGGATGACATCGAGGACAGGAGGTCAGAAGAGGTCTCATGCATAGAGCATTGGAGGAGGAGCATCACCCCGAACGTCAGCACCATCTCATGTCGTTCTTATTCGTGACACAACATCGCACAAAGCGGTAGTTTCAATAGTAACGACACTATCTCGGCAATAGCAGCGAGGCACCAGCAGCAATAGAGCCAGTCAACATCAATATGGTGTATGTATTGTAGCAAGGGAGGCTACACTAGGAGTGATTGTTGTCACGCCCCAGTCCCAAAATACCGAGTGACTAGCCACATGGCAATGGCCAACAACAAAACTCCAATGGACAAACCCAATTTAATGGACCCGTTAGAGTGCACTTAAGTTGTAATATAGATAAATAAGTCTACTACTTCTGTCACGATATATAATCTAAACTAATCTCATTCGAAGACAGTAATCACAATAGAAGGAGATAGAACAGTCAAGAAAATAAATAAAGGAAACTGTCCATCGCAAGTCCAAAACTATAATAATGTCACGGGGAATAACCCGTCATCAAAACTAAAGAAAATAAATAAAACTGAGTACATCTATCCAGTGGTCATAGAAACAAGTCTCAATATCTAAAGAACATGAAAAGTAAATGAAATAGTAACTGTGCTCAAGAGAAGTCCTCGAGCACAACCTCGTCATCTGATACATGTACTGCTCCAACGCCAGCTTCTGTCCCGTAAACCTCGGGGTAACTCTCCTCAACTATACCTGGGGACATAATCCAGATCTAGGTCCTCAGGGGACATTAGCAAGGTACAAGAATAACTCTAGCCAAGTACAGTAAATGATAAGAAATAAGGAAAATATGTGTGCTCAGGGTATCTAACATAATCCATCTATGTGTATGCAAGTAAAAATGTACTCGTCCGCTAAACCACCGGGTTTCATACATATACTAGGGGTACTAGTGCTAGTAGTAATAATAGTAGTAGGTACGTACAAGCCCCGTCAAGGTACTTACAGTAGTATACTACTTGTATAGTTTGGTAGCCCAGCAGTACGGTAAGTTCTTCCCAACCCCATGTATCTCACGTCTCATGTCACAAAACACAAGACAATCTCTATCTATCAAGTCAAGGTATAAATAATAGCACTAGTACAAGTCTCCAGCCCTGTCCTAAAACAGAAGTCGGGATCCTCGAATATATCAAGAGTGGCTCATGTGCATGAAAGTCGAGTACAGTGTCCTATGGTAAATCATGCAAGAGTAGCACGAGTAGGTAAGCACTGACAATGCAACTAACGATACCCAAACTCCACGTACGAAAGTCAGCACCCGAATGTAATCCGGAAGCTAAGTATCGAGGTAGTCCTAGGTCATCACAATTATAGGCAATAAAAGAAACAGCAAAAAATAAAATAACTAGAGCACAATCTACTGTGTACAAGCAAGGTACACTTGCCTTCTGTCTGCTGCTGCGATATAGCGAGTCCCAAGTCCACGTCCGATGGTGCTGCATCTCCGACGTGCCCTGTCAGTAATATATAAATAAATACTTAATTCTAATTTACTACTTTTATATAAATTATAGAGTCGTCACGCGCTCGTCAACCACGTTGCGTTGTTGGTGCCAATGACACTATGCATGACAAGTGCGGTATGTCGTATGCTATCGTACACCCCATGTTATGTTCAACCATAACATGAAGAACATGCATAAATGTATATAATATATATAATATAATATTATAATTGCATGCATGTTTTTATATATACATATTCGTTATCTTACGCATAAAATACACACGTACAAGTTTCTTACAACTTAGTGATCAATTGTCCACAGTCTAAGACCCTAATATACATGCTTTAATATATATAAAAACTGAAATAACACCCAATAATTTTTGAAATTAATTTTAAAATCTGAATATAAATTCTTTAAAATACAACAACTCATATTGCATGCTGCAACTTAACAAAACCTATGAATATGCTTGCATGATCAACTAGTAGGTTGCATGGGTTATATACAAGAAGGGAGGGGGTTCTTGATCATGGATGGATGGGTTCTTGGTTCTCTAACATATACATACTTATATGAAGGAAGGAGGGTTTGATCAACTTACTAAGTCTTGATGCCTATAGGGTTCGGTTGAAATCTGACTGCTTTCCGACTTCACGAAGGAGTTACTCCGCCTTTAGGTCGAACCATAATCGACGAAGAGCAACCGTGGGGTATTAAATAAATGAATGGATGGATGGATATAGGCTAAAATTTAATGGTTAAAAGGAGGTAAGGGTGTATAAAACTTGTATAATCGATGGAAAAACCTTTCTTAGGCTACGGGTTGGTCCCTCCCTCTCCCATAGGATGTACATGAGTTGTAATATAAGTAAAAGGGTCCATTGGAACATTCAAAAATAGGTAAATGCTGAATTTAAATGAAAAGAGAGTAAATTATGGGATTTGGTATGGAAAAAATCGTGTTTGGTGTGTAAAAATATGGAGGATGGGTGTGTGGTATTGTGCATGGGCTAGACCAATTGGTTTGAGAGTTCAAGTTGGGGTTCGGTCTCGGTTTGGTTTAATTATTCAAGAAATATCGACTTTTAACTAAATAAATGCGCAGGGTGTTTAATATTATTTTTGGAGCCTGTAGGGACTCGAATAAATATAACACTGAAGTCATGCGCTTAGTAGGTCGGGTTTGTCTAGGGGTTATATAAATCAGTTTCGGGATTTGAGGTCATGTTGTCCATCTAAATTGATTGCAACGGAGAAAGGGGTTTCTAAAATCAAATAACTGTTTTGTAAATGCACTAATAAAATACTAATACTTTTTAAATAAAATAAAATATACAAATTTACTGTAATAACCTTAGTTAAATTTTTAGGGGAATTACAATCTACCCTCCTTAAAAGAATTACGTTCTTGCAATTTAAGAATTTAGCTACTCTAAGAATTTAATAGGACATAGTAACTAAGGGTAGTTCTGAGTTCATACCTGCATCATCGAATAAGTGAGGATAACGCTGGTATATGACATCCTCTCGCTCCCATGTGGATTCGCCTGGGGAGTGATGTTTCCAAGCTACCCGAACCAATATGATCGTCTGACCCCGTAATATCTTCTCACTAATGTCAAGTATCCTAACTGACTACTTCTCATACCTCAAGCTCGGTCCCACTGCAATCTCGGAATGATCAACTATGTGACACGGGTCAGTCACATACTTTGTCAGCTATGAGACATGGAATACATTATGTACTCCCTCCAGAGATGGGGGTAATACAAGACGGTACGCCACCTCACCAATACGTTCCAAAATATCAAACGATCCAATATACCTTGGGCTCAGCTTGCCTTTGCTCCCGAATTGAATAGTACCTTGAGTATGTGAGATCCTCAAGAACACATGTTCGCCTTCTTTGAACTCCAAAGGTCGGCGGTTTGTGTCAGTCCAATGCTTTTGTCTGTCCTGAGCTGCACGAAGATGACTCTGAATTTTCTTTACCTTCTTAACTGTCTGCATCATTAACTCCGGACCGGGTATCTGACACTCTCCAACGTCACTCCAATATATCGGTGACCTGCACTTCCTGTCGTACAGTGCCTCAAAAGGTGCCATCTGGATGCTCGCCTGGTAGATATTATTGTAAGAGAACTCTACCAAGTGCAAATGGTCTTCCTAAGACCCTCAGAAGTCTAATATACACGACCTTAGCATATCCTCTAGGATCCGAATAGTGCGCTCTGATTGGCCATCTGTCTGCGGATGGTAAGCCGTGCTGAACTTGAGTCTGGTGCCTAGACTCTCTTGCATCCTCCACCAAAAATGGAACATGAATCTAGAGTCATGATCCGATACAATACTCACCGGTACTCCATGTAACCTCACAATCTGACGCATATATATATCAGCTAGAATCTCTGTGGACTGCCCAACTCAAAACAGCAAAAAATGTGCCGACTTGGTGAGGATATCCACAATAACCCAAACTACATCCTTCTCACTGGGCTTCTCAAAAATCCTGTAACAAAATTTATGGTGATATGTTTCTACTTCCTTTCAGGGATGGAAAGTGGCTGTAATATACCAGTGGTCCTTTGAAGTTCGGCCTTAACCTGCCGACAGACCAAATATTTTGCCACGAACTGCACAATCTCTCTTTTTATTCCATGCCACCAGTAATACTACCTCAAATCTCGGTATATTTTTGTACCTCCCGGATAAATAGAGTAAATAGAGCTATGTGTCTCTGTCTCAACTCCTGTCTCAACTCTTCATTTGGAACATATATGCGATTTTTAGACCTTATTGTTCCTTCCTTATGGATACGAAGTCCCATCTGTATACCTTCTTCCTTCCTCTCTCAAAGTCTCTAAAATCTTGCATCCATAGGCAATGCCGCCTTGATTCTCTCTAGTAATGATGACTGAACCTGAAGGTTAGCCAATTGTCTACTCTGTCCTGGTATGATGACCTTGATCCTAAGTTCTTGAAGATCCTCTAATAACTGAGGTTGCGCTGTCAAGAGATAAGCTGTGGACTTCCTGCAAAGTGCGTCGGCTACAACGTTCGCCTTGCCTGGATGATAATGCAAGTCTATGTCATAATCGACCATCAACTCTAGACAGCGCCTATGCTTTATGTTGAGCTCCTTCTGAGTGTATATGTACTTCATACTGTTATTATCAGTAAAAATTTCTACCCTCTCCGTAAAGATAGTGCCTCCATATCTTTAATACAAAAATCACTGCTGGTAGCTCAAGATCGTGCGTCGGGTAATTCTTCTCATGCACCTTCAATTATCGCTATGCATTAGTGATAACTTTGTCATGTTGCATCAAAGCATATCCCAATCAACTGCCTGACGCATCACTATATACTACAAATCCTCCCGATCCTGAAGAAAGGGTCAAGACCGGTGCAGTCGTTAACCGCTTCTTCAGCTCCTCAAAGGCCTTATGACAATCCAATATCCATGCAAACTCCTGGTCCTTACGCGTCAACCGCGTCATAGGCTCTGCAATCCTCGAGAAGTTCTGCACAAACCTCCGATAATATCCGGCAAGCCCGAGAAATCTCCTAATCTCTACAACTGATGTAGGTGTGGGCCAAGTCCTATTATAGTGCCCCGCTCTGCGTTGGTACTATGTACAAGAGATACCGATTTGCTGACTCAAAGAATATCTTCCTTAAGATCTCCTTGTTGAAGCAGGAAATGACTGATCAAGGTGAGTGGGCAGAACTGTATTCTTTGATTCTTGCACGCCTTAATAATAAATCTGAGTTTTTGAATGTTTTTTTTGCTTAAAGATAGTTTCATAAGAGAATGATAGAACCTGTCTTTGCATGCTAATAAGAGAACGAGCATAGCTTACCATTGAAACGAACTTGTCTGCTTAACTAAGAGAACCTGAAACGCTTGTCTACGAGTAAGAGTTTGCATGAACATGTTCCACTATTGCTTGTGCTTTGAGAGAACCATATCGTGTGCTTGAACTTGTTCAAAGAGAGGGCGGCTAGTCCGTACAGAGATATATGTTCTGATGGTTCATCTCGTCTGCATCCTAGAGTTTATTTGATAGTGTTTCATGCATTCGTATCGATCGGACAATGGCTATTGGTGAAGAGCTGAACCTTGGTCAAAGCTACTACAGAGATAGTGGAAAGCAACCATGAGTCACAGCTGATAATAGCATCAGATAAAGGAGTCATTGGTTAGCTGGATTACCGCTACCGATCCTGAGTTTCTCGGGGACCGAACTGCATATAGCTAGTTTATTGTGTTGGCTTGATAGAGGATAGCCCCTAGATATGCATTTGTCCCTATAGTTTTTGAGTATAGCTCACGAGACACGCTGCACACACCCTGATAATAGAACGATCGACTTGTCTTGCCTGCTTGCTTATATCAAATATGAACTCTGTTTTCAAAGATGTTTCCAAAAAGAAAGTAATATGACTCCGTTCTTGTGCTGCATGTAACGAACATAGGTAAAACTAGAAAGATCACTAGTAATATAATATTTTATAACATATTACTTAGTGTTAGTTTTAGTGAATATTGCTTCTGTTTAATTGTTTATACTCACCAATACTTATAAAAGTGCTGACCCACCAATAGTTTACTTGCTTGCAGGTGCTAGATCATCCGAGGAAGCGATAGGCGTGCCTCATCGCCAAGACTAAAAAATCTGGTTTCGATTGCCTCGTGCTACTTTCGTATAAAGGGGCATAATATATGGAACGATGCCATTGTATTCAGAGAAACCTGTGCCTCAATTTGCCCCATATACATAGATGGATAAATGCTTGCAACAATATCCCTCCACTGCTTACTCGATAGATGCGATGATAGCCAAACTTTAACGATGTTGCCTTATATGGGTGCAACCCCAGGCTCGCACGACATCATGTCCCAGTAGAAAATGACTATACGCCCCGCGGGAGCGCCGAGGCACGGTGATTCATGCCCGGCGGGGAGGGGCGGTTGGGAGGCCTTCGGGACCGGGGTGTGACATAATGGTATCAAAGTGATTCGATTCTTTGCCTATTCCATTGCTATAACTCTGAGAAGTGCTCAATATTGTATTGTAATAGAGCGTTCCATACAATAAGTCCATAGATATTCTCAAAGTTGTGCAAAAGTTTTCTGGATTTGATGCGTTGCTTGAGAGTTGTGCTTTCGTGCTTATGATTTGCTAGAGTTTTCGATTGAGGATGGCAAGGGATGAGGACTATCGCTGCTCGGAATATTGAAAAGTTTCTCCTTGAAGTTTCGAGGACAAAACTTTTTGTTGGTGGGTAAATATGTAGTGCCCGCTCTGCGTCGGCACTATGTACAAGATATATCGATTTGCTGACTCAAAAAGAATATCTTCCTTAAGAGCTTCTTATTGAAGCAGGAGATGACTGATCAAGGTGAGTGAGCAGAACTACATTATCTGATTCTTGCACGCCTTAATAATGAATCTGAGTTTTTGAATGCTTGTTTGCTTAAAGATAGTTTCATAAGAGAATGATAGAACTTGCCTTTGCATGATAATAAGAGAACTCACATAACTTGTCATTGAAATAAACTTGTCTGCTTAACTAAGAGAACCTGAAATGCTTGTCTAAGAGTAAGAGTTTGCATGAGCTATCACTTGTGCTTCGAGAGAACTATATCGTGTACTTAAACTTGTTTAGAAAGAGGGCAGCTAGTCCGTACAGAGATATATGTTTTTATGGTTCATCTCGTCTGGATCCTAGAGTTTATTTGATAGTGTTTCATGCATTCGCATCGGTCGGACAATGGCTATTGGTGAAGAGCTGAACCTTGGTCACGGCTGCTACAGAGATAGTAAAAAGCAACCATGAGTCACAGCTGCTAATAGCATCAGATAAAGAAGTCATTGGTTAGCTGGATTACCGCTACCGATCATGAGTTTCTCGGGGACCGAACTGCATATAGCTAGTTCATTGTGTTGGCTCGATAGAGGATAGTCCCTAGATGTGCATTTATCCTTAGAGTCTTTGAGAATAGCTCACGAGACATGCTGCACACACCCTGATAATAGAACGATCGACTTGTCTTGCTTGCTTGCTTATATTAAATATGAACTCTGTTTTCAAAGATGTTTCCAAAAAGAGAGTACTATGACTCCATTCTTGTGCTGCATGTAACGAACATAGGTAAAACTAGAAAGTTTACTAGTAATGTAATATTTTATAACATGATTACTTAGTGTTGGTTTTAGTGAATGTTGCTTCTGTTCAGTTGTTTATACTCACCGGTACTTATAAAAGTGCTGACCCACCAATAGTTTACTTGCTTGCAGGTGCTGGATCATCCGAGGAAGCGATAGGCATGCCTCATCCCCAAGACCCATAAATCTTGTTTCGATTGCCTCGTGATGCTTTCGTATAAAGGGCATAATGTATGGAACGATGCCATTATATTCAGAGAACCCTGTGCCTCGATTTGCCCCGTATACTCAGATGGATAAATGCTTACAATAATGTCCCTCTGCTGCTTACTCGATAGATGCGATGATAGCCAAACTTTAACGATGTTGTCTTGTGCGGGCGCAACCCCAGGCTCGTACGGCATCACATTTCGGTAGCAAACGACTATATGCCCCGCGGGAGTGCCGAGGCACGGTGATTTATGCCCGACAGGGGCGTTGGTCTGGAGGCCTTCGGGACCGGGGCATGACATCTATTGCTGCAACCTTCTCCGAATCAACTGAAAGTCCTTCTCCTGAGATTATATGTCATAAGGAAGGCACTATATCCATACAAAACTCGCATTTGCTGAGCTTGGCGTACAACCTCTTCTGTCTCAATGTCTCTAACATTATCCTAAGATGCTCCTCATGCTCTTCGTAGTTCTTGGAGTATACCAGGATATCATCAATGAACACAACCACGAACTTGCCCAAGTACTGATGGAAGACTTTGTTCATCAGACTCATAAATATTGCTAGCACATTGGTTAAACCAAACGACATGACTAGGAACTCATAGTGTCCATACTTGGTCCTGAAGGCTGTCTTCGGTATATCTTCCTTTTGCACTCTAATTTGATGGTAGCCGGATCTGAGGTCGATCTTTGAGAATATACGGGCACCACTCAAATGATCGAACAGATCATCAACGCGCGACAGGGGATACCTGTTCTTGATGGTTTTGGTGTTTAATGTCATGTAGTTATACATAGGCGTACCGTCCCATCCTTCTTCGGTACAAATAGTTTGGTTGCTCCCCACGTTGAGACACTAGACCGAATAAAACCCTTCTCTAAGTGTTCATCAACCTGTTTCTTCAATTCTACTAACTCCTTAGGTGTTAATCTGTACACAGCTGAAATGATAGGCTCTGCTCTTGGTGTCAAGTCTATAGTGAATTCTATTTCCCGATCAGGTGGTAAGCCTGGAAGATTATCAGAAAATATATCCACAAATTCTGCTACAACTCTTGGGTGCTTTGGTTCTCCTTCTGCAGTGAGTGTCTTAAGTGTAGGCTGGGCACCTTATTCTCTGGATCTTCGAAGAAACTCAAACTCCGGATGACCAGGTGGTCTAAAGGTAACAAGTCTACGCCAAAAATCTAGAGTCGCATGGTACTGACTCAACCAACCCTACCAAGTATAACAACGTAGTTCGATATAGAAAAGATCAGAAATTAGGCTCTCATCTCTCGGCCATAAACTACTACCGAACAAGATCTATAAGTGTCACTAACGGGAATGATTTTGCCTCCCGTAAGAATTTTTATGGTCTTCGAAAGGGGTGTGGTAGCTACTCTATGTGTGGCTACGAAACTAGCAGCTATAAAAGAATACGATACTCCTGAATCAAATAAAGCTACAACATGTAATAAAGCTACTAATATGGTACATGCGATGACCTCTCCTGTAGTAGCTGCCTCCTCAATAGTCATGGCAAAAGCCTGTCCTCGTCCATGGGCTGGCCCTCTCTGCTGATGTGCCTGTTGGAATAGCGCTGCCTGTGAAGACAATGGTGGCCTCATCTGATATTCGCCTGGAGTTGGTGGTCTGACTCCTCCAATTTCCGCCTGGGGCGCTCCTAGTGCTGGATAGACTGGCCTAGGTGGCTGCTGCATTGGTCTCAGTGCTGGTAAGGCTGGTTGGTGAATTATAGGTGCCCTCGTAAAGTCACGTGGTGAGTGCTGTCCTGATCTGCAAACCAAGCATAGTTCCAACTTGCATCTGCACTCACTCTCAATATGACCTCGCTTGCCACAATATTGACATATTGGCGGTGCCTGCAAGGCTACTCTAGGTGGCTGGTGCTTGTGAGGTCTCTTTGTAGCTCCTTCTTGGGGTACTCTGGCTAGTGCTAGTGGGTGCGGCCATTTTTGGCTCTACTCTCTTTGGTTGACGCGCTCCATGCGTCGCACTGGGCAAGGACATCAGTGTATGAAGTAGGTGCAATAGAGCCAATCAATCTCTGTAGCTCAAAGCTACCATCAAAGAACATCTTCGCCTTCTTCTCTTCTGTCGGAATCAGAGTAGGGACGAAGCAACTCAAATGGATAAACTCAGCATTGTACTCTTCTATGTCATGTAGCCTTGATTGAAGCGGTTGAACTTATCCCTAAGTTCTGCTCTGGCAATGGCTGGAATATACATCTCCTGGAAGAGTCTAGAGAACTCCTCCCAAGTGACTCGCTCTGAGCCTAGCTGACTCTCCTTGGATAGCCACTAATGATGCATATTGCCTGTCAACTGCATCTCGACAACAATCATCCAACGCTCTGTAGAAATCTCAATTGCTTCCAATTGAAGTTGCGTGTTTGTGAGCTACTCATAAACTTTATTGGGCTCCTTCTTGCCTGAAAAGGTACGTGGATTCAACTAATAAAAATCTGAGATGGATCTCGTCGATTGTTTCCTTGCAGGTGGGGTTAAATGCTCCAATGTTGTCACTATACTGTCCCTCAAATTCTCTGCCTGGCATTATTGGGCCGCTTGATGAACTTGTTGTTGTGCTTGCATCATTGCGTAGAACATTTGGAATATCTGTTGTCCGTCCATAGGCTGTCCTGGTGAAAAAACTGGCATCAGTAGAGTAAACTGCGGTGGTGGTAGAATATTGTCTTGCCAGAACCTCGAGGTGCACTGATCTGCTTGATTGCTTTGTTGACTGGAGGGATCTCTACCCGGTGGTGTCACTCCGTCATCGTAGGTAACCACAACACCTTGTGGTGTACCCATGGGAGTCTCATCTCTGGCTTGTGGATCCATTACTCTGCACACAAGTAAACTATGAGGATCGCAAAATGATTCAAAGTATGATGCAAGTCAAAGAATTTTTTTGAATTCTATATAGAGGTCAAAAATGTGTCAATTTGTGGATGAGATCCTATAATTTTATTCTATCTTAATTTACAGGCTAGCTCGGTCCCTAAGTTGGAACCAAAGCAATAAGTCATGGACCTGCATGTCCACCACAAAAACTATGTCATTCTCCAGTCCCAAAATACCGAGGTACTAGCCACGTGGCAATGGCCAGCAGCACAACTCCAATGGGGAAACCCAATTTAATGGACCCATTAGAGTGAATTTAAGCTGTAATATAGATAAATATGTCTACTACTCCTGTCATAATATATAATCTAAACTAATCTCATCCACAGACAGTAATCACAATATAAGTAGATAAAACAGTTAAGAAAATAAATAAAGGAAACGGTCCATCGCAAGTCTAAAACTATATAATATCACATGGAAAAACTTGTCATCAAAACTAAAGAAAATGAAATAAAACTGAGTACATCTATCCAGTGGTTACAGAAACAAGTCTCAATATCTAAAGAACATGAAAAGTAAATAAAATTATAACTGTGCT
Organism: Iris macrosiphon; assembly: GCA_036927795.1. NCBI lineage: Eukaryota > Viridiplantae > Streptophyta > Magnoliopsida > Asparagales > Iridaceae > Iris > Iris macrosiphon. The sequence continues at coordinate 102,119,801 of JAYESA010000009.1, forward strand.
CAATAGAAGTCCTCGAGCACAACCTCGTCCTCTGATGCAAGTACTGCTCCAATGTCAGCTCATGTCTCGTAAACCTCGGGGTAACTCTCCTCAGCTATACCTGGGGACATAATCTAGATCCAGGTCCTCAGGGGACATTAGCAAGGGACAAGAATAACTCAAGCCAAGTACAGTAAATGATAAGAAATAAAGAAAATATGTGTGCTCAGGGTATCTAACATAATCCATCTATGTGTATGCAAGTAAAAATGTACTCGTCCGCTAAACCACCGGGTTTCATACATATACTAGGGGTACTAGTGCTAGTAGTAATAATAGTAATATGTACGTACAAGCCCCGTCAAGGTACTTACAGTACTATACTACTAGTATAGTTTGGTAGCCCAGCAGTACGGTAAGTTCTTCCCAACCCCATGTATCTCACGTCTTATGTCACAAAATGCAAGACAATCTCTATCTATCAAGTCAAGGTGTAAATAATAGCACTAGTATAAGTCTCTAGCCCTATCCTAAAATAGAAGTCGGGATCCTCGAATATCTCAAGAGTGGCTCCTGTGCATGAAAGTCGAGTACAGTATCCTATGGTAAATCATGCAAGAGTAGCACGAGTAGGTAAGCAATGATAATGCAACTAACGATACCCGAACTCCACGTACGAAAGTCAGCACCCGAATGTAATCCGGAAGCTAAGTATCGAGGTAGTCCTAGGTCATCACAATTATAAGCAATAAAAGAAATAACAAAAAATAAAATAACTAGAGCACAATCTACTGTGAACAAGGCAAGGTACACTTGCCTTCTATCTGCTGCTGTGATATAGCGAGTCCCAAGTCCACGTCCGATGGTGCTGCATCTCCGACGTTCCCTATCAGTAATATATAAATAAATACTTAATTCTAATATTTAGTACTTTTATATAAATTATAGAGTCGTCATGCGCTCGTCAACCACATCGTGTTGTTGGTGCCAATGACACTATGTATGACTAGTGCGGTATGTCGTATGTTGTCGTACACCCCATGTTACGTTCACCCATAACATGAAGAACATGCATAAACGTATATAATATATATAATATAATATTATAATTGCATGCATGTTTTTATATATACATATTTGTTATTTTACGCATGCAATACACACGTACAAGTTTCTTACAACTTAGTGATCAATTGTCCATAGTCTAAGGCCCTAATATACATGCTTAATATATGTAAAAACTGAAATAACACCCAATAATTTCTGAAATTAATTTTAAAATCTGAATTAAAATTCTTTAAAATACAACAACTCATATTGCATGCTACAACTTAAAAAAACCTATGAATATGCTTGCATGATCAACTAGTAGGTTGCATGGGTTATATATAAGAAGGGAGGGGGTTCTTGATCATGCATGGATGGGTTCTTGGTTCTCTAACATATACATACTTATATGAAGGAAGGAGGGTTTGATCAACTTACTAAGTCTTGATGCCTATGGGGTTCGGTTGAAATCCGACTGCTTTCCGACTTCATGAAGGAGTTACTCCACCTTTAGGTCAAACCATAATCGACGAAGAGCAACCGTGGGGTATTAAATAAATGAATGGATGGATGGATATAGGCTAAAATTCAATGGTTAAAGGGAGGTAAGGGTGTATAAACTTGTATAATCGATGGAAAACCCTTTCTTAGGCTGCGGGTTGGTCCCTCCCTCTTCCATAGGGTGTACATGGGTTGCAATATAAGTAAAAGGTTCCATTGGAACATGCAAAAATAGGTAAATGCTGAATTTAAATGAAAAGAGAGTAAATTATGGGATTTGGTATGGAAAAAATCGTGTTTGGTGTGTAAAAATATGGAGGATGGGTGTGTGGTATTGTGCATGGGCTAGACCAATTGGTTTGAGAGTTCAAGTTGGGGTTCGGTCACGGTTTGGTTTAATTATTCAAGAAATATCAACTTTTAACTAAATAAATGCGCGGGGTGTTTAATATTATTTTTGGAGCCTGTAGGGACTCGAATAAATGTAACACTGAAGTCATGCGCTTAGTAGGTCGGGTTTGTCTAGGGGTTATATAAATCAATTTCGGGATTTGAGGTCATATTGTCCATCTAAATTGATTGCAATGGAGAAAGGGTTTTCTAAAATCAAATTACTGTTTTGTAAATGCACTAATAAAATAATAATACTTTTTAAATAAAATAAAACATACAAATTTACTATAATAACCTTAGTTAAATTTTTAGGGGGATTACAATCTACCCTCCTTAAAAGAATTATGTTCTTGCAATTTAAGAATTTATCTACTCTAAGAATTTAATAGGACATAGTAACTAAGGGTAGTTCTGAGTTCATACCTGCATCATCGAATAAGTGAGGATAATGCTGGTGTATGACATCCTCTCGCTCTCATATAGATTCGCCTGGGGAGTGATGTTTCCAAGCTACCCGAACCAGTATGATCGTCTGACCCCGTAATATCTTCTCACTAATGTCAAGTATCCCAACTGACTGCTTCTCGTACCTCAAGCTCGGTCCTACTGCAATCTCAAAATGATCAACTACGTGACTTGGGTCAGTCACGTACTTTGTCAGCTATGAGACATGGAATACATCATGTACTCCCTCTAGATATGGGTGTAATACAAGACGGTACGCCACCTCACCAATACGTTCCAAAATATCAAACGATCCAATATACCTTGGGCTCAGCTTGCCTCTGCTCCCGAATTGAATAGTACCTTGAGTATGTGAGATACTCAAGAACACATGTTCGCCTTCTTTGAACTCCAAAGGACGGCTGTTTGTGTCAGTCCAATGCTTTTGTCTGTCCTGATCTGCACGAAGATGACTCTGAATTTTCTTTACCTTCTCAACTGTCTGCATCATTAACTCCGGACCGAGTATCTGACACTCTCCAACGTTACTCCAATATATCGGTGACATGCACTTCCTGTCGTACAGTGCCTCAAAAGGTGCCATCTGGATGCTCGCTTGGTAGATATTATTGTAAGAGAACTCTACCAAGTGCAAATGGTCTTCCCAAGACCCTCAGAAGTCTAATATATACGACCTTAGCATATCCTCTAGGATCTGAATAGTGCGCTCTGATTGGCCATCTATCTGCGGATGGTAAGCCATGCTGAACTTGAGTCAGGTGCCTAGACTCTCTTACATGCTCCGCCAAAAATGGAACATGAATCTAGAGTCATGATCCAATACAATACTCACCGGTACTCCATGTAACCTCACAATCTGACGCATATACATATCAGCTAGAATCTCTGTGGACTGCCCAACTCGAAACGGTAAAAAATATGCCAACTTGGTGAGTCGATCCACAATAACCCAAACTGCATCATTCTCACTGGGCTTCTCAAAAATCATGTAACAAAATTTATGGTGATATGTTTCTACTTTCTTTCAGGGATGGAAAGTGGCTGTAATATACCAGTGGTCCTTTGATGCTCGGCCTTAACCTGCCGACAGACCAAATATTTTGCCACGAACTACACAATCTCTCTTTTCATTCCATGCCACCAGTAATACTACCTCAAATCTCGGTATATTTTCGTACCTCCCGGATAAATAGAGTAAATAGAGCTATGTGCCTCTGTCATCAACTCCCGTCTCAACTCTCCATTTGGAACATATATGCGATTTTCAGACCTTAGTGTTCCTTCCTTATGGATACAAAGTCCCATCTGTATACCGGCTTCCGTCCTCTCTCTAAGTCTCCAAAATCTAGCATTCGTATGCAATGCTGCCTTGATTCTCTCTAGTAATGATGACTGAACCTGAAGGTTAGCCAATTGTCCACTCTATCCTGGTATGATGACCTTGATCCTAAGTTCTTGAAGATCCTCTAATAACTGAGGTTGCGCTGTCAAGAGATAAGCTGTGGACATCGTATCCATAAAGAAAAGAGGGGTGCTCAGGGTATCTAACATAATCCATCTATGTGTATGCAAGTAAAAACGTACTCGTCCGCTAAACCACCAGGTTTCATACATATACTAGGGTACTAGTGCTAGTTGTAATAATAGTAGTAGGTACATACAAGCCCCGTCAAGGTACCTGTAGTTCTATAATACTAGTATAGTTTGGTAGCCCTGCGGTATGGTAAGTTCTCCCCAACCCCTTGTATCTTACGTCTCATGTCATGAAACGCAAGACAATCTCTATCTATCAAGTCAAGGTGTAAATAATAAAACTAGTACAAGTCTCCAGCCTTGTCCTAAAATAGAAGCCGGGATCCTCGAATATCTCAAGTGTGGCTTATGTGCATGAAAGTCGAGTACAGTGTCTTATGGTAAATCATGCAAGGGTAGCACAAGTAGGTAAGCGCTAACAATGCAACTAACGATACCCGAACTCCACGTACGGAAGTCGTCACCCGAATGTAATCCGAAAGCTAAGTATCGAGGCGGTCCTAGGTCATCACAATTACAAGCAATAAAAGAAACAATAAAAATAAAATAACTAGAGCACAATCTACTGTGAACAAGGCAAGGTACACTTGCCTTCTGTCTGCTGCTGCGATGTAGCAAGTCCCAAGTCCAAGTCCGATGGTGCTGCATCTCCAACGTGCCCTGTCAGTAATATATAAATAGTTAGTTCTAATATTTACTACTTTTATATAAATTATAGAGTCGTCATGCGCTCGTCAACCACGTCGCGTTATTGGTGCCAATGACACTACACATGACTAGTGTGGTACGTCGTACGCTATCGTACATCCCATGTTACGTTCAACCATAATATGGAGAACACGCATAAACGTATATAATATATATAATTTCACATTATAATTGCATGCATATTTTATATATACATATTCGTTATTTTACGCATGCAATACACATGTACAAGTCCCTTACAACTTAGTGATCAATTGTCCATAGTCTAAGACCCTAACATACATGCTTTAATATATATAAAAACAAAAATAACACCCAATAATTTCTGAAATTAATTTTAAAATATGAATTTAAATTCTTTAAAATACAACAACTCATATTGCATGCTACAACTTAACAAAACCTATGAATGTGCATGCATGATCAACTAGTAGGTTGCATGGGTTATATATAAGAAGGGAGGGGGTTCTTGATCATGCATGGATGGGTTCTTGGTTCTCTAACATATATATACATACATGAAGAAAGGAAGGAGGGTTTGATCAACTTACCAAGTCTTAATGCCTACGGGGTTCAGTTGAAGTCCGACTGCTTTCCAACTTCACGAAGGAGTTACTCCTCCTTTAGTTCGACCAGTAGTCGACGGAGAGCGACCGTAGGGTGGTAGAGAGGTGGTGCACGGCTGTCAGGGGCATCTACCGCTGCTATGGGACACGAGTTAGGGGAGGAGGTCGGTGGTGGTGGTGTAGTTGTCGGGTGGGATGGGAGATGGAGATGTGGGGAAGAAGATGGGAAGAAGATAAGAAGAAAATAAAAAAGAACACGTGAAAAGGAGGGAGGGGGTCAGCTGCTAGTTTCATAGGATCCATAGGTTAGAATAGGTTATATATATGTTGGTATTAAATGAATGAATGGATGGATGGATATAGGATAAAATCCAATAGTTAAAAGGAGGTAAGGGTGTATAAAACTTGTATAACCAATGGAAAAATCTCTCTTGGGCTGCGGGTTGTCTCCCCTTCTCCCATGGGACGTAAATGAGGTGCAATATAAGTAAAAGGGTCCATTGAAATATGCCTAAATAGGTAAATGCTGAATTTAAATGAAAAGAGAGTAAATTATAGGATTTTGTGTGGGAAAAATAGTGTTTTGTGTGTAAAAATATGGGGGATGGGTGTGTGGTGTTGTGCATGGGCTATACCAATTGGTTTGAGGGTTCAAGTTGGGGTTCAGTCTCGATTTGGTTTAATTATTCAAGAAAGGTCGACTTTTAACTAAATAAATGTGCACAGTATTTAATATTATTTTTGGAGCCTGTAGGAACTCGAATAAATATAACATCGAAGTCATGTGCTTAGTAGGTCGGGTTTGGCTAGGGGTTATATAAATAAAATTTGGGATTTGAGGTCACGTTGCCCATCTAAATTGATTGCAACGGAGAAAGGGGTTTCTAAAATCAAATAATTATTTTGTAATACTAATAAAATACTAATACTTTTTAAATAAAATAAAATATAAAAGTTTACTATAATTACCTTAGTTAAATTTTTAGGATGATTACAATTGTAGGGCAGCAAATGGGTTGTGCCTGAGATTTAGTAGCCCTGGTCATAGGATTGCTGGATATCCATTGATGCAGAGGTCAGGGGGACCAGCACCCCAGTTTTCTGTATTGCCAGCACCAAGAGCAGTGCAGTAGGGAGAGCCAGCATTAGCGGTCAGACTGTTAGATCAGCGACCATTATCGACACAGGCTCAGATGTATAATCAACATCAATACCAGTACCAACCCCAAGAGTAAGGACAACAGAGAGTACGATAGTGCCACCAGGAAAGACAACAGCAAAAAGCTCGACAAGGCCAAGGACAGGCATTCAGCTTGTCATTGGAGGAGACTTTGGCGTCGGGTGACATTGTGGCAGGTAATATTTATGTTACATCTTTTTCTGCTATAACATTAATTGATTCAAGAGCTTCACATTCATTTGTATCTGTACAATTCGACACGTATTGGATTGGAGTTCGAGGCATTGCCAGAGAGGATAAATATACTCACTGGTAATGGGCTTGTAGGAGTTAGTAGAGTGTGCCTAGACGGTCCAGTAGTAGTATATGAACAACTATTACCTGCGAAGTTGATTGAGTTCCTTATGATAACTTTGACATTATCTTGGGCATAGACTAGCTGAGAGACAGTCATGCTACGATATATTGTCATAGGGGTAGAGTGTTATTTTGTATCCCTGGTTTGAAAGAGTTCACGCTCATGAGGTCTACGATAGGCCAGCAAGAAGAAGGAGTTGCGGCGGTAGAAACGGAAGGAGAACCGATACCCAAGATAGTTGATGAATTCATGGATGTCTTTCTCGAAGAACTTCTAGGATTGCCTCTGGTTCGAGAGGTAGAGTTCAGTATAGAGTTGATGCCAAGAATGAAGCCTATATCTCATAAGGTTTACCAGATGTCACCTTTTGAACTTGACTAGTTATATCAGCATGTTAAAGAGTTAAAGGCGGAGAAATTTATTCCTACTAGTGGATCACCATGGGGAGACCCAGTAGTGTTAGTGAAGAAGAAGGATGGATCGATCTGACTATGTATTGACTATAGGCAGTTGAATGCAGTGACAGTAAAGAACAAGTATCCATTGCCTAAGATTGATGACCTGTTTGATCAGTTGAGTGAAGCCAAAGTATTCTCTAAGATTGATCTGCAATCCAGATATTATCAGGTGCAAGTACGGGAAGAAGATATATCGAAGCAACATTTAGGTCACGATATGGACATTATGCATTCTTAGTAATGACATTCGGATTGACCAATGCACCCGCAATATTTATGGATTTGATGAACCATATCTTCATGCCTTTTTTAGATCAGTTTATGGTGGTGTTTGTCGACGACATCCTAGTGTACTTCTGTAATAAAGAAGAATATGAAGAGCATCTCAGGAAGGTATTGCAGACTTTGAGGGAGCACCAGTTGTATTTAAGATTTAGCAAATACGAGTTCTGGTTAGATCATATTTTATTCTTAGGACACATCATCTCGGGAGCAGGAGTATCAGTGGATACCAAGAAAGTTGAAGCAGTACATAATTGCAAATTTTGAAGACCATGGCAGATGTGCACATTTTCTTGGATTAGCAGGGTACTATAGGAGGTTCATGTCAGACTTTGCAAGGTTGTCACGCCCCAGTCCCAAAAATACGCGAAACTAGGCCACGTGATAATAGCCAGCTGTCACATCTCTGAGGATGTCCCAATTTAATGGATCCTAACGAAGAGTGCTACGCTGTCCTAAATACTAATATGTCCCTTACATATGTATCAGCAACAAGTAATCTAATCTCATCCACAATATAAAATAGCAAGGAGTACTAAATAAACTGTTGGAAGATAAACACCACTCTCAAGATATCATAGTACAACCAAGAATGTCTGGTAGAAACAAACCCACTACTATGACGAAGTAAAAGTACTGAAAGGATAGATAAAAGATAATGACTAGGGCATCGGCTGACTAGATAATGATGCACCCAATCCTAGGCAGAACGCTACCAAGTGATCACGGGAACTCTGACGGTAGTACCTCTAGCTCCTCCGCGGTAGCGTACCTCGTCTCCTATCCTGGGCCGTACACGGTGGGGTAATACGTCTCGTCCAAATCTGGAAAGGTACCAGGTCCTCAGAGGGACGTAACAAGATACATAGAAGCATGCCATATATAAATACTGAATAAAATAAATATAATAAGGGGTGTGCTAACCAACTAAGTGAATGTAATGTGAGAACAACTTTGGTACGTATGGGTAGGCGTAGGCATAACGTCCAACACTCCGAAGAACGTGGTATCTGTAACGTCCATCATTTCGAAGAATGAGGTATCTACAATATATATACGTCTGTATCACTCCGAAGAGCGCGGTGTCTGCAATAAAGGAAGTCACTGGATCCGTGGCTCCTCCGGATACTACAAAATCCAGTGTGTGTATCCCATACGCCTACTAGCTATCCTCCCCACCCAATGTAGATACACTAGTCGAATACTCGACGTGTATACCACGTATCTATATACCAGTCTCTATAAATAAAATAATTCTGAGTTTCGTACTAACTGTGATGCATGTCACACGTACCGATAGCTAGTCGAGTATGCGGACCCGCATCCCAATATGAATTTGTCACAGTAAAACGTGTAAGAGTGTCAGGTCTCGGAAGATAGCAGAGTATCCTCCCAATGGGGTGAGTCTGCTAGTGACTAGGCCAAGTACACTAATCATCGACGCATCCGTTGACTGCACCCGAGTCAATCTCGGATACGCACAGTCATATGAAATAAAGCAACAAGATATCATACAACATATGCATAATTTAAATTAGACAGTAAATATGGCAAGATATCTTGCCTGGGTCCTGAATCTGTGAATGCCAATAGCCTGCTCCTGCGGTATCTCCTGGTTGATCCAGTGGCCCTAGACATACAATATAATATAGCAAATACTGACATCAGACACTAAGAAATATATGTACACACTATTACGACGCCACTCTTGGGTATTGTAGCAAGTTCACGGTTGATCGAATACAGCATCACGTGTGCACGTAGCTAGGGTGTACACGTGTTCTGTCCTCGGTTATCGTGTGCCTTGAGACAATTATTACTACGCTATTGGTTTACGAACTACATTACGTCTTGTTGAATTACCCGCCATTTGATTTCTATGATAAATGCACTAGGTCTATGTCTACGCTTACAGGTGAATTATAAGTCTTACATCACAGGTCATAACGTCAAGTTAATTACTTATTTCTTAATTTACTATCTAATTTAGTTAATACTCGTACATAACCATATAGGGTTTCTTATTTCATAACTTGTGTCCAACCCTAGGATACACGACATGATGACACAATAAAAGGATGATAGGACACAAAGCAAGTAATGTTGGTGGACGAGTACCTGATCACTGGGGCGAGGGGAAACTGCTTCATCGATGTGCTCGCTCGCCGTCGATCGGCGGAGCTCCGATCGACAGTCCACGCAGCAGCGGCAACAGCGGCAGTACGTGCAGCAGCAGCAGCAGAAGCAACAGCGGCGGCAACGGCTTTGGTAGCGGCGGGGCCGCTGAGAACGGTGCGGGGACGGTCGGCGTAGGCCTGGAAAGGGTGGTGGGCGTTAACCGAGGCGGCGGGGTCGCTCGGGAACAGCGGCTTTGGAGTCGGGTTAATGGAGAAGTTGATGAGGTTGAAGGATATGGCGGCGGTGGTGGATGGGGGTGCTGGACTGGCGGTGGGGGTGGTGGTCCAGTGGCGAAGGGATAGTGCGATGGTTGGGTGGCGGCCTGAGGACAGTGACTGGTCGGAAGTGGGGGGTAGCTCGGGATGCAAGGGGAACGGCTAGGGTTTGGCTAGGGTTTTGAGGGTGGCGAATAGTGAATTAGGGTTAAAATTCAGGGGAAAAAATATGTATTTATATGGGGAGGGAATTCATGGGTTGGCCTCGGGACTTGGGCCTGCCAGGGCTCAATAGGGTGGGGCTGGTCCACATGAGAGTGTGCACGTGGGCTTGGTTAGGTCCTGTTTTAGGGTAAAATTGGCCTCAACTTTAACTAGATTAATAATTGCAAGGCGTTCTCCTTAATGAATATATTGCATAGCTAAGATGTGACAAACTAACGAATATTTAAAGTTACACTATGGTCAGATGGGTAGTCTGGCATGCTCAGGAGGTGTTTGTGACATTGGGTTGAAGGTAATTGCTAGTGTGGCTTTCCAACCTCGTAGCACAACGCGGTGTAATAAGACATATAGTTGTCGCACATTAATCCTAATTAAATCTAATTATCCCTAGTCTCTAGCTTTAATTCAAATTAATCCCTAAATTATTCGAGGGGGTTTATAATCTACCCTCCTTAGAGCATTTTGTCCTCGAAATTAAAACATACGCATTGTAAGAACTTATTGCCCGAAATAAAATAAGGAAATGTACTATAACATACCCAGACCTTCGAAGAGATGGGGGTAACACTGTCGAATATCCTCCTCGCGTTCCCAGGTCGACTCGCCTGGTGCATGATGCCTCCATGCGACACAAACTAGGGGAATAGTCTGACCTCGCAGTACCTTATCACTCCTGTCTAGGATCTCAACAGGCTCCTCTTGGTATGATAAACTTGGGCCGACTGTGAATTCTGAATGGTCAAGCATGTGACTCGGATCTGGTATGTACCTTCTCAGCTGAGATACATGGAAGACGTCATGGACTCCTTCCAAAGTCTGTGGCAAGGCTAACCTGTAAGCAACCTCTCTGACGTGTTCTAACACGTCGAATAGTCTGATGTACCTCGGATTCAGCTTTCCTCTGCCTCTGAATCTGATAGTCCCTCGAGTAGGCGAGATCTTTAGAAATACGTGATCTCCAACCTGGAACTCTAAGGGTCGTCGATGCGCATTCACCCAAAGCTTTTGTCCGTCCTGTGCTGCTCGTAGGTGTCCTTGGATCTTCTTCACCTTTTCTACTGTACGAACAACCAACTCCGGCCCCAGAATCGGTCTTTCGACTATATCACTCCAACATACTGGGGAACGATACTTCCTTCCATACAACGCTTCATAGGGAGCCATCTGGATGCTCGCTTGATAGCTATTGTTGTAGGAAAATTTGACCAAATGTAAGTGTTCCTCCCATGATCCTCCGAAATCCAGCATGCATGCCCTTAACATATCCTCCAACGTCTGAATGGTGCGCTCCGATTGGCCATCTGTCTGTGGGTGATTCGCTGGGCTAAACTTCAGATGGGTACCAAGACTCTCTTGCATACTCCGCCAAAAGTAAGAGGTAAGCCTCGTATCCCTGTCAGACACTATGCTAATAGGCACTCCATGCAGTCGCACAATCTCCCTCATGTACATATCTGCTAAGATCTCTGTCGATTGCCCAACTCTGAAGGGTAAAAAGTATGCGGACTTGGTGAGTCTATCGACGATTACCTATACCGTATTGCGACCACTAAGAGTCCTCAGAAAGCCCGTAACAAAGTCCATAGTGATATACTCCCATTTCTACTTTGGTATCAGAAGCGGTTGAAGTAATCCTGCAGATCTCTTATGCTCAGCCTTGACTTGCTGACACACCAGGTACTTTGCCATAAAGCGGGCTATCTCCCTCTTCATTCCATGCCACTAGTAGTACTGTCTCAAGTCTCTGTACATCTTCGTGCCTCCTGGATGAATAGAGTAGGTTGAACTGTGTGCTTCTGTCATCAACTCCTGACGAAGTTCTCCATTTGGAACATAGAGACGATCTCCACATCTCAAAGTCCCATCTTCATGTATACGCAGTCTTGTCTGTATTCCTGCCTCTGTCCTCTATCGTAGCCTCTGAAATCTAGCGTATGTTGATAGGGCAGCCTTGATCCTCTCCACTAATGTCGATTGCAACTGAAAACTCGATAATTGTCTATCTATTCCAGGCATAATGACCTCTATATCTATCTGCTCTAGATCTCTCAACAGATGTTGCTGTGTAGTCAAGAAAAATGCCATGGGTCTTCTGCTCAATGCGTCAGCTACTACGTTGGCCTTTCCCGGATGGTACTGTAGCTCAATCTCGAAGTCTGTCATCACCTTGAGCCAACGTCTCTGCCTCTGGTTCAGATCCTTCTGAGTGTAGACGTACTTTAAGCTTTTGTGATCAGTGAATATCTCAACTCTTTCTCCATATAGGTAGTGCCTCCAAAGCTTTAAGGCAAAGATTACTACGGCAAGCTCCAAGTCATGGGAGGGATAGTTCTTCTCATGGGTCCTCAATTGTCTAGAGGCATAGGCCACAACCTTTCTATGCTGCATCACGACACATCCTAATCCTTTTCCGGATGCATCGCTATAGATTACGAATCCTCCGGGTCCAGAAGGTATGGTCAAGATAGGTGCTGTAGTCAAACGCTTCTTCAGCTCCTTGAATGCCTTCTGATACTCCTCTGTCCAAGTGAACTCCTGCTCCTTACGAGTTAAGCGGGTTATCGGCTCTGCGATCTTCGCGAAGTTCTCTACGAACCTTTGGTAATATCCGGCAAGTCCTAGGAAACTCCTCACTTCTGAGACATTGGTAGGGGTTGGCCATGTCTCTACTGATGAAATCTTCGCCGGATCTACTGAAATGCCATCTCCTGAGATAACGTGTCCAAGGAAAGCCTCTCTCTTCTCAGCGTCTCTAACACTAGTCTCAAGTGCTCCTCGTGCTCCTCGTGGCTCTTCGAATACACTAAAATATCGTCGATGAAGACTACCATGAACCAGTCCAAGTATTAATGGAATACTCTGTTTATCAAGTTCATAAATACAGCTGGCAAGGCATCACTAAGAACTCGTAGTAACCATAACGAGTCCTGAATGCTGTCTTTTGAATGTCTTCTCTTCGCACCTTCACTTGATGATAACCCGATCTCAGGTAAATCTTTGTGAACACTATTGCTCCTGTCAGCTGGTCGAATAAATCATCAATCCGCGACAGGGGGTACTTGTTCTTGATAGTCAAAGCATTAAGGGCTCTGTAATCAATGCACATACGTACTGTTCCATCCTTTTTAGGTACAAACAATACTGGTGCTCCCCAGGGTGATGTACTAGGACGGATAAATCCCTTGCTCTGCAACTCCTCTAATTGTAGCTTCAGCTTATCTAGTTCTTTCTTCGCCAATCGGTATACATTGGAAGATACCGATGCTGCTCCGGGTACTAGCTCAATAGTGAACTCTACGTCTCTATCTGGCGGTAAGCTTGACAATTCTTCAGGAAAAATATCCTCAAATTCTACAACTATTGGTGGGGGTACCATCTTCATAGCCATGTAAGCTCCAGCTATCTGTCCTACTCCTTGTTCGACGGTCCCTCGCATGTATTCGAACTCCGGTTGATCTGGTGGTCTAAAAGTGACACTACCTTTCCGGCAGTTCAGTACGGCATTATACTGGCTTAACCATTCCATGCCTAGCACAATATCAAAGTACGGCATAGGCAATACTAACAATCGCGCTCTCATCTCTCTACCACATACAACTATCGAGCATGTTCTGATAGTGCTGGTAACCGGCACGATACCTCCTCCGGTAAGAATCTTCCAACTCTTAGGTAAGGGAGAAGTCGCTACTCTATGCATTGCTACGAATCCACTAGATATAAATGATAGCATAGCGCCAGAATCAAATAATGTAGTTGCAGGTAATGATGCAACTAAAATGGTGCCTGTAATGGCTTTCCCTTCGGTTTCCTCCTCTGTAGCTGCTAATACAAAGGCTTGTCCATGCCTCTGTCCTCCGGTCTGCTGTCGGGCTCGATCAACCTGTGCCTGCTGTGGGGCCCAAGGTGGTCCCCTCTGAAATCCTCTTGGTGTTGGTGGACGCTGACCTCTTGGTGGGGGTAGTATCCTCGGGAATGGTGCGGCTGGCCTCTGTCCAGTCTGGGTGCTACGTCTGTCACTACCATATTTCAAAAATAGGAGTATTTTTGACTTTTTTATATATATTTAATATTGCGTGTATTTAATTTAAATAATTGCATGAGATGTATATTTATAATATTATGTACAGTGTTCTTAATGTTTGAGCTAGTAGACTTGACCTAGAAGCCCACTAGGTGAACACCTGACCGAATTATAGGATTATGTATTTAATTTGTTTTATTTAGAATTTAATTATTGAGGTTGTAATTAATTACCGTAATTTTATTTAATTTTTGTGCCTTACCGTTGCTTCGATTTTTGGAGCGCTACCCTAGCTTTTGCCTTCCAACAAATTTCACAACCTTGCCCTAGACGTGCCCGCCTTCCATTTTGACCTTTTTGTAACTCATAATTATGCTCCCTTGTGCTTCATTTTGGCCGCACAATATTCGTCGCGGACGTTTATTTAATTTCTAAATAAATCCAACTTTATATCGTTGTGCGTTCTAATCAAAATTGGAGACACAACCTCGATCCATTTTGAGCAACCCAAATTAGGGTAATATTCTGTTCTGAGTCTTCTTCACTAATGATATTTGTGTTCTAACCTAATTTTGGCCCCATGTACTTCTAATTAATATTAGAACACCACTCACATTTGTTTCTAATTAAATTGGGGATACCAACTTTGACTAATCCCGTTTTAACTCAATTTAATCCAAGTGCCGTATTAATTAAGCCCATATAAAACACACAATACCCCCTCACCCTACAAAACACCAAACACCAATTTCTTCCACCATTTTTTTATTATTTCATGTGTCTGTGCAAATACCCAAATTTAAGGGGGCACATTTACAAATATTGCATTAGGTGTCAACACCCCATTGGTTCAAACCAATGGAGAAGCCCTATTATTGACTAGTCAACCAACCCTCACCCTTGTATGAGTAATTCCTCATGTCAAATCCTGACCACCCATTCAAAATGGGAGCATCATCACCACTCATTCCCACTCACCACCTCTTATTTAATGTCTCCTCAAGGCACTCTTCCCAACCATGCCCTAATCCTCAAACCTAGGAAAGCCCCCACCTCTCTCTCTTACCTCACTCCTCCCCTAAACCCAACGTAGCTTCCCTCTTTCTTTTTATTTTTTCCTTTCTTCTTCTTCTCTTCTTCTTCTTCTTCTTGAATCATTTCCTTCCTCCCAAGGAAAAGAACCACCTCCACCACTCATCCTACCTGACCGACCCTATAGATCCGACGAGCTACTGCAGCTCTACCCCGGCCACGGCTCGATCTAGACCCAGTCCCGCCGAGCTCCCTGCTCCGGCCACCACCATCATCAGTTCAGCCGGAGGTCCCTGCTCATCCTCCTTCCGACCTCCGAGCTCCCTCCTCCTTCTTCGACCTACAACCCGAGCATCCCCGAGCACCGGCCACCCTCCTCCAGTCCGGTCTCCTCAGCAGCCGATACCTCCATCACCTCCACGTGCGTCACCACCACCCTCCTTCGGCGGCTTGCTGTGTAACCGCCACCCCACTCGCTGACTGCCACAAGCCTGAGCTTCCCCCTCCGAAGCCGAGCTACTCCGCCATGAACCGCCCAACCGAGCCTGCAGCACCCACGACAAGCCACGAGCTTCCTCCACCCCACAAGCTCCGGCGAGCTGTCCCCCACGAGCTGCTGCACCATCGGCCGAGCATGCCCCTCAACTTCTCCAGCCTCACCCGAGCCTCTCCTGCGCTGCCACGAGCTCCGGACGCAGGCAGCCACCCCCATCCGCCATTGCCAATCTCCTGCTGAGCTTTCCATCCTCCACTGCTCTTCCCTCCTCCGCCCATTAACTCCGGCCACCACCTTACACCACCTCTCCACGCCTCCCTGCTCCGGCCAAGACCTCCCCTAACCGGTCCGGCCATCTCCCCATCGACTCCACCCCGACTTCTTCCCAACCGACCAACTCTCCTCTTCCCGAGATTGTCACCTCCAGCAGCCCGTTCACCACCAGGACCACCACCTCCTCCTCGTCGTCGTCGTCTTCGCCATCGTCGTCTTTGCCTTCGTCGTAGACGTGCGCAGGTACGGTCCTCCCCCTCGCGTATATGTACGCGTGTACGTATGTATGTAGGTATATATGTATGTATTAGTATAGATGTATTCAATATATATATAAATATGTATGTAATTTTGGTATATATATACACACATATATATATATAGTATATGTTTGGTAAAATGTATTTTTGGTATATATATATATATATATATATATATATATATATATATATATATATATATATATATATATATATATATATATATATATATATATGTAGCATAATATATATATGTACTTATATACGTATATGGTATATGTATTAAATTGGTATATATATATATATATATATATATATATATATATATATATATATATATATATATATATATATATATATATATATATATATATAGTATACGTATATTTTTACTTGGTAAATATATGTATATCTATATATTCAGTATATGTATTCTTTTGATATGTACAAATATTGGTCGTATATATATATAAATATGTGGCATGTATATTTTTTAAACGTATATATATATATATATATATATATATATATATAATATATAATTCTATTTAGTATATATATACTTATACATATTTTGTATGTAATTATCTGGTATGTACATATATAATTAATTAATGATATATGTTAATTATGAACGTACTAGTCGACCCAAGTGTAATTATGGATACCCCGTCTTTACATTGACCTGTAACCCTGTAAATGTTAGTTGACTGCCACATGTACACTGACGTACTGGCAAGCCCCGTATCATTTTGACCGTCTGTCTTACACAGCAATCACAGACGTGACGCCCGTGCAACTTGACGCACGCTGACCCTAGTTGACCAGTATCATACCTAGCATAGCCCTGAGTCCAGTGTATTTATAAAGGTGTGTTAGAGTAATGTCTGATGCAATATTGTATTGTTTTATGATATGTCTATAGGACTGTTGGATCATCCAGACGATACTCTGGAACAGGACATTGGTATTACCAACTAAGGACCCAAGGCGAGTACATTCTCTGATAATTTCCAATTATTGATAATATCTATAATTCCAGTATCTAGAAATGTTACATCTGATTCTTGACACTGTGCTACACGGACTAGTATATAGATTGGATCTGCAGTCATGAGATGTTACATTGATTATCGTATTGACATTGTACACGACATTGATATTTAGACCTTGTACATGCTATATTAGATATTGCTCGTGTATTATGACATATCGTGATTGGATCCACTGTACTAGTTGGGGGCGGGGGAAATATTAGTAGATTATATGATCATACCCAACTCTACATACATCATAGCTCACCCCACACTTCACGTCGGGTGTGGCCTGACCATTACATGCCTCATAGCTGTTATATATTATTAGCCTGACCACTACTTGCATCATAGCTAACCAAATGGTTAGCCTGACCTTACATGAATTATAGCTAATCATATGTAACTAACATAATCTTGTCCCAAGCCGATCATATGATAGACTAATATTTCAAACACTTAGAATAGTTACAATTCTCTATTTTAGATCATATACCACATCACCCGTATATGATATTATACCTCGTTCTCTTCATTTCATATATACACTGACTGTATCATATTGCCTATATTGCCTGTCTCTTTATATTGCCTGTCTCTTTATATTGCCTGTCTCTTCATTATGCCATTGTATTTATTCATTGTCTTCTCTCAGTATATAACATCATCTGTTTATTATTTTATATCCCTTATCAATTAAATGGAACTATTATTTCAGATATACTTTGCTCCTTCCTGACTAGAAATATTTTTCCAGATTATTCCTTAGAGGACTGGGTCCAATATTTTATGGACCACAGGGTGAGTAGCTGCAGACTTGGACTTGGTAGTTCAGCTGTAATTCCGGAAGGTCTAGCCGAAATTACTAGTTATCTAGTCAGTTTCTTTTAGCAGTCTATTGGTACCGGATTTGTCACCGACATACTTTGTTGAGATTTGGATATTATATTGTTGATTTAGATTATCTCTATTTAGACTTGTGTTACATCTTACTTTTCTTTGAGATCTTATCGTGTTGTAGTTATGTGATTGAGTATGTTGTTCATATTATAGTGTGGTATCCGTGTCTCCCTGTGGAGTTGGATGCTCGTGTGAGATTGTTTAGATAGTATCATGAACTAGACAGCGTTCTACCGCCGATGTTGCGGCGTAGGCTGGACGTACCCACATACTCGTGCCCCAGAATCCGGGTGCGGGTCGTGACACATTTTTAGTGATGGCTCATGCAGGTCAGACTTCGCAAGATGTGCGATGTCGTGGTAGTACGACATCTTAGTTGTACTACTGCGTGCCTACTATAGAATATAGGACATAGGATACTAGGATGAGAGAGGATACTCAATCACAAAATTCTTGAGAGATTTCTGGGACAACCCCTTGAGAATCTTATTACAATTTCTAATTTAAATCCTTTGCCCTTGTTTTCGTCCGTCCTCACTCATTGATATTGAGTTTGATTCTTGTTGACCAGTTGTTAAATTTAATTCTTGGTATCGTTGTTGAGTTGATTTCATATGGAGATGAATTTTACGGGCTAAAATTTAAGGTATCATCTGATGGCATATATTGATGAGGACAGTGAGAAGGGTAAAACGTCTACTTTGGTTATAGAACCTAGAGTTTATCGCAGCTAATAGCTGTCATGACGAGAACGTAGGAACCTGACTTGGATGTACATACTGTAGTTATGAAACTTAGAGTCTCTCGTAGCCATACCAGTTGGCGTAGCGAGGATTCTAGATGACATGATTATAGAGTTGCATACCTTAGTTATGGAACCTGTCGTTATCGCACCTATGCTTACTAGTGTGGCGAGGATTCTGAGTGTCATGATTTCTGACAGACGTGTATGATTATCAGGTTGTACCTTAAATTGGTTCTTAAAGTATTATCTCAACACTTATCTATTTCTGTTATTACAGGACTTTATTCCATCGCTTCTTTTGTTGCTAGCAGTAGAAATACCTTCAGTCCTCAATCCAGTTCCTTTTTGAGCTTCTATTCTTTGAGGATTCCTTATTAAGTATGATAATTAGTGACTTGTAATTATGTCTGTGTCTTATATTAGTGTTGACTGAGTGTGACTTGTGAGCTTGTAAGTGTTTCTTGATTGGACATGTGAGCAGTAGGCATCAATCTAGAGTTAACCCATAGCGTAGTGCCTTGTAGCAATAGTTCTATGATAGGTGTGTTATAGTTAGTATTGGCACTATAAGTAGAAGGAGAGTATAGAGTATCGGTGATAGTTCCAAGAGTTAGTATCAGAGCCAGCATACCCGTCCTGGCTAGTCATGAATTTATGTAATTGGATGATCTATATAAACAATTAAGTATCAAGGAATTGTGTTAAGGATTAATGGAGCATGATGTTCAATTTGATGATTGATACCGGGTGTGTAAAAAATAAAGAAATGTATATGTATAAAGGGTTTTAATGAGATATCATAAGTAGAGAAATATCAGGATTGGTAATGAAAGTTGTGAAGCGTATCACAGATTAGTTTAACAGGCTGTAAAAGATTAAAGGAAAATACATATACATCAATCGAGATGAGGAACCATATACTTGCCCATGAGAGTAAAGTGAAACATGGGTGTTATAGAAGGTGTATGTAATCGTGAGTTCTAATAAGTTTGGTGAGATGATCCAATAATAAAGCTAGTGTTATCATACCAAGGGTACTAATGATTCTATATCGAGGATTAGTTGAGAAAGGTGCTAATAGTAAGTGCCTTGTATGATAATGTTAAATTAGTATATTAGTTAATATAGATAGAAACTCATTGGAGAAAATACGTGTGATGATAACTTTGATCATTTGGAAGTAATAGTGCAAGTAATTCGGGCAGTACAAATTTTAGTACACAGTTGAGAGTTATAGACAATGGGTGTATTTGAGTGCATCTTGAGTATTAGAGACCGTGGGCATTTATATATATATTTGTGGATTTAAAATTGAAAAGTGGAAATGAATTTCAATTTTTAAGAATTTTGAGGAGTTGAGATTCTATGTTATTAAATTTTGAGGATTCAAATTTGATTCAATAAACATAGTCAAAGCTATAAAGATTTTAGAAGTGATTAAAATTTATTTCGATAATGAGTATTTGACTTTTGAGGAAGTATATGCCTCTTACTTTAAATCGTTCGAGAAGTAAAATTTGATGATTTTATTTGGAGGATTAAATTTTTATGGTGGGTAAGAAATATATATTAGTATATGAGTGGATGAAGTGCATACGTAAGGATCTGTTGACTTGGGCATGATTGAGATGACACTGCAAACAGACTTGGGTATCCATCTAGAGTTGTATTAGAGAGAAAAGTACTTAGTATGGTGTGTTGCACTTGGTGTGCACTTGAGTGATAAGAACAACTAGTATGAACAATTATAGTAGGAAAGAGAACTAGCAGTGGGTGTACTTGTAGTAGAACAGAGGTACCTAAAGGGATAGGAGTATCAAACTTTGAATGCATCATTGCCCTATGATTGTGTTAGAGGTCCTTGGTATCAGATTTTGGTATTAATAGACAGGTGTATGCAATAAGGATGTATTCATGGATGTTATGGACTAATGATTAGTTGATATGGGTACCAGTGTACAAGGATAGGAATTAGTTAGTGAATGTGCCAGAGTTAAGTGTATATTAGAGGATGAAGATATCCAAGTAATGGGTTAGAAGACTATGTTCTGTTCTTTCCTTTTGTTCCTTTTCTGTTTGTTGATTGATTTATTTATTCTTTAGTACCGTAACTTGTATCAAAGATCTTCTTGCTAGGATATGGTTAGTAGTAAACCCCGACAGAGACTGTAATACCATGACAAAAGAGACTATAACCATGCGTGTTTCATCTAGATTGCATATTTTATCTAGATTGCGTGTTGTATTGCGTGTTGTATGACTATAGGTAGGATTCTCTTAGACTTTGATTGTTGAGAGTTGACCGTAGTAAAGGAATTAATGAAAGTGTTATGATTCGACAAAGAAAGACAGGGTGTCTTAAATTTCGAGGATAAAATATTAATTTAAATAAAGAGTGAAAACTAACATGGCGGAATTGACGATTTGTTAAATCATAAATTTTATGAAGATTGTGGTATGATTGAATGTCACTAACATTGAGGAAATTAAGGAGATTATCATTATATTTATTGGCCTACAAGTTATGAACTTATATTGATGTGGTATTGAAAATTTCATAACTATTACATTATTTATTTTTGTGTGGAAAAAGAAATCGAGGATTGAGATCACCATCGGATTAGTGTTCGATTTTAAATTTTGGGATGAGGATTTAAATTTTATAAACATGAATTGACTGGACTTCAATTAAAGGATTGGATAGTAAATTTTGTATCTAGTAATTTACCCAAAAAATTTGGAGTAAGATGATTAATGGGTTAGTGTTTAAATACAAACTTTTTGGATGAGATTTTTTTATTTTATAAATGTGCATTATTTTGATTTAAAATTAGAGGATTGGATATTAAATTTTGGGTTTTAATTACTAACATCAGATTCTGAGGAGATTATGATACGAATGGAATTTGATAATTAAATTTGAGGATTTTTCAGAAATATGATATTTGTAGAATTATGAAAGTTTATGAAATAACAATGTGGGATTACTTCATAATTATGGGGTTTGATCATTTAAAATTTGATGAAAAATAATATAATAAGAAAAATACAACCATTGAGGAACTTAAATTTTGAGGACGAAATTCCTTTAAGGAGGGTAGACTTGTCACTACCACGTTCCAAAAACAGGGGTATTTTTAACTTTTATATATATTTAATATTATGTGTATTTAATTTAAATAATTGCATGAGATGTATATTTATAATATTATGTACAGTGTTCTTAATGTTTGAGCTATTAGACTTGACCTAGAAGCCCACTAGGTGAACACCTGACCGAATTATAGGATTATGTATTTAATTTGTTTTATTTAGAATTTAATTGTTGAGGTTGTAATTAATTATCGTAATTTTATTTAATTGTTGTGCCTTACCGTTGCTTCGATATTTGGAGCGCTACTCTAGCTTTTGCCTTCCAACAAATTTCATAACCTTGCCCTAGACGTGCCCGCCTTCCATTCTGACCTTTTTGTAACTCATAATTATGCTCCCTTGTGCTTCATTTTAGCCGCACAATATTCGTCGCGGACGTTTATTTAATTTCTAAATGAATCTAACTTTGTATCGTTGTGCGTTCCAATCGAAATTAGAGACACAAGCTCGATCCATTTTGAGCAACCCAAATTAGGGTAATATTCTGTTCTGAGTCTTCTTCACTAATGATATGTGTGTCCCAACCTAATTTTGGCCCCATGTATTTCTAATTAATTTTAGAACACCACTCACATTTATTTCTAATTAAATCGGGGATACCAACTTTGACTAATCTTATTTTAACCCAATTTAATCCAAGTGCCCTATTAATTAAGCCCATACAAACACAACACCCCCTCACCCTACAAAACACTAATTTCCTCCACCAATTTTTTATTATTTCATGTGTCTGTGCAAATACCCAAATTTAAGGGGGCTCATTTGTAAATATTGCATTAGGTGTCAACACCCCATTGGTTCAAACCAATAGAGAAGCCCTATTATTGACTAGTCAACCCAACCCTTACCCTTGCATGAGTAATTCCTTATGTCAAATCCTGACCACCCATTCAAAATGGGAGCATCATCACCACTCATTCCCACTCACCACCTCCTATTTAATGTCTCCTCAAGGCACTCTTCCCAACCATGCCCTAATCCCCAAACCTAGGAAAGCTCCCACCTCTCTCTCACCTCACTCCTCCCCCAAACCCAACGTAGCTTCCCTTCTTTCTTTTCATTTTTTTTCTTTCTTCTTCTTCCCTTCTTCTTCCTCTTCTTGAATTATTTCCTTCCTCCCAAGAAAAAGAACCACCTCCACCACTCATCCCACCCGACCGGCCCTGTAGCTCCGGCGAGCTACTGCAGCTCCACCCCGGCCTCGCCTCGATCCAGACCCAGTCCGGCCGAGCTCCCTGCTCCGGCCACCACCATCATCAATTCAGCCGGAGGTCCCTGCTCATCCTCCTCCCGACCTCCGAGCTTCCTCCTCCATCTTCGACCTGCAACCCGAGCATCCCCGAGCACCGACCACCCTCCTCCAATCCGGTCTCCTAAGCAGCCGACACCGCCATCACCTCTACGTGCGTCACCACCACCCTCCTATGGCGGCCTGTTGTGCAACCGCCACCCCACTCGCTGACTGCCACGAGCCCGAGCTTCCCCCTCCGAAGCCGAACTGCTCCGCCATGAGCCACCCAACCGAGCCTGCAGCACCCACGACGAGCCATGAGCTTCCTCCACCCCACGAGCTCCGGCGAGCTGTCCCCCACGAGCTGTTGTACCACCGGCCGAGCATGCACCTCGACTTCTCCAGCCTCACCCGAGCCTCTACGGCTCTGCCACGAGCTCCGGACGCAGGCAGCCACCCCCATCGGCCATTGCCAATCTCCTGCCGAGCTTTTCCTCCTCCACTGCTCTTCCCTCCTCTGCCCATTAACTCTGGCCACCACCTTACACCACCTCTCCACGTCTCCCTGCTTCGGCAAAGACCTCCCCCGACCGGTCCGGCCATCTCCCTATCGACTCCCCCCCGACTTCTTCCACACCGGCCAACTCTCCTCTTCCCGAGCTCGTCACCTCCAGCAGCCCGTTCACCACCTGGACCACCACCTCCTCCTCGTCGTCTTCGCCGTCGTCATAGACGTGCGCAGGTACGGTCCTCCCCCTCGCGTACACGTACGCATGTACGTATGTATGTAGGTATATATGTATGTATTAATATACATGTATTCAATATATTTATAAATATGTATGTAATTTTGGTACATATATACACATATATATATAGTATATTTTTGGTAAAATGTATTTTTGGTATATATATATATGTAGCATAATATATATATATATATATATATATGTACTTATATACGTATATGGTATATATATATATATATATATATATATATATATATATATATATATAGTATACGTATATTTTTACTTGGTAAATATATGTATATCTATATATTCAGTATACGTACTCTTTTGATACATACAAATATTGGTCGTATATATATTTAAATATATGGCATGTATATTTTTTAAACGTATATATATATATATATATATAAAATATATAATTCTATTTAGTGTATATACACTTATACATATTTTGTATGTAATTATCTGGTATGTACATATATAATTAATTAATGATAGATGCTAATTATGAATGTACTAGGCGACCCAAGTGTAATTACGGATACCCTGTCTTTATATTAACCTGTAACCCTACAAATGTTAGTTGACTGCCACATGTACACTGACGTACTGGCAAGTCCCGTATCATTTTGATCGTCTATCTTGCACAGCAATCACAGACGCGACGCCCGTGCAACTTGACGCACACTGACTCTAGTTGACCAGTATCATACCTAATATAGCCCTGAGTCCAGTGTATTTATAAAGGTGTGTTAGAGTAATGTCTGATGCAATATTGTATTATTTTATGATATGTCTATAGGACTGTTGGATCATCCAGACGATACTCTGGAATAGGACATTGGTATTACCAGCTAAGGACCCAAGGCGAGTACATTCTCTGATAATTTCCAATTATTGATAATATCTATAATTCCAGTATCTAGAAATGTTACATCTGATTCTTGATACTGTGCTACACGGACTAGTATATAGATTGGATCTGCAGTCATGAGATATTACATTGATTATCGTATTGACATTGTACACGACATTGATATTTAGACCTTGTATATGCTATATTGGATATTGCTCGTGTATCGTGACGTGTCGTGATTGGATCCCCTGTACTAGTTGGGGGCAGGGGAAATATTAGTAGATTATGTGATCATATCCAACTCTACATGCATCATAGCTCACCCCACACTTCACGTCGGGTGCGGCCTGACCATTACATGCCTCATAGCTGTTATATATGATTAGCCTGACCACTACTTGCATCATAGCTAACCAAATGGTTATCCTCACCTTACATGAATCATAGCTAATCATATGTAACCAGCCTGATCTTGTCCCAAGCTGATCATATGATAGACTGATATTTTAAACAATTAGAATAGTTACAGTTCTCTATTTTAGATCATATACCACATCACCCATATATGATATTATACCTCGTTCTCTTCATTTTATATATGCACTGACTATATCATATTGCCTATATTGCATGTCTCTTTATATTGCTTGTCTCTTTATTATGTCATTGTATTTATTCATTGTCTTCTCTCAGTATATAGCATCATCTGTTTATTATTTTATAGCCCTTATCAATTAAATGGAACTGTTATTTGAGATGTACTTTGCTCCTTCCTGACTGAAAATATTTTTCCAGACTATGCCTTAGAGGACTGGGTCCGACATTTTATGGACCACAGGATGAGTAGCTACAGACTTGGACTTAGTAGTTCAGCTGTGATTCCGGAAGGTCTAGCCGAAATCACTAGTTATCTAGTCAGTTTCTTTTAGCAGTCTATTGGTACCGGATTTGTCTCCGGCATACTTTGTTGAGATTTAGATATTATATTGTTGAGTTAGATTATCACTATTTAGACGTGTGTTGCATCTTACTTTTCTTTGAGATCTTATCGTGTTGTAGTTATGTGATTGAGTATGTTGTTCATATTATATTGTGGTATCCGTGTCTCCCTATGGAGTTGGATGCTCGTGTGAGATTGTTTAGATAGTATCATGACCTAGACAGCGTTCTACCGCCGATGCTGCGGCGTAGGCTGGACGTACCCACATACTCGTGCCCTAGAATCCGGGTGCGGGTTGTGACAACGTCTCTGCACTGTGGGTAGTCTCGGGCAAGGTGCTGACTGGCCCCACATATCATGCATAATCCTAGCTTCTTTCGAAAATCTCTGATGACGTGCCCCTTCTTGCCACAATGGTGACAAGTCGGGAGCTCCTGCTATGGGTATGGTGCTGCCCTCTGCTGTGTTTATGCTCCGGGACGACGGATCGGTCCTCCTACTCCGGGCTGGGCTCTGGCTAGTGTAGTTGTGCTGGAACGTCTAGCTCCCTTGAGGATGGCTTCCTAGATCCTCGCCTCTGCAAGATCCTCCTCATAAGAGATCCTCGCCTGCATGGTGGTATACCTCTATAGCTCGAAAGTAAGACCATAATGGAATCTCTGAGCCTTCTCTAGGTCATTGGGTATCAGGACGGCACCAAATTTGCTAAGACGGCTAAACTTCGCATCATATGCGTCGATAGTCATATTCCCTTGTTCTAGGTGTAGGAACTGGGAGTACAGGGCATTTCTGACTGTAGCTGGAAAATACTTCGCATTGAAGTATTCTAGGAACTGTTCCCAAGTCTGGTTTTTGCCTACACTGCGCTCAATAGAATCCCACCAGTGATGGGCGTTACCTTTTAGTTGGGCCCTCACGGTGGTAATCCAAAGGTCTGGATGCAGTTGTGAAGCCTCTAGTAGCATCTCTGTGTTGGCGACCCAATCGGACTTCTGTTCTGCAGTCTCATTGCCTGAGAAAGTATCTGGGCCCATCTGTCAGAACCATCTAACAGTGCCACCTGTCTGGGCTGGTGGAGGTGCTGGTACTGGTGCTGTGACAGGTGTCCTCTCTAGTACTGCCATCAAGCTCTGTCTCAATATTTCGGTCTGATGCCACTGTGCTTGCATCATAGTCAGGAAGAACTGAAGCATCTGTGGCTGTCCATCAAACTGTGGCATCTGAGGTGGATAAGATAGAGGTGATGGTAGTGGAACCTCTGGATGTACGGTAAGTGTCTCTTCGGATGTCAGCCTATCGGTTTGTGGCATTGGCGTAGCTCCTGAGGTCTGGCCCTCGAAATGCTGTGTAGGGATCCTCTGGGAAGTCTGTCCCCCGTGTTGCGGTATAGGATCGCCTTGAGAAGTCTCGTGCCAATGTATCAGCGGGGCCTGTAGCGGTGGTTGCCCTCCAGGTGGTCCCTGGGGTATCTCCTCTCTTTGGGTGGTATTGTCTGGCACCGCGGTACTGGGTGCTCCTCGTCCACTGCACAAATTCATCTTGCTGCAAGAGATAGGACTTCATCAAAAAGAGTACGGAATCAAGCAAACAGGATGCAGATATTTAGAAGCAAAACGAAGGAAGTTCAAACATGCAATCAAGTGGATGAGACCTAGAAATTTCTATCCTATTACAGGCTTGCTGGGCATGTTACCATACCACAAGCGAAAAGTCGACCTGCATGAGCCACCACTAAAACCATGTCACGCCCCAGTCCCAAAAATACGCGGAACTAGGCCACGTGACAATAGCCAGCTGTCACATCTCCGAGGATGTCCCAATTTAATGGATCCTAACGAAGAGTGCTACGCTATCCTAAATACTAACATGTCCCATACATATGTATCAGTAACAAGTAATCTAATCTCATCCATAATATAAAACAGCAAGGAGTACTAAATAAACTGCTGGAAGATAAACACCAGTCTCAAGGTATCATAGTACAACCAAGAATGTCTGGTCGGAACAAACCTACTACTATGACGAAGTAAAAGTACTGAAAGGATAGATAAAAGATAATGACTAGGGCATCGGCTGACTAGATAATGATGCACCCAATCCTAGGCAGAAGGCCTACCAAGTGATCACGGGAACTCTGACGGTAGCACCTCTAGCTCCTCCGTGGTAGCGTACCTCATCTCCTGTCCTGGGCCATACACGGTGGGGTAATATGCCTCGTTCAAATCTAGAAAGGTACCAGGTCCTCAGAGGGATGTAACAAGATACATAGAAGCATGCCATATATAAATACTGAATAAAATAAATATAATAAGGGGTGTGCTAACCAACTAAGTGAATGCAATGTGAGAACAACTTTGGTATGTATGGGTAGGCGTAGGCATAACGTCCAACACTCCGAAGAGCGTGGTATCTGTAACGTCCATCATTCCGAAGAATGAGGTATCTGCAATATATATACGTCTGTATCACTCCGAAGAGCGCGGTGTCTGCAATAAAGGAAGTCACTGGATCCGTGGCTCCTCCAGATACTACGAAATCTAGTATGTGTATCCCATACGCCTACTAGCTGTTTTCCCCGCCCAATGTAGATAAACTAGTCGAATAATCGACGTGTATACCACGTATCTATATGCCAGTCTCTACAAATAAAATAATCCTGAGTTCCGTACTAACCGTGATGCATGTTACACGCACCGATAGCTAGTCGAGTACGCGAACTCGCATCCCAATATGAATTTGTCACAGTAAAAAGTGTAAGAGTGTCAGGTCTCAGAAGATATCATAGTATCCTCCCAATGGGGTGAGTCTGCTAGTGACTAGGCCAAGTACACTAATCATCGACGCATCCGTCGACTGCACCCGAGTCAATCTCGGATGCGCACAGTCATATGAAATAAAGCAACAAGATATTATACAACATATGCATAATTTAAATTAGACAGTAAATATGGCAAGGTATCTTGCCTGGGTCCTGAAGCTGTGAATGCCAATAGCCTGCTCCTGCGGTATCTCCTGGCTGATCCAGTTGCCCTAGACATACAATATAATACAGCAAATACTGACATCAGACACTAAGAAATATATGTACACACTATTACGATGCCACTCTTGGGTATTGTAGCAAGTTTACGGTTGATCGAATACAGCATCATGTGTGCATGTAGCTAGGGCGTACATGTGTTCTGTCCTCGATTATCGTGTGTCTTGAGACAATTATTACTATGCTATTGGTTTACGAACTATATTACGTCTTGTTGAATTATCCGCCATTTGATTTCCATGATAAATGCACTAGGTCTATGTCTATGCTTACAGGTGAATTATAAGTCTTACATCACAGGTCATAACTCCAAGTTAATTACTTATTTCTTAATTTACTATCTAATTTAGTTAATACTCGTACATAACCATATAGGGTTTCTCATTTCATAACTTGCGTCCAACCCTAGGATACACGACATGACGACACAATGGAAGGATGATAGGACACAAAGCAAGTAATGTTGGTGGACGAGTACCTGATCACTAGGGCGAGGGGAAACAGCTTCGTCGACGTGCTCGCTCGCCGTCGATCGACGGAGCTCCGGTCGGCAGTCCACGCAGCAGCGGTAACAGCGGCAGTACATGCAGCAGTAGCAGCAGACCCAACAGCGGCGGCAACGGCTTTGGTAGCGACAGGGCAGCTGAGAACGGTACGGGGACGGTCGACGTAGGCCTGGGAAGGGTGGTGGGCGGTGACCGAGGCTGCGGGGTAGCTCGGGAACAGCGGCTTTGGAGTCGGGTTAATGGAGAAATTGATGAGGTTGAAGGAGATGGCGGCGACGGTGGATGGGGGTGTTGTGCTGGCGGTGGGGGTGGTGGTCCAGTGGCAAAGGGATGGTGCGATGCTTGGATGGAGGCCTGAGGACGGTGACTGGTCGGAAGTGGGGGGTAGCTCGGGATGCAAGGGGAACGGCTAGGGTTTGGCTAGGGTTTTGAGGGTGGCGAATAGTGAATTAGGGTTAAAAGTCAGGGGAAAATATGTATTTATATGGGGAGGGAATTCATGGGTTGGCCTCGAAACTTGGGCCTGTCAGGACTCAATGGGGTAGGGCTGGTCCATATGAGAGTGTGCACGTGGGCTTGGTTAGGTCCTGCTTTAGGGTAAAATTGGCCTCAATTTTAATTAGATTAATAATTATAAGGCTTTCTCATTAATGAATATATTGCGTAGCTAAGATGCGACGAACTAACGAATATTTAAAGTTACACTATGGTCAGATGGGTAGTCTGGCATGCTCAGGAGGTGTTTGTGACATTGGGTTAAAGGTAATTGCTAGTGTGGCTTTCCAACCTTGTAGCAATAGTGCGGTGTAATAAGACATATAGTTGTCGCACATTAATCCTAATTAAATCTAATTATCCCTAGTCTCTAGCTTTAATTCAAATTAATCCCTAAATTGGTCGAGGGGGTTTACAACGGTTCTCTGCACCAATGACTCTGTTGACTCGAAAGGACATTAAGTTTGTATGGTCAGCAAAATATTATGTAGCTTTTGAATAACTAAAGAAAAGTTTTATCTCGGCACCGATCCTGACACTTCCAGTAGGATCAAGAGGGTTCACAGTATTTTGTGATGCATCAGGAAAGGGTCTTGGTTGTATTTTGATGCAGCATGGGAGAGTTATAGCATATGCATCACGTCAGCTTCGGGATCACGAGAAGAATTACCCGACTCATGACTTGGAATTGGCATCAGTGGTATTTTTGTTCAAGTTTTGGTGGCATTACTTGTCCAGTGATTGAATAAAAATATTTACAAACCATAAGAGCTTAAAATATGTTTTCACCCAGAAGGATTTGAACATGAGGTAGAGGAGATGGCTGGAATTACTGAATGATTATGAAGTGGAACTTCAATACCATCCGAGAAAAGCTAATGTAGTAGCAGATGCACTTAGCAAGAGAGATGGTATATTTTTCCTGACACCGCAGAAGCATATCCTAGAAGATCTTCAAGAGATGGGCATTGAGATATTATTTCCACAAGATAAGGGAATCCTAGCCAGTTTACAGATACAATCCACTTTGGTAGACATGATCAAAGAAGCTTAGGCAGGAGATTTATGAATCTAGGAGTTACGAGCAGAATGCGAGTCGGGACTCAGGAAAGAGTTGACTATTTATAGTGATGGGACATTGAGATTTGGAACTCATCTCTGTGTGTCGAGTGGGGATATACGACAAGGGATCATGACTGAGGTCCATAATTCCCAATATTCTATCTATCCTGGCAGCACGAAGATGTACCAAGATATTAAGCAACACTTCTGGTGGAACGAGATGAAGCGAGAGATATCACATTTTGTATCCCAATGCCTGATATGTCAACAAATGAAGGCAGAGCAGCATAGGCTGACAGGATTGTTACATACTCTCCCTATTCCGGAGTGGAAATGAGAGCATGTTACTATGGACATTGTGATCAGTTTACCTAGATCCCCGACCGAACGAGATACAGTTTGGGTGATAGTGGATCGTCTAACTAAAGTGACACATTTTTTTCCTTTCAGAATTTGACAGTCTACGAAACAATTGGCAGATATGTATATACGAAAGATTGTGAGGCAACATGGTGTACCGGTGAGCATAGTATCAGACCGAGATTCAAGGTTCACATCTCAATTTTGGAAGATCTTGCATGAGATATTGGGTAATAAGTTAAAATTTAGTATGACGTACCACCCTCAGACAGATGGGCAGTCCGAGAGAACTATCCATACCTTGGAGAATATGTTACGAACCTGTACCCTAGACTTTGGTGGATCATAGAAGAAACACCTGCACTTGGAAAAATTCTCGTATAACAATAGTTGTCAGGCCAGCATACAGATGACACCTTTTGAGGTATTATATGGAAGAAAGTGCAGGTCACCATTAGCTTGGGATGACATCGGAGAGAGAAAGATGTTGGACCCAGAATTGATTACTTAGACTATGGAAGTTGTCAAGCAGATCAGAGAGCGGCTGTGAGTTGCACATGATCGATATCTCCATTGGGCAGATCAACATCGTAGGCCTCTAGGACATATGAGATGGGTCTTCGAAAAGCAAAAAAGTAGCGCAATGACGACATTGATTTAAAAGTAGCAGGGATTTTATCTCCTTAGTCCGATAGAAGTCTCGAATCAAATATTCGTTGATCCTAATAGAAAGTTAACTGCTTTAGTATGCACCAAAAGATAATGCTTCGCTTTCGACGCTTTCTTTTCTTAGCCGCTCGCTTGCTTTGTTTTTTAGCTTGCTCTGCTTTTGACTCTTTCGACACTACGATGCTCGCTTGTGCTCTCTCGCTACGTGCCTCTATGTATTTGCTTCGTTCGTCTGACTATTTGCGCTATGAAGAAGGTTTTTTTCACTACCTGAGTAAGATTTTACTAGCCGCTTACTCTATATCTAAAGAGAGACGGATTTTGCCGTTTTGTGTCGGCGATCACGAATTTTTACAAATTTTGCCTACCCGTGGAGTCATTAGATTCGGGGTTCGCAGGAAGCTTAGGCCATGATACATTGGGTCGTTTGACATTCTCGAGCGGGTAGAGGATGTTGATTATCGTCTTGCCCTTCCGTCTTTGCTTCGTGAGGTATATGACGTATTTTATGTGTTTTAGTTGCATAGGTATATCCCTGACCCAAGCCATGTCCTCGACCATTCTGAGCTAGTCGTGTGTACCGACTTATCTTACGAGGAGCATCTCGTATCAATATTGGATCGAAGAGAAAAGGTACTCAAGAACCGGACTATCCGCCTTGTCTGTGTCGCTTGGGGACACCACTCTTTGGGAGAGTCAACATGGGAACGCGAGGACGATATTCGGTCTCAGTATCCACGTTTATTTGATTCGCAAGGTATATTTCTTCATGTCTTTTTCCAATTCCGTGATCATTGGTCACCTTGCTAGAGTGCTATTAATATTGCTATACGTATATCATTTGGCTTGCTTGTATATTACATGTGATTGCTTGTAGCTAGAAGTGCTTGTCCTGATGTCTCTAGTTGTCTTAGTCCAAGAATTTTGAGAACCAAAATTTTCTAAGGTGGATAGAGATGTCACTCCCCTATCCTAATATACTTGGAATATACTCAAGTTGGTGTACTTCGGGTATGCTTCAAGTGCACGGTTGATTGGAGCTTGGCACACATTGGCTAGTATTGATTGTATGGGGGTAGTATGTAGGGTATGTGGCTTGGATTTATTGGAGAGATCTGACGGTTCACCATCCATCCTTTGCCTATATATATATCCTAGTTCTCATTCTCTCTCCTCACATGTTCATTTTTCTTATTTTTCTCTTGGTTTCTTCATAGGCAAGTACATCTTATAAATATGAAAAAATATGATCAACTATAGTTTTATTCTTAGTATTTGTTTTTGTAGTTAGTTTCTAGTAGTGTTATGATTATAGTTAGTTCTTAGAGTTTTCGGATTTGAGGTGGTTAATAGTTTATATCTTGATTTTATTATGAAGGTTTTCATGGGTATATTTTACTAGGGAATGATCCCCAAAAAATGAGATATTTTTAAAAGATGTTTTCTAATTTCGAGCTTGAGATTTTTTTTTGATTTCTGGTTCTTGTTGCTTGAGGAATAGAGCATTGTCATAGTCTCGAGCTTGAGCTCTGAGTATATAAATGGTGGGTCGGTTGGAGAAGAAGAATAGTGGAAATAAGTACACAGGACGATTTGCATTATGGGCGCATGTTGAGTGTGATCCACATTCCATACTCGTGCGTGCTTTGAGAGTCCTACCAATTTCTTGCAAAAGTTATGTCAAGAGGATAAATTTTTGGAAAAATCTTCTTGGCACACTTTCGAAAGACATCAGCCTTTGGCGCACAATTGATGTACTAACGAACGAACCAAGCAAAAGTGCGACAGTCTACCTTTTAGCGCACTTCTGACCAACTTGGTATTGATTGGCACACTTTTAACCGAATTAACAAACCGGCACAATTGAAACATTGTGCATTAACTATCAAAAGTGCGTCGCACTTATACATATAACCCTTGGCGCACTTTTTGGACGCTTAACGGTTTGCACACATTTTATAGATTAATAACTTGGCGCACTTGTTATCTCTTGGCGCACACTTGCTCGGTTTTGCTTCGATAAGCGAGCCTTGACTTTGGCACATCTCGATTCTCGAGGCCCTCAACTATCATTTCCTCGATTGTCGTGCCGCTTGGGACTCGTGTTTTGTTTTGTAGTTGTTTTGCACTCGCATATTGCGTCTATTCTCGTAATTATTGATTTGTGCACCATATCTTCCTATTATCGATTTTGTGCGCCATGTTATAGGTTTGTACGCCATATAGTTGCTTGCACGCGCATAGTATGCCACTATTTCTGACTAGCCTTTATTGGCACTTGCAAAATACGTCGACCCCGAACTTCTTATGATTGATTGTGCATGTATGGGTTCTGTTGTGCACTTGATATATATTCTAGAATAGTTGAGCTTGATCATGATTGATGATCTATGATCCCAGAAATTGAGGAATTAATGAGGCATTCATGACCGTGACTCGATCATATGAGATATTAGATTCTTAATTAATTATGACTCCTGACTTGATCAAAACATGATTCATGTGACCAACTGATAGGTTTGGTATCCTGACTTGGTTATTATATTCGTGCTGATAAACTTGTCCTGCTCGCCTGTTTATAACGGCTATATTGTACACTGAGTGTGGGACATTGGCCAACATGTACATTGAACATGACATTATGATTTCTGCTTGGTGCATAATATTATATTCCTGAATTCTTGGCACGAAAATGATAATGGGTCAGAACCATCTTGTGGCTAGGTTATTGTTTGTTTAAATGTTGCATATATATTTGGGTGAATCCAGACTTGACTCCTTATATTAAATGGATTTGTATCAAATGTGCCCGTACTCTATACGACATCATTAAGTTAATGTTCATGTGGCCACCACAGGGAATTCCATATCACTGTAGGGTTAATTAGGTAACATAAAAACTGATTAGAACATGGGGAGCGAACGACATCCTGAGATCGTGCGTGATGGACCATCCCATGATAATTTTTATGGCGTGCAAGGCTTGCCACCACAAATATTGTCTATCATCTTCTTGTAGTGGAATACAATATTTGACCTTTTTATATTTAAACCGAGCCAAAATTTTCCCTATTGGAAGGTTGGAACTGTTACTCATTTATCAGCACGGTAGCCTTACGGGGGACTGGTGCGACTGTAGCACGGTGGCCCTACGGGGGACTG
This sequence comes from Iris macrosiphon, assembly GCA_036927795.1. Classification (NCBI taxonomy): domain Eukaryota; kingdom Viridiplantae; phylum Streptophyta; class Magnoliopsida; order Asparagales; family Iridaceae; genus Iris; species Iris macrosiphon. The sequence goes on from JAYESA010000009.1 coordinate 102,154,879, forward strand.
GTGCGATCATAATTTCCTTCATATATAGTATTGGCTCGGTTAGCCCTGATCGACATGGCACGATCTTATTATTATTATTATTATAAATGGGATAATCCCAACTCCACATAACAAGCAAAAATATTGTTTGGCCGTTCTAACCTGACTTGGTTGTGATCGTAACTCTGCTAGTAGCTTAGGGACATGGACTGCCATAGTGTGGTGTTCAACTTTTGTCCTTGTTTAGTTGGGGAGTTGGGTCATTATGCCATGATGGAATATGGACCGATCTACGACTAAAAATCCTAGCTTGACCATAATCATGGAACGTACCTTAGCTTGGGTGGCATGGTATATTTTGTCCTTGTTTGGTAAAGGGGTGTCATGTTATCCCGAAGATGGGACACACGCCAATAATTCTTGGCTTTTTAACTATATGCTTGATCTGGATTTTTTTCTTTATTCGTACTTCCTTGTGTTACTTGCTATTTGGGTCTAACCCCACTGGTTTTGTATGGCCAAGTTTAGAGCCAGCACAAGAGGATCCATCTTACCCCCTTATGATGATGCGTAACAGATGGGTGGTCGTTGAAGGGTACGAGTGGATTTCTTGATCACTGTGCATCTTGTAAATTCTTCTCTTTTTGGTGTTTAGCCACCGACACTTGTTAGCCGTCTTGTCTGGGCATTAGTTCCTTTTACACAATTGTAATATAATTAGACTGTAGATGATCTCGATTGTGTAACTATTGATATTCTGCTAGCCTAATATTTTGATAGCTAGATCTCTAGAACATTCTGATGGAGCATTTAGGATGCCTTACGTCTTTATCTCACATATTCTATGTTGTTATTACTTGCTTAAATGATTGAGACATAGTCGTTGAGACCCTAGGAGACTTGATTGTAGCATGCACCCCCTTATCTTTCTACAGCCATGACCATCGTACGACATTCTATATCTTGTACGGGGGAGCTGGCCATGTCCGTCTCTGTATTCCGGTATTGGGGCATGACACAGATGGACAAGGCCCAGCCAACTACGCTTTCATCTTCTCACATGTTTCAGAGAGATCATTCATGTGCTCCCCCGGACGAGACGAGAATAGTGATTTGGGCCGATGGACCTACAAAGTAAGTAAGTTTTAGTTTTCTTACGCATATATAAATATATATTCACTTTTTATTTAATATAATTATTTATGTTTAGATATCGTCCATCGTCGGTACATATATCATTGGGGTATTTTTTTGAGGTACAACTATGGTGGTCCTTGGATAAACTACTCGGATGTCCGGGGTGAGAAGAAGGCATTCTGGTTTGTACACTTCAAGAAAAAAGTAAATTTAGGTTGAATATCAATCATCTAATTTGGTTTTTTTTATATAACTTTCTACATTACTTCTTGTAGAAACTTCTTGTAGAAAACGTATTTCTATTTGCCACGCCGAGCTGAGGTGATTGAGCAACACTTTTCTGCCGTCGCCGCCAAACTTATCCGTGATGCGATCTGCGACCAGAAGGCTCGTGATCATTTGGGACAACCAATCCAAGATTAGATCATGCCTGAGAAGTGGACAGTGATGAAGGCTATATTTAACGATCTTAGGTACAAAAAAAGTCGGAGAAGGCGAAGGCGGCCAGGAAGAAGGCATGCAAGTGGTGTGGTGGGTCGATTCCAATGACAAAATATTTTCGTCGCATGGTATATATTTCATTATATACATATTATTTTAATCAAAGTAGGAGAAAATATTAAATTTTAGTAACATACAATGTATTTTTTAACAAGTCCAGATGGGTGAGGACGCTAACATGGTGACCGTCTTCCTCGCCACCTATAGGAAGGGCGGACAACTCATCAATGAGAGGGCCACGCAGAGCTACGTAAGTATTACTATATATTTTGTTATTTTGTATATAACTTAGAAAATATACAAATAAATATTCATGTAGTTAGTAATAAGTACCTTAGATATATATATTAATAATTATGCATGACGAGTGGATAGTAAGTAGTACGCTTATCAAGATATACGTATTTTTTAAGGATAAGTATCTTAGGCTCTGGGAGCGGTCGACCCTGCCCATACAGGGAGAGACCGGTAGTTCCTCGCAGCCCTCCACCCACCCAACTCTGTCTGTTGACGAGCTGTGGATGATCGTCCTTGGTGGTCTACAGAGGAGTACGTACTACGGTACGGGATCCTACGATGCCTATATTGCGTCATAATCCTCTAGGACCCCTCTACTAGTGTGCATACCACATAACACTCTCAGGAGTCGGTGCGAGCCCAACAAGAGAGGATTGAATATCAGATTGCGTCTCTGCGTGATGAGTTGTAGCAGAGGATTAATACTTTGGTGGACGTAAAGTGGAAGACGAAAGACTATCCCAAGGGCAGGTTAGATTTGAAAGAAATATGCAGACATCCTGTGTTGCATTTGATAGAGGAAGGGAATGGAAAGTATAAGCAGTCTAAGAAATTTTTCTCACTAGAAAAAGAGGACAAAGGGAGACTTTGTAGGTGGATTCAGGGGCTAAAATTTTTAGACGGGTACGTGTCGAATTTGAGAAGATGTGTCGACCCGAAGGAGAACAAAGTGACGGGTATGAAGAGCCACGACTGTCATGTATTCATGGAGAGGTTAATTCCGATTACATTTCAGAAATTCTTACCGCAGGTAGTTTGGGATCCATTGACAGATCTTAGCATATTTTTCAGGGATATTTGTTCTACTAAGTTGCTCGTCGATCTCCTAAAAAAGCAAGAGAAGGACGTTGCAATAATACTATGCAAGCTTGAGTGGATGTTTCCTTTTGACTCTATAGAATAGTTGCCAATTCATCTTTCCTATAAGGCCCGTATCGGTGGACCTGTAGGTTATCGATGGATGTATCCGTTCGAGCGGCAGTTGAACAAACTAAAAAGAAAGATAAAAAATATGGCACGGGTCGAGGGTTCTATTTGAGAAGCATATGTTCTCGAGGAGATTACAAACTTTTGTTCCATGTATTTCAAGCCTTATGTTGCTACTAATCGAACGAGAGCCCCAAAAAATGATGACGGGTACCAAAAATCTAATGATGCAATACTGAAAGTATTCAATACTTTTGGTAAGCCTTCGAGCAAAATAAAGAAGAGATATCTGAATGATGATGAGCTAAGGGCTGCTTAGTTGTATATATTACTCAACTGCAACGAGGATGCAGTAGAGAAGCTCGAGGGGTAAGTAATTAATACATCCATGTTTAAGTCATCTCAATATAATAGTATACGCTAATATGGTTACACTAATTAGGCAATATTTTATTATTTTTTAGTACATTTAATGATGAGGCGAGGTCGATGAGACCATACATAACAGATAAATAATTAGAACAGGAAATGAGACGTCATTTTCCTTTTTGATTAAGTGCATATGTAAGGAGCTCGCTAATTTCTTTTTGTATATTAACTTTATAAAATAATTAACGAAACGTTGAACTTAATTTCTTATCTTGTGGTTTTAGGTCGATCATCCAGACGTAACACTTGAGAATGAATTAGAACTCTAGCTAAAGGGCCAATTTATTTATTAGAACTTAATTTCGTTGTTGGCCATGCTGTTGCGGTAGTCGCGCTACTCTCTCCACAGCCTAGAGAGCCACCTGATGAGCATTCTCCATGCTCTCTCTCATCAGCTCTGTCTGCGCTTGGTGTGCCTCTGCTTGCACTCTCTGAGCCTCAGCTTCAACACGCTGAGCTTCTGCTATTACTGTCTGGGCCTCTAGCATGCCCTGGATCAGTACGAACATATGTGCCCCGTTAGTGGGCAGTCCTCCGGTAATCGGTATCGGTGGTGGTGGAAGGTTGTCCGTCACAGCTGGGGCAATCCTCTGAATAGGTGGAGGAGGAATCCTGTTAGCTGCAGATACTCCCACATGAACAGGAAATATAGGAGGAACTCCAAGTGTCTGCCCGTCAGGTGGAGAGGTGGGAGACCTATCTGAATCTGCTGCTCCCACTCTCATGGATCTAGTATTCGGCGGCATCCTGAATACAGATCAAAAGAGTCAATTTAAGGTGATAGATACAATATTATCAAGGAATGATAGAAAAATTCTAAAGGAAGCAATCAATTAGAATAGCATTACGAAGATCAGAATCTCCTAGTATGATTGAGCATACTCTCATCCTAGATCCTATTTCCTATATCCTACTACAGGCTCATAGCAGTACAACTAAGTTGTCGCACTACCACGATATCGCATAACTTGCGAAACTCGGCCTGCATGGGCCACCACTAAAAACGTGTTACGACCCGCACCCGATATAGGGGCACGAGTGCGTGGGTAAGTCCAGCCTACGCCGCAGTATCGACAGTAGAACGTTGTCTGGTCAGAATGAATACTAATATAACTAAATACCTGTCAATAATATCTATCTCCATAAGGAGGATAATATATATCTCACAATATCACATAATGTAAACTCAATCACAACAACTATAGAAGTATAAGGCACGATAAAAGATAAGAAGAATGACATAGTTAAACACCATGTCTCAAATATAGATAAATCACAGTCTAGCTGTCCAACATAAAGTCTTCACAAGTCTTAACATAAACTAAGAATAAGTCTAAACATAAACTCAATAAACCTCAAATAAGTCTCTATGCATAAGATAAATACTGTCTAGATAATTGCAGGTAAGGTCTCCTCTAAAGGAATAGTCTCCTCTAAAATCTCCGGTGTGTAGTCTGCATCTATACCCGGTCCATAGTGTGTGGTACAGAAATCCTCAAGATCCTCTGGAAAAATATCCAGCCAGGATTGGAACGAAGTACAAGCACTAACATCAGTTCCACATATATTGACAAAAACTATAGTACAGTGTAAAGAAATACAAGACAGATATGAATAATAGCAATAAGAAATACTGGAAATAAGGAAATACTGGAATAAATGGAATACTGGAGCATATGTCATCATCAATGTACATCTATCAATGAATAGAAATACAGTGCTTGCTAGAACAATGAACTAGAATATAAATGAGTACTAGAACAATAACTAGAACATGTAGAGATGCTAGATTAATATACTAGTGATACATGTCAAGAACATCTAACTAAGTGTGTGAAACATCAGCATATCATGTGATCGGCTTGGGACTGATCAGTCTCATTACATATGATTAGCTATCATTCTTATAAGGTAAGGCTAACCATTCGGATAGCTATGATACGAGTAATAGTCAGGCTAACCACATGTAACAGCGATGAGGCATGTAATGGTCAGGCTGTACCTACGTGAGCTATGGGTGAGCTATGATGCATGTAAAGTTTGGATATGATCACACAAGCTACTAATATTTCTCCGTTTTCCCCAGCTAGTACGATGGATTCCAATCACGACTCCTCGTGATAGGTCTCGATGATGCCAACTCGTGTAACAACAGTATCAGAGTCATATACGCTATACAACAAGAGTTATAGAGATAATCAATATAATGGAAATTGTCAGAGAATGTACTCGCATGTGGTCCTTAGCTGGCAATACCAATGTCCGAGTTCCAAAGTATCATCTGAATGATTCAACAGTCCTATAGACATATCATATAACACAATACTACATCAGACATTACTCTAACACACAATCAACACAATGATCTCAAAGACTACGCTATGGGGGTCACGTCTGTAGTTGTTGTGCATAACAGACAGCCAATGGTACGGTCTTGCCAGTACGTCAGTGTACATATAGCAGTCTACGATCATGCTACATGGTCACAGGTCAATGTAACTACGGGGTATCCGTGGTTATACTCGGTCATCTAGTACATAGACATATAATATATATTATTATCTATCATATATATTAATACTAATTAATTACAATTATAAAAGATACATGTATATACATACTTAATAGAATTTATTCTATGTACATATATACATATATTAAACATGTACTAGGGATGCACGTACAATACATATACATATGTTTTATACGAATTGAGAATTATACTATTTATATACATATACATTAATATACATTTAGACATGTATTAATACGTATGCCAATACGTATATACCAACTATATATATATATTCATATACCCACAATACATGAATACTAAACCATGGCTAAATACGTATGCATACAATAAAGAATACACGTATGTGTATACATATACATGTACGTGAGAGGGGACTCGAACCTGGGTACGCAGAAGTGAGGGGTTCGATGTCGAGGTGGCTGTTGCCGAGGTGTGGGAGCGTTGACAGGCGGTCGTGGTGAGCTTCTGGCGTGCTTCTGGCGAATGACAGCGGGGTCGGGATCTGCCCAGGCGAGTGCTGGCTGTTGCAGGCGAGTCGAACAGTCGGTCGGCGGTGGGTTCAATCGTTCGTGGGGGGTGGGGTCGTGCACTGGTCGTCGGCTTCAGGCGGGTTGTGCAGGGTGTCGTGGAGGATATCGGGGAAAAGTTCAGCAGGTCGGCGTTCAGTACAGGCGGGTTCGACGAGGTCCGGCGGTGATGGGATGGTGAGTGCTCCGGTTCAGGCGAGATGTGGTAGTGGTTCTGGCGTCGGGTGCAGCGGCTCCGGTGTCAGGCGAGATGTGGTGGTGGTTCTGGCGTTGGGTGTAGTAGTGAACTCCGACGGGATGATCCGGTCGAACTCCGGTGTCGGTGAGGAAATCGGTTTGGCGAATGGCAGGAGAAGAACAAAAGGAACAGTACGGACGGGAAAGAGATGAAGAAGGAATCGGCTTGTATTTAGGTTGAAGGAAAAAGAAAGAAAAAAGAAAAGAATTATTTATAGAAGTATGGTGTGGGTTTGACCTAGAATTATTTGACTTTGGTCAATACTAGGAAAAAGGCCATGGCTTGTAATGGAGATATTTTAATGGGCTAGGATTTAAAATAAATTAAAATGAATGTGTATGATTCCATTGGTTCAAGGTTTTAGGGCCATGGTTCAAAGAGGTTGATGTTGCAATTGCACACTCCCAAAAATTATAGAAATACTCATGAAGGGGAAAATTAGGTTTTATTTATGTGTCGTGTCCAACGGGGTGGATACCTCAATGCACTTTTGCACAAAAGTGCCCAATAACTGGAAATTTGCACAAGGTAAGATTTATGTTTTTTTAATTAATTAACTAAATGCAATAGGTGTCTTAGAATTAATAAAAGTATAAGGGATGAATTGTAGTAGGACACAAGGGTCAAATAATAACCTGGCACATCTCGGACAAGGGTGTGAAATATGTTGGAAGATAATGGCTAGCGTAGCGCTCTAATTATCGAAGCAACGATAAAGTACAACAATCAAATAAAATCATAATTATTTAATATAATTAATTATCATGCAATCATTTACTTATTAATTATGAAAAGATAAAAATACCCTTAATCTAGAAAGTGGGGGTGACAAGTCTACCCTCCTTAAAAGAATTTCGTCTTCGAAATTAAAATAAACTAGCACAAGAACAAACAATCAAACAAGGAATTATACCTCAAGTCTCGAAGAGATACGGATACTGCTCGCGCATTTCGTCCTCTCTCTCCCAAGTTGACTCTCCTAGAGAGTGATTTCTCCATGCAACACGAACCAAATGAATAGTCTGGTTCCGCAATACCTTCTCTCTACGATCCAAGATCTCAACAGGTTATTCAGGATAGCTGAGCGTCGGTCCAACTTCGATCTTCGAGTGATCTAATACCTGACTAGAATCTGCCACGTACCGTCTCAGCTGCGACACGTGGAACACATCATGCACTCCCTCTAGAGCAGGCGGCAAGTCAAGTCTATAGGCCACTGCACCGACCCTTGCAAGAATACTGAAGGGCCTGATGTATCGTGGACTAAGCTTTTCGCCTCTGCCAAAACGAATTGTGCCCCGTGTCACAGAAATCCGTAGGAATACCAAATCGCCAACCTAGAACAAACAATCTTGAAATATAATTTAAACAAAACAATCACAACCAATAAAATAAATTCTATACCTGAAACTCTAGGGGTCTACGGTAGATATCGGCCCAATGTCGTTGTCTGTCCTGCGCCACTCGCAGTCTATCTCTGATATGTTTCACCTTTTCTGCTACATCCACGACCATTTCTAGTCCTAACAAAGATCTCTCTCCAATATCATCCCAAGATAACGGTGTACGACACCTTCGTCCATATAAAGCCTCGAATGGTGACATCTCAATGCTGGCCTGGTAGCTGTTGTTGTAAGCAAACTCTACTAGGTATAGATGATCCTCCCAAGAACCTCCGAGATCCAAAACGCAAGTGCGTAGCATATCTTCTAGAGTCTGAATAGTCCTTTCAGACTATCCGTCTGTCTGGGGGTGATACGCGGTACTGAACTTGAGCTGAGTGCCCAAGCTAGCCTGTAGACTCCTCCAGAAATGGGAAGTAAAATGACTATCCCGATCTGAGACAATACTCACAGGAACTCCATATAATCTGACAATCTGCTGTACGTACATCTCTGTTAGCTTCTCTGTCGATGTACCCACTTTGAAAGGTAAGAAGTGGGCTGATTTGGTCAACCTATCAACGATGACCCAAATCGCATCCTTTTCTCCTGGAGAACGTGAAAGTCTTGAAACGAAGTCCATAGTCACATGCTCCCACTTCCATTCTAGAATGGGTAAAGGTTGAAGCAATCCTCCTGGCCTTTGTCGATCTGCTTTTACCTGCTGGCACACTAAACATCGGGATACAAAGCGTGCTACCTCGCGCTTCATACCATACCACCATACATGCTCCCTCAAATCTTGATACATCTTGTTGGCTCCGGGATGCATCAATTTCTGAGAGCGATGTGCCTCTTGTAAAACTTCTTCGCACAGCTCTCCACTTGGAACACACATCCTCGTGCCATGACGTAAGGATCCATCATCCACAATAATGAAGTCGTCTGTCAATCATGTCCGAACTTGTGCTCTAATATTCCTTAGAGTCTCATCATCATACTGAGCAGCTCTAATTCTGTCCATCAGCTCCGATTGTATCTGCAATTCTTATATTTGAATCTCAACTCCTGGAACTAGTACTTCAATTCCCAAGCTCTCAAGATCAGCTAATAAATATCTATCTGAAGTCAAACACATAGCCATCGGATACCTGCTCAAGGCATCGATGACTACATTGGCCTTTCCTGGATGGTACTGTAATGAGATATCAAAGTCTTTCATTAATTACAACCACCTTCTCTGTCTCATGTTCAGCTCCTTCTATGTAAATACATACTTCAAGCTCTTATGGTCTGCGAAGATCTCCACATGCTCTCCGTATATATAGTGTTTCCATAGCTTTAGAGCGAAGATAACTACTGCTAACTCCAAATCGTGAGTGGGGTAGTTCTTTTCATGAGGGCATAATTGTCTTGAAGCATAGGCAATTACTTTCCCGTGCTGCTGAAGAACGCATCCTAAACCTTTTCCTGAAGCATCACTGTAGATAGTGAATCCACCTGTCCCTGCTGGCAATGTCAAAACTGGCGTTGTCGTCAATCTCTTCTTTAGCTCATCAAATACGGCTTGACATTCTTCTGTCCAGACAAAATCCACATCTTTCTTGGTCAGCCTAGTCATCGGCTCTGCAATCTTGGAGAAGTCTTGCACAAATCTTCTGTAGTATCCTGCTAGTCTGAGAAAGCTCTTAATTTTAGCTATCGAACTGGGGGTAGCCCATGACTCTACTGCTTCGATCTTCTTTGGGTTAACTGAAATTTCGTCACCCATCACCATGTGTCCAAGGAATTCAACCTTGTCAAGGAAGAACTCACACTTTGGAAGCTTCTCGTACAACTCTTCCTTCCTGAGAGTGTCACGCCCTAGTCCCAAAATACGTAGGACCAGGATACGTAAGCATACCAGCCGTATGAATATGGCACTCCAATATATGGAACCCATATAACACGTACGCTGTAATATGAATAACAATTCACTAGTGGTAAACATATATGTCACAGGGCATAACTAAATCTTATCCACAGAAATCATATATAAATGAATACCCAATACCTAAAACTAGATCTCAATGTAAAGTATCTAATAATGGTAATCGGGTGGAAACAAATCCACTACCTAGCCAGAATATAGATAAACAAGATAACTGCAATATAAGAATATCAACTAAATCACAGCTCGAAGGGTAGACCTTGTCGCAATATACGTAGCAAGTCCGGATCTGCGCTCCTGCGAATACTCATGAACAATACACCTGGAAAGGGACCAGGTCCTCAGAGGGACATAACAAGATACATAAAAGCATGCCATAAAGTAAATACTATAAAAACTCCAGGGTGACCTAACCATCTAAGTGAAATACAACTTGAGGACAACTTTGTGTGTATGGGAAAGTGTAGGCTAGACATATGTCGACGTAATTCACCAATCGTGACAACTGGCTAGTATATGCCACATATGCCCCCATAGGAGGGCGCTCAGTAATAACGTCCATCTCCGAAGAGCATGGCATATAATATAATATCTATATCAGCAGTGTAGTATATCGTCCATATCGCTTCGAAGAACGTGGCAGCAGTATAGTATATATCGTCCATATCACTCCGTCGAGTATGGCAGCAGTGTAAAGGAAGTGGGGTGTCCCATACGCCTACAAGTCGTCCTCCCCGCCCAATAATCTATGCATGTTGTATCCACAACACGCCTTAGCTACTATGCCGCGGTATCGTAACTCTGGCTCATAGTCTATCACTAGAACAGTAGCCCAACCTTACAACCAAACAAGGACAAGGATTGGACTTTCGTACTACAATAGTCTATGCTCCGACTACTAACAACTGCTAAGTCTCTAACATGCACACTATTAGCAGTTATACCCTAACCGTCGCACGACTTACACGTACAGGTGGCCAACCGCATACGCAAGTCCGTGCCCTACATGAGACTCACAACACGTATAAGAAATGTGTCAAGGCCTGGGAGTCATACCAATAACTCCACAACTTTAGGTGGGACTACTAAATACTAGGTCAGACACAAGTCCTAACATCAACGCCTCTGTTGACTGCACCCAAATCTCTCTCGGACGTGCACATTTATAATAATAACATGCAGCTAAATAATACAGAATTTAAATAGTACAACAAGACAAGGTATACTTGCCTGGCAAGAGGGCTGCGTAGCACCAATAACCTGCTCCAGAAGTCGCGCAGAACGATCCAACAGGTCTTCAGGGTCAGCATGCACAGGTACAAAAATCGGGGGTGACTGCTACGGGTTATCTGGCAAGGGTGACGGGTTTATGATGACAATGACGAGGGTGATTAGGTCAATGATGATGATTGAGGTTGCTAAGGGTGATGGTTAAAGGTGACAATGACTAATGATGATGATAACGACAAGGATGAGATGATGATGATTACATGGATGAGGATGATAGGGATGAGGATAATGTTGATGATCATGATGATGGGGATGGTGATGATATCGGTAACGATGGCGATGGTGATGACGATGATAACGATGATGACTATGGCGGTGATGATGACGACGAGGACGATGACGTGGACAATGGTGATGACAAGGATGATGATGACGATGACTAGGATGATGATGGTGAGGACGACGAGGGTGATAACGACGTTATTGGCGATGACGTTAACGAGGATGAGATGGTGATGATGATGGGAGGATGATGGTAATGGAGATGGTATAAATAAGATGGTGATGGTGATGGTGTTTACTCCGGCCAGTGGGGAGGGGTGGTTCGGCCAGGTGAGGGGAGGCTCGAGTTCAGGCGAAGTGGCCGAGGTGCAGCGTGGGGAGATTTCGAGGAAGAGGAGGGGCAGGGAGTGGGGTGGTGAAGGGCGGTGGTGTGATGGTATTGGCCTGGATGTTAATGGTGGTGGTGATGACGGCAATGGTGGATGGCCGGAGGCACAAGGAGGTAATCCGGCCAGAAGGAGGAGGAGAAGAGGATGACAGGGTAGTTCTCGTAGAGGAGGATCGGGGTGTTCAGGCGATTGGGAGGGGTTCCGATTCAGGCGAAGACTGGGTCGGGGTGCTCCGGCTCGGGATCGACTGGGGGAACGGGGTAGCAGCAGGTTCTGGACGTCGACGAGGGAGGGGGAAGGCTCGGGATGCAGCGGCTTCTCCAGTCGAGGGGATTCGTCTAGCGGGAGAGGAGGAAGAAGAAGAAGTTGGGATGTGCAGCGGAGTCGGGGATGCTGTCGCTGGCTCCAGCGGAGGACGAGACGGGTGAGGCAGAGGAATGCCCGACGAGGTTCAGCGGCCTGGATCGAGGAATCCCCGGTAATGGGGAGGCCGTTCAGGCGGGAGAGGAGGAAGAGGGAAGAGCAGGGAGGAGGATCCGGCGGATGGAGACGGTGCACAGGCGGAGCTCCGACGAGCTGTCGTAGTGGAGTCTCCGGCCGGGAGGGAGGGGATGGTTTGAAGGGGATGAATGAATAGTGTCGGCTGGGTGTTAGTTTTAGGTTTTGGGGTTTTGAGTTTTAGGAAAAATTAGGAAGAGGATTATTTATACATGTAGGATTTCTAGGTTTGGGGGTTAACCTAGGATTAGGGCTTGGTCAACACTCCTTGGGATTGGGTCTTGGGCTCACATGGGGATGTTGGGAGGGCTAGAATTTGTATTAATTAAATGCAAGGATTTGGATTAAAACTAAATGGGTGATGTTGCGCGTTGTACATCCCAAAAATTATGGAAAAAATTCGCGTGAAGGAAAAATTAGATTTCTTCATGTATTGTCCAATGCTGGGGACACCTCAATACATTTTTGCATAAAAGTCCTCAACAATTGGAAACATTGCACAAAGACGGAAATTGGATTTTATTTAATTTAAATTAGTGCGCAAGATGTTCTGGAATTAATTAGGAGTGCATGGGATTAAAATTAGGTGGGACACAAGTGTCAGGGACGTAGAGGATTCAGTATAGAATATTAATAAAATTAGGGTTGTACAAAACGGCCAAGATTGTGTCTCCAATTTTGATTGGAACGCACAGGGTTACAAAGTTGGAATTTATTTAGAATTAGGAAATAACGTCCGCGACGTTTATTGTGTGACTAAAATGTAGCACAAGAAAGCATGATTATAAGTTATACAAAGGTCAGAATAGATGGTGGTCATGTCTAGGACAGGGTTGTGAAATTCGTTGGAAGGCAATGGCTAGTGTAGTGCTCCAATTATCGAAGCAACGACAAGGCGCGCTACGTGTCATAAACAATACGAAATTAAATAAACACTGTGTCCTATTTCTATTTGGATTCAAACGAGCCCTAGTTTCTCTATTTATGCCAAGTAAACCTAATTTTGGGTGAGGGAGTTTAGAGAGAGTCTCCAAGACTATCCTCAGGTGCTCTTCGTGCTCCTCTGGGGTCTTTGAATACACAAGAATGTCGTCAATAAACACCACTACGAACTTGTCAAGGTACTGATGGACTACCTTGTTCATCAAGTTCATAAATACTGCTGGTGCATTGGTTAAACCAAATGGCATTACTATGAATTCAAACTGGCCATATCTGGTCTGAAAAGTTATCTTTGGTATTTCTTCTCTCTTCACCTTCACCTGGTGTTAGCCTGACCTCAAGTCAATATTTGAAAATACCTTCGCTCCGCTCAACTGATCGAAAAGATCATCTATCCTCGGTATTGGGTATTTGTTCTTGATAGTGAGGTTGTTCATAGCTCTATAATCGATACACATGTGTACCGTGCCATCCTTCTTTGGTACGAATAATACCGGTGCTCCCTATGGCGATGAACTGGATCTAATAAAACCTTTGTCTTGTAGCTCCTCAACTTGCTTCTTCAGTTCTACTAACTCGTTGTTGTTGACTTTATAGACATGTTGCAAAATAGGCTCTGCTCCTGGTATCAAGTCTATAGAGAATTCAACATCTCTGTCTGGCGGCAAACCTGGCAACTCTGGAAATACATCCAGGAACTCCGCTATAAGTGGGAACTCTTCTTCCATCCTGGCTCCACAAAAAGTGCCTCTACTCCGCTCCTCTGCTTCTCTGGCGATCTCGAACTCTGGTTCTCCTGGTGGTCGAAATACTACTCTACCTTCATGACAATCTATAGAACCATGGTGATTACTCAACTAGTCCATTCCGAGTACAATATCATATCCCGGAAGTGGCAAGACGAGTAAACTCACGCTCAACTCTCGGCCTTCAAATGTCACTCTCTGATCCTTGTAATAATCACGGACTAGGATAATGCCTCCTTATGTCATGATCTTGCAAGTCCTATCTAATGGTTCCTTTTCTAAAAGATGCTTAAGGGCATAAGATACAGATATGAAACTATAGGAAGCGCCAGAATCAAATAATGCAAGTGCTAGAATAGAATCGAGTAAAACTGAACCTGAAATCACGTCTCCAGCTGGCTCTGCCTCCTCAGTAGTCATGGCGTAAGCTCGTCCCTGTGGTGCTCCTCTCTGCTGCTGCTGGTGCTGAGCAAACCTCTGTTGTTGTGGTGGAAGTGGAGGTCCTCTCTGCTGGCCTCCTGGTACAGTAGGTGCTCTGGCTGGTCCCCTCTGAGCTGCTGCTCCTCCCTGGCGAGTCTGAACAGCTGGGCAGTCCCTCTGCTGATGTGCTGATGATCCACATGACAAGCAGGTACCCAATATTTTCTTGCAGATGTCTCTAGTATGTCCCATCTTTCTGCAATATACGTACTGGGAAACGGGCTGATTATGTCTCTATGGTTGCTGCTGCTGGATATGTCCTCAAAATAGTGCATGTTGCTAGTGTTGCTGCTGGTACGGCCTCTGTTGTTGTTGTTGTTGAAAGTATAGGCGCTTGGCCTATCCTGTGTTACCACCTATTCCTCCAGAAGTATCGCATCCTCTCTTGGGCCTGAGGTCCAAGTCATCTTTAATAATCTGGGCATCCATCAGAATACCCTCAAAGGTAGCAGTGCATCATCCCGAAGTACGAGACTTGATCTCTCTGTTCAATCCCTTTCTAAATTTTTGTGCTCTATCTCCTGGGTCTCGAATCATCGATGGCGCGAATCAACTTAATCTACAAAACTCTGCAACATATTCATCGACTAACATGCTCCCTTGGGCTAAGTCATGGAACTGACTTTCCAATGCTCCCAAAGCTATGTCAGAAAAGAATTTTTCCTTGAAGAGCTCCTTAAAGTCTTCCCAAGTAAGCCCTTCAACAGCGAGTCTCGACTCAGTATGATACCACGTCAGTGCAATATCAAACATCTGACTGCCAGCGGCCTCGATCTAAAGAATCTCCAGAATCTGTGCTAAGCGCAAGTTCCTTTCTATGTCCTCTAACCAATCATTAGCATAGAGTATTCCTTCTGTGCCCTTGAACTCTCGAGACATCATCCTCTTAAAGTCCACTATGGTACCTGGCCTCTGTTGTTGTCCATGCTGCTGCAGTTGTCGTGCTACTCTCTCCACAGCCTAGAGAGCCACCTGATGAGCATTCTCCATGCTCTCTCTCATCAGCTCTGTCTGCGCCTGGTGTGCCTCTGCTTGCACTCTCTGAGCCTCAGCTTGAACACGCTGAGCTTTTGCTGTTACTCTCTAGGCCTCTAGCATGCCCTGGATCAGTGCGAACATCTGTGCCCCGTCAGTGGGCACTCCTCCGGAAATCGGTGTCGGTGGTGGTGGAAGGTTGTCCGTCACAGCTGGGGTAATCCTCTGAATAGGTGGAGGAGGAATTCCGTTAGCTGCAGATACTCCCACATGAACAGGAGATGTAGGAGGAACTCCAAGTGTCTGCCCGTCAGGTGGAGAGGTGGCAGACCTCTCTGAATCTGCTGCTCCCACTGTCATGGATCTAGTATTTGGCGGCATCCTGAATACAGATCAAAAGAGTCAATTTAAGGTGATAGATACGATATTATCAAGGAAGGACAGAAAAATTCTAAAGGAAGCAATCAATTAGAATAGCATTGTGAAGATCAGAATCTCCTAGTGTGATTGAGCATACTCTCATCCTAGATCCTATTTCCTATATCCTATTACAGGCTCGTAGCAGTACAACTAAGTTGTCGCACTACCACAATATCGCATAACTTGCAAAACTAGACCTGCATGGGCCACCACCAAAAATGTTTCATGACCCGCACTTGGTATAGGGGCACGAGTGCGCGGGTACGTCCAGCCTACGCCGCAGTATCAGCGGTAGAACGTTGTCTGGTCACAATAAATACTAATATAACTAAATACTTGTCAATGATATCCATCTCCATAAGGAGAACAATATACATCTCACAATATCTCATAATGTAAACTCAATCACAACAACTATAGAAGTATAAGACACGATAAAAGATAAGAAGAATGACATAGTTAAACACCATGTCTCAAATATAGATAAATCATAGTCTAGCTGTCCAACATAAAGTTTCCACAATTCTCAACATAAACTAAGAATAAGTCTAAACATAAACTCAATAAACCTCAAATAAATCTTCGTACATAAGATAAATATTGTCTAGATAATTGCAGGTAAGGTCTCCTCTAAAGGAATAGTCTCCTCTAAAATCTCCGGTGTGTAGTATGCATCTATACCCAGTCCATAGTGTGTGGTACAGAAATCCTCAAGATCCTCTGGAAAAATATCCAGTCATGATTGGAATAAAGTACAAGCACTAACAGCAGTTCCACATATATTGACAAAAACTATAGCACAGTGTAAAGAAATACAAGACATATATGAATACTGGCAATAAGAAATTCTGGAAATAAGGAAATGCTGGAATAAATAGAATACTGGAGCATATGTCATCATCAATGTACATCTAATAATGAATAAAAATATAGTTCTTGCTAGAACAATGAACTAGAATATAAATGAGTACTAGAACAATAACTAGAACATGTAGAGATGCTAGATCAATATACTAGTGATATATGTCAAGAACATCTAACTAAGTGTGTGAAACATCAGCATATCATGTGATCGGCTTGGGACTGATCAGGCTCGTTACATATGATTAGATATCATTCTTGTAAGGTCAGGCTAACCATCTGAATAGCTATGATGCGAGTAATATTCGGGCTAACCATATATAACAACGATGAGGCATATAATGGTCAGGCTGCACCAACGTGAGGTGTGGGTGAGCTATAATGCATGTAAAGTTTGGATATGATCACACAAGCTACTAATATTTCCCCATTTTTCCCAGCTAGCACGATGGATTCCAATCATGACTCCTCGTGATAGGTCTCGATGATGCCAACTCGTGTAACAACAGTATCAGAGTCATATACGATATACAACAAGAGTTATAGAGATAATCAATATAATGGAAACTATCAGAGAATGTACTCGCCTGTGGTCCTTAGCTGGCAATACCAATGTCCGGGTTCCAAAGTATCGTCTGAATGATCCAACAGTCCTATAGACATATCATATAACACAATACTACATCAGACATTACTCTAACACACAATCAACACAATAATCTCAGAGACTACGCTAGGGGGTCACGTCTGTAGTTGTTGTGCATAACAGACAGTCAATGGTACGGTCTTGCTAGTACGTCAGTGTACATATGGCAGTCTGCGATCATGCTACGTGGTCACAGGTCAATGTAACTACGGGGTATCCGTGGTTATACTCGGTCATCTAGTACATAGACATATAATATATATTATTATCTATCATATACATTAATACTAATTAATTACAATTATAAAGATACATGTATATACATATACTATGTACATATATACATATATTAAATATGTACTAGGGATGCACGTACAATACATATACGTATGTTTTATACTAATTGAGAATTATACTATTTATATACATATACATTAATATACATTTAGATATGTATTAATACGTATATACCAACTATATATATATATATATATATATATATATATATATATATATATATATATATATATATATATATCCATATACCCACAATACACGAATACTAAACCGTGGCTAAATACGTATGCATACAATAAAGAATACGCGTATGCGTATACGTATACATGTACGTGAGAGGGGACTCGAACCTGGGTACGCGGAAGTGAGGAGTTCGATGTCGAGGTGGCTGCTGCCAAGGTGTGGAAGCACTGACAGGCGGTCATGGCGAGCTTCCGGCATGCTTCTGGCGAATGACAGCGGGGTCGGGATCCACCCAGGCGAGTGCTAGTGGTTGCAGGCGAGTTGAACAGTCGGTCGGTGGTGGGTTCAGGCGTTCGTGGGGAGTGGGGTCGTGCACTGGACGTCGGCTTCAGACGGGTTGTGCAGGGTGTCGTGGAGGATGTCGGGGAAAAGTTCAGCAAGTCGGCGTTCAGTGCAGGCGGGTTCGACGAGCTCCGGCGGTGATAGGATGGCGAGTGCTCCGGTTCAGGCGAGATGTGGTAGTGGTTCTGGCGTCGGGTGCAGCGGCTCCGGCGTCAGGCGAGATGTGGTGGTGGTCCTGGCATTGGGTGCAGTGGTGAACTCCGGTGGGATGATCCGGTCGAACTCCGGCGTCGGTGAGAAAATCGGTTTGGCGAATGGCAGGAGAAGAACAAAAGGAACAGTACGGACGGGAAAGAGATGAAGAAGGAATTGTCTTGTATTTAGGTTGAAGGAAAGAGAAAGAAAAAAAGAAAAGAATTATTTATAGAAGTATGGTGTGAGTTTGACCTAGAATTATTTGACTTTGGTCAACACTAGGAAAAAGGCCTTGGCTTGTTATGGAGATATTTCAATGGGCTAGGATTTAAAATAAATTAAAATAAATGGGTATGATTCCATTGGTTCAAGGTTTTAGGGCCATGGTTCAAATAGGTTGATGTTGCAATTGCACACTCCCAAAAATTATGAAAATACTCATGAAGGGGAAAAATAGGGTTTATTTACATGCCGTGTCCAACAGGGTGGATACCTCATTGCACTTTTGCACAAAAGTGCCCAATAACTGGAAAATTACACTAGGTGAGATTTATGTTTTTTTAATTAATTAACTAAATGCTATAGGTGTCTTAGAATTAATAGAAGTACAAGGGATAAATTGTAGTGGGACACAAGGGTCAAATAATAACCTGGCACGTCTAGGACAAGGGTGTAAAATCTGTTGGAAGACAATAGCTAGCGTAGCGCTCTAATTATCGAAGCAACAGTAAAGTACAACAACCAAATAAAATCATAATTATTTAATATAATTAATTATCATGCAATCATTTACTCATTAATTATGAAAAGATAAAAATATCCTTAATCTAGAAAGTGGGGGTGACACCAGCAATTGAGGAATTAATAAGTCATTCATGACTGTGACTCGATCATATGAGATATTAGATTTCTAATTAATTATGACTCCTAACTTGATCAAAACATGATTCATGTGACAAACTGATAGGTTTAGTATCCTGACTTGGTTATTGTATTCATGCTAATACACTTGTCATGCTCGCCTGTTTATAACGACTATATTGTACACTGAGTGTGGGGCATTGGCCAACATGTACACTGAACGTGACATGATGATTCCCGCTCGGTGCATAATATTATATTCCTGAATTCTTGGAACATAAATAATAATGGGTCAGAACCATAGCGTGGCTAGATTATTGCTTATTTGAATATTGCATATACATTTGGGTGAATCCAGACTTGACTCCTTATATTAAATGGACTTGTATCAAATGTGCCCGTACTCTGTACGACATCGTTAAGAAGAATGTTCCTGTGGCCACGGTAGGAAATTTTATATCACTGTAGGGTTAATTAGGTAACATAAAAGCTGATTAAAACATGGAGAGGAAACGACATCCTGAGATCGTGCGTGATTGGCCGCTCCGTAATAATTTTCATGGCGTGCAAGGCTGGCCACCACAGAAATTGTATATCATTCGATGTAGTAGAGTGCAATATTCGACCTTTTTATATTTAAATCGAGCCAACATTTTTCTATAGGAAGGATGGAACTATTACTGATTTATCAGTACGGTGGCCCTACGGGAGACTGGTGCGACTGTAGCACAGTAGACCTACAAGGGACTGGTACGATTATGATTTCATGCCTGTATAGTATTGGCTCGGTTAGTCCTGCTCGATATGGCATGATCTGAGGATGCTTATTATTATTATTATTATTATTATTATTATTATTATTATATCTGGGATAATCCCATACTCCACATAATAAGCCATAATATTGTTTGGCCGTTCTAACCTAACTTGGTTGTGATTATAACTCTGCTAGTAGCTTAGGGACATGGATTGTCATAGTGTGGTGTTCAACTTCTGTTCTTGTTTGGTTATGGAGTTGGGTCATTATGCTATTATGGAATATGGACCGAGCTATGACATAGAATCCTAACTTGACAATAATCATGGGACGCACCTTATCTTGGGTGGCATGGTATTTTCTATCCTGGTTTGGTGAAGGAGTGTCATATTATCCCGAAGATGGAGCACATGCCAATGATTCTTGGCTATTTCATTATATGCTTGATCTGGTTTTTATTTCTTCATTCGTGCTTCCTTGTGGTACTTGCTATTTGGGGGCTAACCCCACTGGTTTTGTATGGCTAGGTTTAGCGCCAGCACCAGAGGATCCAGCTTACCAAGCCAGCATTGAGATGTCACAATTCGAGGCGTTGTATGGACGAAGGTATCGCATTCTGTTGTCCTGGGATGATGTTGGTGACAGAGCCTTATTGGGACCAGAGATGGTAGTGGATGCAGCAGAGAAGGTAAAGCTTATCAGGGACAGACTTCGAGTGGCGCAGGACAGGCAGCGGCATTGGGCCGATAGCCACCGAAGACCTTTGGAGTTTGAGGTATAGCTTTAGTTTTGTCTTGCTTGTGTTTGATTGTTGTTTGTTAGAGTGCTAAGGTTGTATTTCGTGCTAGGTTGGCTGTCTGGTTTTCTTGAGGATTTCTTCGACACGAGGCACAATTTGTTTCGGTGGAGGCGACAAGCTTAGTCCGCGATTCATCGGTCCTTTCAGTATTCTTGAGAGGGTCGGTGCAGTCGCTTACAGACTAGACTTACCACCTGCACTGGAGGGAGTGCACAACATATTTCATGTGTCACAGTTGAGACGGTACGTGGCAGATCCCAATCATGTATTAGATCACTCGGAGATAGAGGTGGGCCCTACTCTCAGCTATCCAGAACAGCCAGTGGAGATTCTGGATCAGAGAGAGAAGGTGCTGAGGAACCAGAAGATTCCTTTGGTGCGCGTCGCGTGGAGGCATCACTCCCCGGGAGAGAGTACCTGGGAGTGAGAGACCGAGAAGCGCGAGCGATATCCATATTTATTTGAGCTGTGATGTATAATTTTTTTTTGCATTGTATTATTTGCTTGTGGTAGATAGTTTCTTCCTTAATTTCGAGGATAAAATTTTTCGAAGGTGGGTAGGTTTGTCACCCTCACATTTTTATCCAAGGGTAGTTTGGTAATTGTCAATGGATATAATTATTTTAGGATTATTTATAATTTATAATTGTACATGGCTTAATTTAATTATTTATTGTATTATTTAATTATTGCTAGTTATTGTTTTAATTTGGACTTGTGTAGTGGACCTAACCCAATTATTAGAATGCATGAAACAAACTTTTCGATGAGTTAAATTTGAGCCCATGTATTAGGTCCATTGATTAGAAGACTTAATTAATTAGTGAAACCATTAGACTAGAACCTTTCCTTCCTAATTAATTTCTTCATGAGAGGCCCCAAGGGGTACTTGTGACTTTGTACATTACTTGAGGAAGGGGTCTTGGCCGGCCTACATAAGAGGAGAGAGAGAGTGCTTTCATTTCTTTTCCTTCCCAAAATTCTAGATCTACTTTTTCCCTCTTCCAAATTCCCTCCAATTCCTCATCAATTCTCCACCAATTCCTCACAAATCTCTTTCTAAATTCATTATTGAGATCTCTACATCAAGGATCTACAAGCAAGGAACAAGGAGCAAGGAGGAGGAGGCCAAGATCTACAAGGAGAGGGGCTATTTGGCAAATAGGGACTTTTCGTTGGGAATCCATCTCCCAATAGGTACAATTCAGTTTTTCCCCTTATAATATACTCTAGATCTGAGATTTTGCTATAAGAAACCAACCCACATGCATAGGCTACCCATAGGTTTTGGTTTTGGGTCAATTGGAGACCTACGGTGGAAGTTATGACCAAATTGGTGCCAATTTTGGGGGAATTCTGAGATTGGCACATGTAGTGCTTGTCAATTGATCTAATAGATCAAATTGACGCTTGATTGCTTGTTTGTAACTAGTGTCGTATCCATAATTGGATACGTGTAGGCCGTATCTCGTCAATTTGACAAAATAGGTTATTTTAGGGGATTTTCCTCCGACACGGGGTCTTGTGCATATCATATTATGATACAGACACGTAGACACTCTAATTACTATACATATTATTCATAATTTATGTAGTGGATTTGTTCATGTCCCCCGGGATACGTTTGGTTGTGTGTTGGGGCCGTATCGCAAGTGTATCATAGAAAAGTGTGATACGAGTGCGATGCGCTCCATGTGTTTGATATTTTGTCCTTCTCATTATACATACATATGTAAATATATATATATATATATAAGCTATTGATATATTATATAGTATATATATTAGTATATTTTTGAGTTATGTATATATGTGTATCTATAAGTGTGTGTTATATGTATCATAGATATGTATATCTAAATGTATATCTATAGGTGTTAGTTTATATATATATATATATATATATATATATATATATATATATATATATGTTGGCTCATATGGTTATATGTATTATGTGTTTGATTATGTATTGATATACATATGAGTGTAGTATAGGTATATGTGTGTAATTATATATATAGCTATATATATACATAGTTGTGTCAGTGTAGTGAGTGTTATGTGTTTGTGTGTGAGTTGTTGTGTGTGGGTGAGGATTCTTAGTGAGAGGGCAGAGGTATTACAGCTAGTTCACTCAGAGGTGTGCAGTTGTGCAAGAAGTGCAACTCTTGCACAGTCAACTGAAGGCCATTCAGCTAGAGGAGAGGAACAGATAACCAACAACTCGGGAATGCAGGCAGTTCCACTACAGCAACTGGTATCAGCAAATCAGGGAGGCTCAGCATCGAGCAACTGTGCACTGCACAGTAGTAAAATATTTACTGTATAATTCGGGTGCAATATCACAGTGTATCAGCCAATGTACAGTCTTCATTTCACACAGAAACTTGGGAAAGGGTAGACTAGCCACTGTGCAGTTTCCCAAGCACAGTAGCAGTTGGAGGTTTGGTTCCATTGTATCCACAATATTCAGGTATCAGTCCAGCCAGTTGATTAGTTGGGTTGTTGTTTTTGGTTTGAGTTATAGGTTATTGGTTTCAGTCAATTTCGGTGAGTCGTAGTTGTATTGATTAATGGTTAGTTAGTTAAGTGCTCAAGGTATTGTGTGAGTAGTTAGTTATGTTCTCAGTGAGTTGAGTTTAGTTAATTAGTTAAGTAGTTAGCTAGTGGTTAGTTAGCTATGTATGCGTATCCTATATCTGTTAGTTACCTAATTAGAAAGTTCATTAAGTAGATGACTATATATCCTTTGCAGTATTTGTTAGATAGGTTATCTATATGTATAGATAGCTAATAGATATTGGTTATAATTAGTCAAAAATTATACTAGTATATAATACAGTAGCAGTTAGTGGTTTAGGAATTAGTAGTGGCAGTGTGACTTGGACAGTTTCAGGGGGGGTTTCACTGTGCTACAGTACAGCACAGCAGATCGAGTTATCCCTGTGTGCAGTTGCACATAGCTGGGGGAGTACCAGCCATAGCAAGTAAAAGAGAGAAGTATCATGTTCAATAGCACAGTGACCAGTTCACAGTGCATATCCAGCAGTGTACCTGTACTATGCATTGAGCATAGTTAGTATGTTTAGATTTCAGTGAACATTATCAGTTTTCAGTGTTCAGCATTTTTAGTTTAGTTTGAGTTGGGTAATATTTTGGTTTTGTTAGAGTGTCAGTTAGTTGGTTAACTATGCATATTTATATATCCAGGTAAGTAAGCTATTGTTACGTTAGATAGACATATATTCTAGTAGATAGTGTTTAAATATATGTAGTATAGTGTAGTGGCATAGCTAGTATTAGTTAGTTATATATTGTATCAGTTATGCTCGTGTTGGGTTGCCTTGAGATACCAATGTATCACCAAGGTATCCTAATTCTATTGGTTTTATCTAGTATTATAATGATTGACTTGAATATATAACTAAAATCCTATTTTTCATATTAGAAACTTGTGTATCTTAGGATACGGCTCTTTGAGTGTCTTATTTATTCTTAGTTTAGCTAGTATAGCATAGCTTCATAGTGTATTGACTTAGTGACTTAGCATTTGACTCTTGCAGCCTATATCTCATCAGTTTGACTTAGAAATGGCGTATCGACCTATAATTGTTTCAACTTCAGTTTTTTTATTATCAAACCTTGTATTGATGCAACCTACCATATATAGGTTGTGAGACACCGGCTTGGGCATCGAGAGACACACCTTGCTCAGGACGTCGGGCGAGTACATTTCTCTGATTGTTTTCAATTTATAATATTGTATATATGCTTGTTCTAGAATTGTATACATTGATTTCGATACAGTGATTTCACGGACTGGTGTTATATGGATCCCGTCATGAGATGTTATCCCCTACCGTGTTCAGCGGGTACTCGTGTACATTGTAGGGTACTCGTGTACATTGTATCTTATCGTGTATACTGGGTATTGATGTTACTTCGTGTTCACACATGTCTCATGTTCAGTATGCTTATTCGTGTACACCCACTACTCGTGACAGTGGTTATATTTTCGTGTTCGTAGCATGTCGCGACTGGATCCACCGGTATTAGTTGGGGGTGGGAGAGTAGGAGTTGATTATGTGATCAAAGCCATTGTTACAAATCGTGTACATTCTGATTAAATACTTCACTTGTAATCTGTCTTACCTGATCATGTTTACCCAACCCGATCACATAATGAACTCGTATTCTGAGGCACATTTAGATAGTTTAGATTACAGTTTACTTTATCATATTGCTGATATTTATATTGTTGATCTATATATTCTTGTACATTACCTGTATATATCTTGTTCATCATTCATATGTTTAGTGATCTTGTATTTTATTTCTAAATATGTTTATATACTCGATTATATTATTGAAACTGCTTTCAGAGGTATGTACTTTGCTCCAATTCTGACTGGATATATGTTTCCAGATGATTGGCTTCTAGAGCAGTGTCCTACCTACTACGGGCCGCAGGATGACGTACCGATAGAGGACACTCTTATTGACCATGGAGACTTAGTAGCAGAGCCCGAGGAGGTTTAGATTTTTTTGTATCTGGATTGTATTAGACTATTCTTTTGGTGGTTTCACACCTTGTATATTATTTCAGTTGGTGGTTGCACCTTTATTTCTTTCCTTCGTTATTCCATTCATGTATATTTTTTTGCCTTAGTTTGATTTGTGATTAAGATTAGTTACTTATGTGAGATACCATATTGCTCCTCCGTTTGGAGTTCAGATGATTAACATGTACCATATTATATTGTTGAGATATTAGATATTTAGAATGAACCAGACAGCGTTCTACAACTGATTCTGCGGTGTAGGCTGGCGTAACCACGTACTCGTACCCGAATATCCGGGTGCGGATCGTGACAAGTAGATCGACTTACGAAGGTGGCATATTTTTTTCCTTCCGAGTAAGGCAGTCCACAGAATAGTTAGCAGAGATGTATATGCGGCATATAGTGAGGTAGCACAGAGTTCCATCAAGTATAGTATCAGACTGTGATACCCACTTTATGTCTCATTTTTGGAGAAGTTTATACGAGCGCTTGGGTACTAAGTTAAAATTTAGTACCGCGTACCATCGTCAAATAGACGGCTAGTCAGAGAGGACAATACAAACATTGGAAGGTATGCAGTGGGCTTGTACTTTAGACCTTGGTGGGTTTTTGGAGGATCACCTTCACTTAGTGGAATTCTCATACAACAACAGTTATCAGGCCAGCATACAAATGGCACCATTCGAGGCATTGTACGAAAGGAAATACAGGTTACCTTAGCTTGAGATGACATTAGTGAACGAAAGATATTGGGGCCTGAGACGATCACACAGACCATTGAGGTGGTTAAGCATATTAGAGAATGGCTTCGAGTTGTACAAGATCGCCATCGTCATTGGGAAGATCAGCATCATAGGTCGTTAAAGTTTTCTGTCGGTGACCATGTATTTTTATGGATTTTGCCTACCCGTGGAGTCATTAGGTTCGGGGTTCGCGGGAAGCTTAGTCCGCGGTACGTTGGACCATTCGATATCTCGAGAGGATAGGGGATGTTTCTTATCTTCTTGCCCTTCCGCCTTCGCTACGTGAGGTGCACGATATCTTTCATATGTCTCAGTTGCGTAGGTATGTCTGGGATCTAAGTTATGTCCTCGATCACTTTGAGTTAGTTGTTGGTATCGACTTGACTTACCAGGAATAGCATGTGTCCATTTTGGATCAGAGAGAGAAGATACTCAAGAATCGGACTATCCGTCTTATTTATGTTGCTTAGGGGCATCAC
The DNA here is from genome assembly GCA_036927795.1 of Iris macrosiphon. NCBI lineage: Eukaryota > Viridiplantae > Streptophyta > Magnoliopsida > Asparagales > Iridaceae > Iris > Iris macrosiphon. Next base: position 102,181,452 of record JAYESA010000009.1, read on the forward strand.
TCTTTGGGAGAGTCAACGTGGGAGCTCGAGGATGATATTCGATCTCGGTACCCACACCTATTTGACTCATAAGGTATATTTTCCCCATATGCTTCACATCTTTTATTCCGTGATCGGCAAGCACTTATAAGGGATGAAGTTGCTTCGCTTAATTATATGTGTTATTGATATGCTTGCTTGTTTGTGTGTGTAGATTGTTTGTAGATAGTTGTTACTTGCTTTGTCATTTCTAGCTAGCCTTGAGTTTGAATTTTGAGGACAAAATTTTTCTAAGGTGGGTAGAGATGTCACTTCCCGTTCCCAATATACGTATTTGGAGAATAATTATTTTCGTGCTAGCGTAGTTATATGTTGTAGAGAGACTAGACCCATTATTTGGTTCACTTGGCTCTTGGTTTATTTGTTTGGTTTTATCATGAGTTGAAACCATGGTCCAAACCTCAAACCCTCCATATATAACCCAACTTCTCTATCTCTCTCCTCTTATTTTTTCTCTTCCATTCTCTTTCTTAGGTTTTTCTCCCCCCCCCCCTCCATAGGCAAGTACATCTTGCAAGAAATGGAGAAACCCTTTATATTTTTGTTCCATTATGTTCCTTATATGATTCTTTATGCATTTAGAACTTGGTATTTTTGGATTCGATGGATGGATTAGTGTAGATCTAAGTTTTAAGTTTTAGGGTTTTCTTGATGTTCTTGAGTATTCTTGGGTTTTGATCTTTTAAAACTTAATATTTTTGAAAACTTTTTGTTCTATGTTGACGAGCGCTTGATTTTAAGTAGTTTAGAACTTTACTTTGCTGGATTTGGACATCATTTGAGATTTCTATGGAAGAAACAAAATCTCATTTTTGAGCCTGTGGCCATGGCCGAAAAGTTGCTGCTTGGTGGAGACAAAGGAGCGGCATGCGGCACAAAGTGCTATGCGGCCTGGACTTCTTGTCTCGAGTTAGCATGCGGCCAACCCTGTTGGACGCATGACTGATTTTGCACATGCGCCCTTGGCCAATTGCATGAACTTGAACGAATAAAATTTTACTAAGTCCAAAAGATTTTATGCGGCCAAGTATGTATGCGGCCAAGAAGAGTATGCGGTCTCATTGTCTATGCAGCCAGGAGCTATACGTCCCTCTGCTTCTGGACGCATGACTTTTTACTGACTTTGTACGACTTTTCATAATTTGTCTTTTCTTCTGACGCTTTTATCACATGTCACATCAGTCACTTTTCTGACTTGACTTGACTTGATTTGCATTTATTGTTTGTCACATCACACATTTCCCAAAGAGTGAACTTTGCTCTATCTATGCGACCTTGATCTTATGCGGCCTTAACCCTATGTGGCCTCGATGACTACACGGCACCTTACTATGCGTATTCCTCCTATGCGCCTATTATTCTTACTAACTTTGGTCACTTGCTTGGTTTAATGTGGATATTGATTAAACGATTGTGATGCTACGTGTTAACTTAGAAATTACTTGTATGACCCAGATGTGACTATGTGCTAAATAACTAAGCACCTGGTATGAGCCTGAAGATATGGCCCTACATGTACTTACTTGCTGATTAGGCTACTTTTCCTGGATCACCTTATTATACGTTGGACAGAATAAGGGGCGTAGTTCAACTCGAGGGAGGGTCTGCAATCCTGGTACTTTTTTGGTTTAAGGATTGTGAATCTGATCTAGATGGGTTCTCGCACTACTCTTATTTTATCTATCGATATAATAGAGTAAAAAAATTATTGTGATCATCATTTGCTTATCCATAACCTTGATATTGGAACTTATTCCTGCCCTGATTATTGTATCTGTGGTGATACACTTGATCACACTGAGAGTGCTACTTGATATATAATGAGTCATCGTGCCACACACACTTGCTACATGATATACATAATTATTTTCTTGTACGGAAATGGTAGTTTGATAGTAACTTTAGCCGTGGCTAGATAGTATTGGTTGTTGCATCACACTTGGGTGAATTCAGATTTAAGAGACAATATGGATTCGTATCTAGAGTGCCCGTACTTAAAGTATGACATTTAGGAAGTAATTTTTATGTGACCACGGCATGAGATTCTAAATCACCTAGGGTTAACTAGGCAACTTAATTTGTAGAGCATTAGAAGAAAACGGTATCTCGAGATCGTGCATGTCGAACAACCCTAAGTTAGTTGGAAGTAAAGGCTGGCCACCACGGATATTGTATATCATTCACATTAGTGGAGTGAAGTAAAGCCTGGAACTGCTACTGATTATTAATTTAGCTCAGGGCCCTTATAAGGGACCGGTGCATTATTTATTCTTGCTTGTATATCATTGGTTCAGCTAGCCCCGCTCGATTAGATACGATTTGAGGATACTTATATATTGTATTACTGGGATAACCCAGAGATCATATATCAAGCCGTAACACATGTTTGGCCGATTAAATCATTTTAGTTAGAGAAGTGGACCGTTGCAGCATGAAAGTTTAACTCATATCCTTGTTTGGTTGTTGAGTTGCGTTGTTGTGTTACAACGGGACATGGACCGAAGCTACTTATTATTAATATGTTATTTTACTAAATATTGTAGCCCTCCTTGTGTATTGTGCCTTATGTTGAGTGGAATTAGGGACATAGACTATCGTGGCATGATAGTTCAACTCATGTCTTTGTTTGGTTGTTGGGTTGCGTTATTGTGTTACGATAGCCTGTGGACTGAAACTATGACGCAGAGTTATTCCAGCTGGACCATAATCAAGGGATGTATTCTATCTTATTGTGATGTAGAACTTTTTGTCCTTATTTGGTGAAGGGGTATCGTGTCATGTCATGGATAAGACATATGCCATCGATTGTTGGTTTAAGCATAGCATACTATAGAAGTGGTGTTGTTTCTTTATTTCGTGCTTCCTTTGTGGTACTTGCTATTTGGGATCAGACCCCACTGGTTTTGCATGGACAAGTTTAGAGCCAGTACCGGAGGATCAAGCGTATCTCTCCCTCTCTGATGGCACGCACCAGAAGAATGGTTGTTGAAGGTCACAAGTGGGTTCCTTCATTCACTACTCGTCTTTTGTAAACTATAATCTTTTGGACGTTTAGCCAACTGGCACTTGTTAGCCGAACAATCTGGACAATAGTTTCCTACATGACTGTAATATATTAAGACTACAACTGACTCACTATCATGTATACTTTTGATGGTGTATCTGGCATATCACTCATAATTGCTAGATCTCTAGAATATTCTGATGTGGCGTTGGGGATGCCTTACTGCTTATTCTGAAATATTCTATTTTTTTGCTACTGGTTTGAATGATTGGGATATAGAAGTTCTTGACCCTAGAAGACTTGATTGTAGTATGCACCCCTTTGTCTCTAGACAACTTTAACATATTGTGGGTTGCTTCTGCATTTCGCAAGGTGTGGTTGGCTGAGTCATTCCCCTGCTCTCCAGTATTCTGGATCTGGGGTGTATCGCATATTCCCTATTAGATCTAGCCATCAAATCTCCCCCACCTCTTGTTATTCTCAACTACTTCCAATTGCTTCTTTCCATCTACAAATAAACAAATAATCTGACATAATTCTTACTTGTTTCCCTCAAATTACTCCTCCTCTTTTTCTCTTTTCTTTTTAATTCCCCTGCTACTACTTCTACTGTTGATCTCAACCGACGTGGTAAACAACATACTCTCTTCTTTTCTTCCTCCTCTCTAAGCTTCCATCTCCGGCGAACTCCAAGATATAAAGATCCTCCACTTCATCTTGCATGGTATCTATTTTGATCCATAATATCACCAACAAGCTCTTTCTCTTCCAAATCGGAGATGCACTCAACTCACTCTCGTCAATTCCATAAATCACGTCTTCGTCCAAATGACGGTCCAACAAAGATGTAACTTCGTCCCCACCTTGAACTACCTCTCCTCCTGTAAACACCCAGAATTTGTTAGAATTTAAAAACAAATTTTTGGGTATTTTCTGTAATTTTTAACTAATTAAAATCAATGTTTTCTGGTATTAAATTAATTTTGTGATTTTATTAAATATTAAAATATTATGAAAATAATATTTTTGGGTGTAAAATAAAATATTAGACATACTGTAATTTTTCTAAAATTTATTGGACCCCGGAACTATTTTTAAAGACCTAAAAATAATATTTTAATTCAACCCTGAATAAACCGGTTTAAACTAAATGAACCGAACCGAACCAACCGGTTTATTAATAAACATAACTAACCCAACCCTAACGGATCGAATTTGAACCTGACCCGTACACGTAACCCCACCCGACCCGCTAGCTAATGTCTACAGTAAAACCCAAATACCGTAAGCCCCGCTGCCGCCCCGACTTCTCTCCGCAGTTGAACGGCTGTTGCCCCGTCGCCTTCCCTAACCGCCGCCACCGTCGTTATGCCTCCCCGCTGACGCTTTGCCTCCCCCGCCCCTCCTATAAAATCCTTCCATCCACCAGCTCTCCTTCACACCGCTGCCACCGCCAACCACCACGACAGCTCCGACAGCATCCGACCTCGATAGCCCCACCCGACCCCGAGCTCCCCTCCGGCGATGCCTCAGCAGCCGCCGACCCGAGCTCTCCCCCAGCAACCGCAGCTCCGCCGTCGACGAGCAGCAACCCGCCGCCCCGCAGTCGCCGCGACGCGCCGCCCTGACACGAGAAAGTCCGCGAGGTAACTATCTTCCCGCTTGCGTAACTCCTTGTACGGAGATCCGTATCTCGTTCTGTCGAATCTTACACATAGATCGCGTGACTGTCTCGAAAACTGTGTAATTTGTTCCGGATATCGCGTCCTATGTCGGTCGCAAACCGCGACACAAAAACAGGAAAATATTTCCCAATTTCTAAAAAATTAGAATTTGTCCCGAACACCCCAGTTCACGATCGTTTTGCGACCAACCTGCTAAATATTTTCAAAATCTACCTGAACAGTAATTTAGACCATATGACCAAGTTTTAAAACCCTATTTTAGTTCAATTTATTGAGCTGTAATTTGCATGTTATTCGAGGGTAAAAATGACCAAAAATTTGGATATTTTAAAACCCTAATTTTTCTCGGAACTGGGTGCGCCCCGCTAAACGAGGCAACTTAGTCGTGTGCAAACTTCACCAAAAGGTGCGTACCATCAATTCGGACGTGTAAGATTTTACGGAAGTTGATTTGGATGTGCGTGCATACCGGAATCAACGCGTATCCGTCGACAACACCCTGTATCGGCCATATTCTGAAACTCATTGTAACTTTGTGTACGCTTGTCGTATCGAAATAAAACTTGCGTCATCGGACTCGTAGCAATACGCTGGTCCTGTGACCCAAGTTTGGTTCGATTCTGAGAACATTGACAAAATCCCGTATGGTGGGCCCCACGGCTCTACTTGACAGGTAATTTTATGATCTGCTCATCAGAATCCAGTTATGGATATTCCGTTGGGTTCGTATCATCGTTCTGGACTTGTAGACACTAAGTTTGACAAATTTAGAGAACTTTGTCTCTGGCACGTTTCTCAGTGCCAAGTGGGCTACATGTGGACCCTACTTTGACCAGGAACTATCAATTTTGTCCCTGTGTCCAAATTGGACTTATGGACAGGCAATTCTAGCTATTTGATATCTTTTGAACATGATGGTAGTATTTATTTCAGTAACCGGAGGAGTACTTGCAGATCCCGCTGATACCAGAGCAGCAGTTGGAAACCAAATCCCAGGCAAGTGTACCTTGCCATACTTGCAGTAAATTGATTCATATTATTCTCTTAATCTATTTCTGTGATATATATGTTCAACCTAGGACCGTGTGACATGCTTAGCGTCCGAATAATATTCGGGTGTCAATGCCGTACGCGGAGTTCTGTAACGTCACTAGAGATTGATATCGCGACCCTATGTATCTTCATGCTTACATTGTCAAGTACGACATACCACAGGACACTTGACACTATTCATGAGACAGAATTTTCTTGAGATATTAATAGTGATTCTGTATAGGCTACAGGATTATGACATAAATATTACATATGCATAGCTATCATTATGACTCACTGCATTAGCTTGATCTTGCGTGTCATGGACATGAGATCTCGTGGACATGAGACGTGTGATTACATTGGGTGGGGGAGAGACACACAGGCTATGGGATGACTATATATATATTTATTATGGTGTCATAGGCCCACTATATAGTATAACTACATAGTATAACTACATAGTATAACTGCTATCGGCTCCCCGATACAGAGCTTGTAGTAGTCTCAGCCTGAGTCCTAGTGATGCTCTCATTTGCATATCACTTAACTGGATACATAGTTTACCCTATTGATTCATTTATTATTGTACTGCATTATTTTGGCTTGAGTTATTCTTGTACCTTGCTATGTCCCCTGAGGACCTGGAATCCGGATTATGTCCCCAGGTTTAGCAGAGGAGATCTACCTCGAGGTGTACGGGACAGGAGCAGACATTAGAGCAGTACCAGTACCAGAGGACGAGGTGATCGCTGAGGATTTCTCCTGAGTATCTGTTTTATCTATATTCAGTCTTTGCTGTTGTTATACTCTTTATTTCTTATCTATTGACTGTTGTATCAGACTTATTAATGGGTTGTTCCCCAAGATATGTTTTATTGAGACTTGATGTTGATTTATATTTCATATTGATTATATTCATTTCTATGGATGAGATTAGTATCATAGACCCTTACTGTTGTTTTACAGCTTAAGTATACCCTGATGGGTCTATTAAATTGGGTTTGCCCATCGGTGTGTGCTGCTGGCCATTGCCACGTGACTAGTCCATCGGTATTTTGGGACTGGGGCGTGACATAATTTTTGTGGTGGCCCATGCAGGTCAACGACTAAATTGCTTCAGTTTTAACTTGGGAACTGAGCAAGCCTGCGACAAGGATAGGATAAGTTTTAGGATCTCATCCACTTGATTGAATCGTTCTTGATCTCTATCGGATTCGAATTTCTTGACTTGCATCCTGCCTTGATTGCTCTATGCGCCTCTTATAGTTTATTTTGGATGCAGAGTAATGGATCCACGAGCAAACGACGAGACTCCTGCAGGAACACCACAAGGTGTTGTAGCCACCTACGAAGAAGATGGAGTGACGCCATTGAGAGGAGATCCCTTCATTCACCAAAGAAGTCAAGCAAAACAGCATGCTTCTAGATTTCGGCGAGATAACATTCCATCTCCGCCACAGTTTACTCCACCAATGCTCGTATTCCCACAAGGGCAGGCTATGGACGGACATCATATATTTCAAATGATCTACGTAATAATACAAGCTCAATAGCAGATGCAACAAGAGGCTCAGCGTCACGAGGCAGAGAATTTACGAAACAGTATAGTGACCGCTTAGAGCAGGTGAACCCATCAGTTCGACGGCCATCGACGGGCTCTATCACCGATTTTCGTCAGCTGAAGCCCCGTACCTTTTCAGGCAAGGAGGATCCTACTGAAGTTCATGAGTGGCTCACAAACACTCAACACCAATTGGAAGCAGCTGAGCTTCCAAGGGAGCGTTGGATGACTGTCGTCCAGATGCAGTTGACGGACAATGCATATCACTGGTGGCTATCTGAGGAGACACGGCTCGGACCAGACCGAGTCACTTGGGAAGAGTTCTCTAGACTCTTTCAAGAGATATATATTCTATCTATTGCTCGATCGGAACTTCGGGACAAGTTTAGTCGCCTCACTCAAGATAATATAACAGTGGAAGAATACAATGCGAAGTTCATTCGTCTGAGTCACTTCGCCCTTACCCTGATCCTGACAGAAGAAGAGAAGGCTGAAAAGTTCTTCGATAGACTAAACTTTGAGCTACAGAGACAGATTGGCTCGATTGTACCTACTTCTTACTCGGACGTCCTTGTTGCAGCACGATGCATGGAGTGCGTCACCATGAGAGAGTCCAGCCTGAAACGGCCTTTCACATCAGCACCAGCCAGAGCACCACAAAGAGAAACTATAAAGAGATCTCACATGCACCAGCCACCCAGAGCATCTCCGCAGATACTACCTACATGTTAATATTGTGGCAAGCGAGGCCATTATGAGAGCGAGTACAGACGCAAGTTGGGATTATGCTTGATTTGCGAATCCAACCAACATTTAGCCAAGGATTGTCCTGAGCATCGAGAGGGAGCACTAATGTTAAACCGACAAGCTTTACCAACATCAAGGCCAGTTTATCCAGTATTGGGAGCACCACAGATGGGAGTTGGAGGAGTCAGACCACCAGATCTAGGAGGATATCAAACAAGGCCACCTTTGGCACCCCATGCAGCACTTTTCCAGCAGGCCCAGCAACGGCAAAGGGCACCACCGCAAGTACGTGGACAAGCTTTTACGGTGACAATGGAGAACGCACAAACTCGTGGAGTAACAAATACGCGTAAGATTTAAGTTATTCATAGATGTCTATTTCTAGTAATGCTTTAGCACGTGCCTATTAGTTCATGACCTTATCCTTAAACCTAGTAATTTTGAACCTATTAATAATTGATACCCTAGTTTTCCTAAGTTGTAGTTTTCTTACCATAACCCGATTCCTTCACTCTTGAATTACTTAACTTTCATTGTCTAGGAAAATACTTTATTTCTTCCGTATGTGTTTTGTTTAACCCTCATCCTTCGATTTCTCCTTGATCATGATTCTTTGGTTTTGTCGTGCTTCGAATATATTTTACAACCATGTCATCTCTTCTGACCGATTATGTTTCATTATTCTTTGATTGCGAGGACACAATCCTCTTAAGGTAAACACCCAGAATTTTTCAGAATATAAAAATAAATTTTCGGGAATTTTCTGTGATTTTTAACTAATTAAAATCAATATTTTCTAGTATTAAATTAATTTTTTGATTTTATTAAATATTAAAATATTATAAAAATAATATTTTTGGGTGTAAAATAAAATATTACACATACTGTAATTTTTCTGGAATTTATTGGACACCAGAACTATTTTTAAAGACCTAAAAATAATATTTTAATTAAACCCTGAATAAATCGGTTTAAACTAAATGAACCGAACCGAACCAACCGGTTTATTAATAAACTGAACCAACCCAACCCAAACCAACCCTAACGGGTCAGATTTGAACCCAACCCATACCCACAACCCCACCCGACCCGCTAGCTAATATCTACAGTAAAACCCAAATACCGTAACCCCCGCTGCCGCCCCGACTTCTCTCCGCATTTGAACAGCCGCCGCCTCGTCGCCTTCCCTAACCGCTGCCACCGCCGCTCTGCCTCCCTACCGACGCTTCACCTCCCCCGCTCCTCCTATAAAACCCTCACATCCACAGCCTCTCCTTCACACCGCTGCCACCGCCAACCACCATGACAGCTCCGGCCGCCTCCGACCTCGATAGCCCCACCCGACCCAGAGCTCCCCTCCGGTGATGCCTCCGCCCGTCTCCCCATAGTAGTCGCCGACCCGAGCTCTCCCCCAGTAGCCGCAGCTCCGCCGCCGAAGAGCAGCAACCCGCCGCCCCGCAATCGTCGCAACGCGTCGCCCTGACATGAGAAAGTCTGCGAGGTAACTGTCTTCCCGCTTGCGTAACTCCTTGTCCGGAGATCCGTATCTCGTTCTGTCGAATCCTACGAGTAGACCACGTGACCCTCTCGAAACCCGTACAATTCGTTCGGGAATCGCGTCCTGTGTCGGTCGTAAACCGCGACGCAAAAACAGGAAAATATTTTCCAATTTCTGAAAATTCAGAATTTGTCCCAAACACCCCAGTTCACGACCATTTTGCGACCAACTTGCTAAATATTTTCAAAATCTACCTGAACAGTAATTTAGACCATTTGACCAAATTTTAAAACCCTATTTTAGTTCAATTTATTGAGCTATAATTTGCATATTATTCGAGGGTGAAAATAACCAAAAACTTGGATATTTTAAAACCCTAATTTTTCTCGGAACTGGGTGCGCCCCGCTAAACGAGATGACTTGGTCGTGTGCGAACTTCATCGAAAGGTGCGCGCTGTCAATACAGACGTATGAGATTTCGCATAAGTTGATTTGGATGTGCGTGTACACCGAAATCAACGCGTATCCGTCGACAACATCCCGTATCGGCCCTGATCTGAAACTCGTTGTAACTTCGTGTACGCTCGTCATATCGAAACGAAACTTGCACCATCGGACTCGTAGCAATACGCTGGTCCTGTGACCCAAGTTTGTTCGATTCTGAGAACGTTGACAAAATCCTGTATCGTGGGCCCCACGACTCTATTTGACGGGCGATTTTGTGATCGGCTCATCAGAATTCAGTTCTGGATATTCTGTTGGATTTGTATCATCGTTCTGGACTTGTAGACACTAAGTTTAACGAATTTGGAGAACTTTGTTTCTGCACATTTCTCAGTGCGAAGTGGGCCACAGGTGGACCCTACTTTGATCAGGAACTGGCAATTTTGCCCCTGTGTCCAAATTGGACTTATGGACAGGCAATTCTAGCTATTTGATATCTTCTGAACATGATAGTAGTATTTATTTCAGCAACCGGAGGAGTACCTGCAGATCCCGCTGATATCAAGCAGCTGTTGGAAACCAAACCCCAGGCAAGTGTACCTTGCCATACTTGCAGTAAATTGATTCATATTATTCTCTTGATCTATTTCTGTGATATATATGTTCAACCTAGGACCGTGTGACATGCTTAGCATCCAAATAATATTCGGGTGTCAACGTCGTACACAGAGTTGTGTAACGTCACTAGAGATTGATATCGCAACCCTATGTATCTTCGTGCTTGCATTATCAAGTACGACATACCACGGGACACCTGACACTATTTATGAGACAGAATCTTTCTGAGATATTCATGGTGATTCTGTATAGGCTACAGGATTATGACATAGATATTACATATGCATAGCTATCATTATGACTCACTGCATTAGCTTGATCTTGTGTGTCATGGACATAAGATATCATGGACATGAGACGTGTGATTACATTGGATGGGGGAGAGACACACAGGCTACAGGCTGACTATATATATATTTATTACGGTGCCATAGGACCACTACATAGTATAACTACATAGTATAACTGCTACCGGCTCCCCGACACAGAGCTTGTAGTAGTCTCAGCCTGAGTCCTAGTGATGCTCTCATTTGTATATTACTTAGCTGGTTACATAGTTTACCCTATTGATTCATTTATTATTGTACTGCATTATTTTGGCTTGAGTTATTCTTGTACCTTGCTATGTCCCCTGAGGACCTGGAATCCGGATTATGTCCCCAGGTTTAGCAGAGGAGATCTACCCCGAGGTGTATGGGACAGAAGCAGACATTGGAGCAGTACCAGTACCAGAGGACGAAGTGATCGCCGAGGATTTCTCCTGAGTATCTGTTTTATCTATACTCAGTCTTTGCTATTGTTATACTCTTTATTTCTTGTCTATTGACTGTTGTATCAGACTTATTATCGGGTTGTTCTCCGAGATATGTTTTATTGAGACTTGATGTTGATTTATATTTCATATTGATTGTATTCATTTCTGTGGATGAGATTAGTATCATAGACCCTTACTGTTGTTTTACAGCTTAAGTACACCCTGATGGGTCCATTAAATTGGGTTTGTCCATCGGTGTGTGCTGTTAGCCATTGCCACGTGACTAGTCCCTCGATATTTTGGGACTGGGACGTGAGACCCCCAATAAATACTTTCTGACCTCGGATTGACTCCTGGTCATCGCTAACCTTACTTCTCCGTGAACTTGAACCATCATAAACTTGTTGACACCGCAACTCAAGTCTAGTACAATGATGACCAGATTCACTTGTCGTGGTTGCCTTACTAGATTCCAGCTACCAGCGGCTTCATATTCTCTGGATAACATCTCCTTCCTCCTTATTATTTTTGGGTAGAACCCGATACCCCTCTATTGGAGAAATTTTAACAAGTAAATATTTAAACGATATAGACCATGACATTTTGGCACCTCTATGGATAATCGAGAACACTTTCACTATAGTGACTGAGCCATATAGTTACTCATCAAAGCTTCTCCCCAGACATGACAATATCGATCACTACTAATAGTAACTCCACCATCTCCTCGACTACAACTCTATTCGGTGGATCTTGCCTAAATATCAAGTTCCTTTTCTTTACTTTTTTATATAATGTGGTGTAAGAGAAATTCATGCTAAAAAGAGAAAGCCCTAATCCTTGGAAGAAAGTCTCTTCCCATGTACTCTCAGTCCTCTTAGTGGTGAACATGGCCATTAGCTAAGCTGTCACCCACTCCCCCCCCCCTCATAAACTCACTTTATTTGGTGTCACTATCTCGACGACAACTCATACACTAGCCTCCTACAATAATAAATTGATGTCTTTTTACTGATGGTGGGATGATAGGACTGACTATGTCCATGCCTGTCACGACCCGCACCCAAAAAATCGGGCATGAGTCATGGGTACGTCCAGCCTACGCCGCAGCATCGGTGGTAGAACGCTGTCTAGGTCAACTATCTAGCTAACAATCTCACGCAATCAATATATAATCCTGTCAAGATCTCAACTCCAAACGGAGGAGCAATATCATAATAATAATCAAAATATACTCAATCACGAATCTAAGCACGATAAGATAACACAGAAATCTAACAACTCTAAAGTCTAAACAACTGCCACTAAAAACAACCACAATAATAATAATAATAATACAACAATATCCAAAATCATATACAATACAAGGTCTTAATCCAAAACCGGAGACAAATCTGGTACTAAAAGCTAATCAAAACAACAACAGGTCCTAGTGATCCCGGCTACCAACCCGGAAATCATTCCTAAACTAGAGGGTCCATGTCTGCACCATCGACAGGCTGAGGTCCATAAAATATTGGACACCAATCCTCCGGATACTCTGGAAAAAATATGTCCAGTCAGGACTGGAGCAAGTACACCTCTAACAACAGTTCCAGTTAAATGATAAAAACTATAAAACAGTTATAGCAAGTAGCAAGAAGAATAAAATAAAGTATGAAACAAGGAAATATATATAACTGGTGCATAAAGGTAAAGATGCATGAATATCAGAGCAGGATAGTAATATCTGTAAGATACAAGAAATCTAAACTAAGAGTAAGTCTGTGCACATGAACGTGTAGTGAGTCCAGCATGAAATGCATGTAGTGAGTCAAGTCCAGAAACATGTAAGTGGACCAGCAAGAAATGCAAGTGAGTCAAGACTATAAAGAATGAACTCGGTGTCTTTGAAATACCTATTTCGACACGTAAACGGCTAGGGGTAAGTACGGCTCACCGCGCACTGGGTGCGCGGCTGCTATCATTCCAGATTAGACCAGAAGGGGTAATTCCTGATGATTCAAGATGGGAATGTTTACATGTCTACTCGAGTATTTTCCCGCCCCGACTAGTACAAGTGAATCCAAGACCCGACACGTAAATCAAGTATGAGTCCAGCCTGAAACATGAGTGATGCCTGTAGGTGATGCCAGTAGTGATTCCAGAATAGAGGCCAGAAACATGAAATGTACGTGTCACAAGTAAATGAATCCAGAAATACCAGTCCGTGTCCCGTGTTGTGCCAGAAAAATCAGATGATACTATACTAGAAGCTGAATCATAATAATCATCAGATAATAAAAACTATCAGAGAATGTACTCACCTGACGTCCTGAGCAATTGGCGATCCGAACTGGTGTCGCAAGGACCTATTGTGAAAAGCAAGGTTAAACAGGTTTCTAATAAGTTAAACAGATATAAAATAACTAAAAATAGGCTTCTAGGGTCGTTCTAGGTCAAACAGGTCCAACCGGTGAAATCTGGGTCAAAAAGTCAACTATATGTCCAAAAAGTCAACTATGGGTCAAAACTAGGTCAAAAGTTGACTTTGGCGGTCAACCGAGTCAACTACGATCAACCCTAGGTCAAACTAGGGTGCTCCTAAAATTCTAGGTCAAAACTAGGTCATTAGGATAATAAACCCTCAAACTTGCCTCCTTGAGATACCGGGATACCCTCGGTATCCGATACCTCACCCTACGCTACGCACCCCGCCTAAACCCGCTAAAACCTATGCTAGCACGCATAAATATATACACATATACATAAAAACCTATCTCTAAACTCAAACCTAGGCAATTGTTCAAAAACCCCACTCGAAACTCAATACCTTGGATATCTCAAGGTATTGAGATATCGCCCAATACCTCACTAACTACCCCTCTAGCTAACCATTTATGAATATACATATACTCCTAGTTAATAATCTAGGCTAGAAAATATATATCTAACATATATATATATATATATATATATATATATATATATATATAATATATATATATATATATATATATATACCTACGTATCTATATGCATATATATATATATACATATCCACAAACACATATACATATTACCTTATACCCACTCTCAAATACATATATATCTATATCTAATATATATACATCTACCTAGCTATAGGTATATATCTAGCTATATGTATAGGCTAATATACATATATCTAACACATATAAGTATCTACATAACTATATGTATCTATATTCACACATACACATATACACATATACCTATATATATACCCAACTCACATATATATATATATATATATCTATATCTAGAACTAGTTATATCTAAACTACCTATCTAACTATATGTATATATATATATATATATATCTATACATATAGATAGATAACTACTTATCTATCTTTCTATCTATCTAATATCTATATAGTATCTATCAATCTATCTATCTAGCTAGCTATCCATCTATTTATCTAACTATCTATATATCTATCTATTTAACTATCTATCTATTTATATATACACATCTATCAATCTAACTATTCTATCTAGTATCTATCTATCTAACTATAGATATATATATATATATATATATATATATATATCACTCTCTCCCTCGCTCGCTGCTAGCCAAAGCAATGCGCTGCGCTCGCAAACGCCGCTAGCTGCTGCTTACCCCGCTAGCTGCTGCTTACCCTACTGCTGCTTATACTGCTGCTGCTGCTGCCTTTACTGTTGTTGCTGCTGCTGCTGCTGAGCACAGCACAGCAGCCCCGCTGCGCTGCACGCCTCCCTCCACACACACACACACACGAACACGCACAGCTACAAAGACACACACAGATATATATATATATACCATCATACATATAAATATATATAAAACTATATATATATATAGACACACACTAATACAGATATATTTACACATACATATACACTCACATAAACACCTATGAACACACACACACAAACATACATATACACGCACATATCTATATACATATATATACACACTTATTTATATATATATGCACACACACACAGATATATATATATACATATACACACACGCACACTCAAATATATATATACACATACACATTGATATATATATATATATATATATATATATATATATATATATATATATATATATATATATATATATATATATATATACATATACACACACACGCACACTTATATATATATATATATATATATATATATATATATATATATATATATATATATATATATATATATATATACACACACACTCACACTAATACACATACACAAGCACAAATATAGGTATATACACACACATATATATAAATATATATACATATATAGACACACATACATATATATATATATATAGACACATAAACACAAACACAACACTACACACAACCACGCACACAACACTCACCAACGCATGCCCAATAGCCCACACGCATACAAACACACATACATATATAAAATATAACATGAGAAATCTAGCACACACTCCCCGATGCTAACCCAATGCGTGCACAAGCCCGAAACTAGAAAACCAAGTCAAAATGGCCGTTCGGTCATTTCGACGAACACGTGGTGGGCGGTTCGGAAAACCTCCTGAAACGCACACCAAACCAACTCGGAATCGGCCCAAAATTTATCCACGGGTTCTAAACGATGTCTAGATCCTAGAAAAAATACTAACACGTCGATTCTAGGTCCGTGGCGAAAACACGCACGCACTTAGAACCGGCGACGACGAAAACCCTAAAAATGCCCGAAACGCCCGTTTCTCCGTGACACGGCTTCACGTGTCCGAACGGAGACACGCACTAACCCTCTAGACACCCGACAACGTCTACCTATGTCCGTCTAACCTAGGGCATCACCCAAAATTGGGCCAATCTCGTATTCCATCCGAAATTGACACAAAACCTAGTGTCAAAGTCTCCAAACACAACCAAACTAGTTCCAACTTCCTCCCACGGGTAGCCCTAAGGTCTAGGAAGGTTCTAAACTATTAATTATACTATATAAGAGTAATTATCAAGGGGAAAGTTAGGGTTTACCTCTTGGGAGTTGGAATCCCAAGGCCAAAGTCTCCAATCCACTTGAAATCACCTCCCTCAAGCTCCAAGCCTCCAAATCTAGCCTCCACACTAAGTCTAGGCTCTATCCACCTAGGTTAGGGAAAATTATAAGGTTAGGGTTCACACAAAAGAAGAAGGAATGGAAGAAGGAAGGAAGAAAAATGGAGAGAACTTACTTGGAAGAAGGAAAGAAAAAGAAGGAAGAAGTGGAGAAGAAGAAAAAGTGAAGAAGAAAAAGGAAATGGGGGGGCTGTTGTGTTTGGTCGGGTGTGGGCTGTGGGAACCAGCCAAGCACAAATAAAGGGGTTTCCCTAATGTCCAAATGACCAAAATGCCCTCCTCTCACTTAGGTTTGGGTTCGGGGTTCCAAAAACACTCAAACTAACTCCAAATCTCTCCAACTAACCCACTAAAAATATAATAAATATTCTAAACCCGAAAAATATGTCTCACAAGGGTGTGGGTTGGGTCGGATATGGGTCCACTAGGGTCTGACATGGGTCCAGGCTAGCCAAAACCCTAAAACAATCAACAGAAAAATAATGCAATCACTAATTAAATATAAATATAATTAATTATAAATAATACACAATTAACCAAATTAAAAATAAAAAATATCCGGCTCTGGAAATGGGGTAGTGACAAGCCTATCCTCCTTAAAAAAATTGTCCTCGAAATTTAAAGTCAATCACACTCCCTCTAAGTCAAACCCCCAACAATCACAGTCAAAAAATTCTACCTAAACAACATACAAGATCATGGTCCTACTGGTCGTGTTATCACAGTCTCAATCAGGGTAACTACACTATCTACCGCAGCACAAAGAAAAGTCTAACAGGTACTAATGAAGCACACCACAAGGAATAGAAAAGGACGGGAAGAAGAACAAAGAGACAGACCTACTAACTCGACATCCGTAGCATCGGCCTCCTCGACCGTCAACGCATAATCCCTGCCCTGCTGGGGTGTATCCCTCTGCTGGTGTGGGGCATGATGTTGTGCCACAGATGGCCTAGCTCCAACTCTCCGATCCTGTGCTCCACCCAATGGAGGTGCAGTGGGGTAATCTCGCATCTGGTGAGCAGCGGATCCACAGAACAAACACACCTTCAACCTCCTCCTACAAACATCCCAAGTGTGTCCTGCCTTCCTGCAGTAGGCACAAGTGGGCACCCTCTGATCCTGACCCTGCTGTGCTGCCTTCTGCACATAGGGACGCTTAGCTGGTCCCGCACTGCCACTCGTACTACCTGAATCATCTCTGCCTCTCTTGGACTTGAGCTCCAAGTCATCCTCTGCTCTCTGAGCATCTCCTACTATCTGCTCGAAAGTTGCCTCGCGGTCGCTCCTGGTCAAAGACTTGACCGCCATGACCAAGCCCTTGCGAAACTTTCTCGCCTTTGCTGCCTCACTCAAGCCATCCACAAATCTGTCCAGATGGCATAACTCCGCTGCGTACTCGTCCACTAGCATGCTCCCCTGGATGAGTGCCTCAAACTGGCTCTCCAAAGCACTGAGCGCCACATCTGGAAAAAACTTCTCCTTAAAAAGCCTCTTGAAAGCCTCCCAAGAAAGCCCTGGCACCATAATCCTCGTATCAGTGCGATACCACGTCAAGACGAGGTCGAACATCTGACTGCCCGCTGCCTCTATCTGCATGCTGTCTGGAATTTGTGCCAGCCTGAAGATGCCCTCAATCTGTCTATCCAGTCATTTGCGTACAGGATTCCTTCTGTACCCCGAAACTCCTTGGGTCGCATCCTCTGGAAGTCAATGATACTGCCCGGCCTCGGACGCTGAATCTGATCTGCCTGTGGCTGGATCTGAGCCACTTTGTCCACTGCTGTCATGGCCACCTGGTGGGCGTTCTCAATGTCCAGCCTCATCACATCCACCTGACGGTGCTGCACGTCCATCATCTCCCTGAAGAACGCAAATAACTGTGCAGCATCTACTGGTGCAGGAAGTGGTGGAGAACCACCGGAACGACTGGGGTAGTCCTCAGATCGACAGGTGAAGGAGGATCCCTGAGAGAAACAGATGCTCCCTCAATCGCAGGAGTGGTGAGTGGAGCGGTAGCAGCTGCCTGAATACGAGCTGGACGAGAGGTAGCAGACCTCTCAGTAGCAACTGATGGAACGGTATGATGAGATCGTATCTTCGGAGGCATCCTGAACACAGATCAAAAAAAGTCAATACGGCACAAGATACGATATCATCAAAGAAGGACAGTAATATTTCAAAAGAAGCAATTTCAGAATAGTTAGATTGGAATTGTTCCTAGTCGTGATTGAGTACACTCTGATCCTAGATCCTAGATCCTATAGCAGGCTCGCAGCAGTACAACTAAATTGTTGTACCACTACGATATCGCACTAATTGCGAATCGAGACATGCATGGGGCCGCCACCAAAAATGTATCACGACCCGCACCCGAAAAATCGGACATGAGTCATGGGTACGTCCAGCCTACGCCGCAGCATCGGCGGTAGAACGCTGTCTAGGTCAACTATCTAGCTAACAATCTCACGCAATCAATATATAACCCTGTCAAGATCTCAACATCAAACGGAGGAGCAATATCATAATAATAATCACAATATACTCAATCACGAATCTAAGTACGATAAGATAACACAGAAATCTAACAACTTTAAAGTCTAAACAACTGCCACTAAAAACAACCACAATAATAATAATAATATAACAATATCCAAAATTATATACAATACAAGGTCTCAATCCAAAATCGGAGACAAATCCGGTACTAAAAGCTAATCAAAACAACAACAGGTCCTAGTGATCTCGGCTACCAACCCGGAAATCACTCCTAAACTAGAGGGTCCCTGTCTGCACCATCGACAAGCTGAGGTCCATAAAATG
Organism: Iris macrosiphon; assembly: GCA_036927795.1. Classification (NCBI taxonomy): domain Eukaryota; kingdom Viridiplantae; phylum Streptophyta; class Magnoliopsida; order Asparagales; family Iridaceae; genus Iris; species Iris macrosiphon. The sequence goes on from JAYESA010000009.1 coordinate 102,200,786, forward strand.
TTGGACACCAATCCTCCGGATACTCTGGAAAAAATATGTCCAGTCAGGACTGGAGCAAGTACACCTCTAACAGCAGTTCCAGTTAAATGATAAAAACTATAAAATAGTTATAGCAAGTAGCAAGGAGAATGAAATAAAGTATGAAATAAAGTATGAAACAAGAAAATATATATAACTGGTGCATAAAGGTAAAGATGCATGAATATCAGAGCAGGATAGTAATATCTGTAAGATACAAGAAATCTAAACTAAGAGTAAGTCTGTGCACATGAATGTGTAGTGAGTCCAGCATAAAATGCATGTAGTGAGTCAA